>CM032808.1:16433878-16774634 GCA_019155185.1 Beaufortia kweichowensis | reverse complement strand
CTTCTAACTTTAACTTTAACTTTAACTTTAACTTAAATTTCTAACTTAAATTTTGTAGAATTCCTAACCTTTAACTTTAACTTCTAATTCTCTTTAACTTTTAACTTTCTAACTTTAACCCTAACTCCTAACTCTTAACTTTAACTTCCTAACTTTCTAACTTTCTAACTTTAACTTTAACCTAACCCCTAACTTTAACTTCCTAACTCTAACTTTCTAACTCTAACTCCTAACCTTTAATTCACCTTTAACTTTAACTAACTTTTAACTTTAACTTTAAATTTAACTTCCTAACTTCCTAACTCTTTAACTCCTAACTTTCTAACTCCTAACTTTAACCCTAACTCCTAACTTTAACTCTAACCCTAACCCCTAACCCTAACTTCTAACTTCAACTTTAACTTTAACTCCTTTAACTCTTAACCCCAACTTCTAAACTCCTCCCTAACTTTAACCCTAAACTCCCTAACTTCCTAACCTTTAACTCCTAACTTTCTAAATCTTTTTCAACTTTAACCCCCTAACTCCTAACCCCTAACCTTCCTAACCCTAACTTAACTAACTCCTAACTTTAACTCCTAACTCCTAACTTTAACTCCCAACTCCTAACTCCTAACTCCTAATTCCCAACTTCTAACTTCCCTAACCTTCCTAACTCCTAACTAACTTTAACTCCTAACTCCCTAACTCTAACTTTAAATCTCAACTTTAACTCCCAACTCTAAATCTTAACTTTAACTCCTAACTTAACTTGGACCTAACTTTAACTCTAACTCCTAACCCTAACCCTAACTCTAACTCCTAACTCCTAACTCCTAACTTTAACTCTTAACTCCTAACTTAATTCCTAACTTTAACTTTAACTTCTAACTCCTAACTTTAACCCTAACTTAACTTCCTAACTCCTAACCCTAACTTTAACTTCCACTAACTTTAACCTTAACCTTCTAACCCTAACTTCCTAACTTTAACTCCTAACTCTTTAACTTTAACTTAAAACTTTAACTTTAACTCCCTCCTAACTTCTAACTCCTAACTTTAACCCCTAACTCCTAACTCCCAAACTCTTAACTCCTAACCCTAACTCTAACTTTTAACTCCTAACTTCCTAACTTTAACTTCCTAACTCTAACTAACCCAACTTAAACTCCTAACCCTAACTCCCAACCTAACTCCTAACCTAATTCCTAACCCCAACCTTGCTAACTTTAACTCTAACCCTAACTTAAATTTAACTAACCTAACCTTAAACTTCTAACTGTAAATTCTAACTCCTAACTCCTAACTTTAACCTTTCTAACTTCCTAACCCTAACTTCTAACTCCTAACTAACTTCCTAACTCTAACTCCCTAACCCACCTAACCCTTAACTTCCTAACCTAACTCCTAACTTTAACTTTAACCCTAACTCCTAACTCCTAACCCTAACTCCTAACCCCTAACTTTTCAACCTAACTTTAAATTTTAACTTTAACTTTTAACCTTAACTCCTAACTTTAACCTTTAACTCCTAAATTTCTAACCTCCCAACTTTAACTTTAACTCCTAACTCCTAACCCTAACTTTAACCCTAACCCCAACTCTAACTCTAACTTTAACTCTTAACTTTAACTAAATTCCCTAACTTCCAAACCTCAACCCTAACTCTAAATCTAACTTTAACTCTTAACTCCTAACTCCTAACTCCTAACCCTAACTCCTAACCCTTTAACCTTAACCCCTAACTTTAACTCTTTTAACTCTTTAACTTTAACTTTAACTTCTAACTCCTAACTTTCTAACCCTAACTCCTAACTCCTAACTCCCCTAACCTTCCTAACTCCTAACCCTAACTTTAACTCCTAACCTTAACCATGGTTAACTCCTAACTCCTAACTCCTAACTCTCCTAACTCCTAACTTTCTAACCTTTAACCCCTAACCTTTACTCCTAACCTAGGTAACTCCTAACTTTAACCTAACTTTAACCTAGTACTCCTAACTTTAACCCTTAACCTAACTTAACCTTAACTCTTCTAACCTTTAACTCCTAACCCTAACTTTAACCCTAACTTTAACCTTCCTAACTTCTAACCCCAACTCCTACCTTAACTCCTAACTGCAACTTTAACTCCTAACCCTAACTTTAACTTCTAACCCCTAACTCTAACCCTAACTCCTAACTCCTAACTCCTAACTTAACTCCTAACTCCTAACCCCTAACTTTAACTCCTAACCTTCTAACTCCTAACTCCTTAACTCCTAACCTCCCAACCCCAACCTCTAACTCCTAACTCCTAACTCCTTAACTCCTAACTCCCTAACCTTAACTCCTAACCTTAACTCCCTAACTCCCTAACTCCTAACTTAACTCAACCTTTAACCTTGAACTCCCTAAACTTTAACTTTAACTCCTAACTCCTAACTCCTAACTCCCTAACCTCAATCCCTAACCCTAACTCCTAACCCCTAACTCCTAACCCTAACCCCAACCCCAACCCCTAACCTAACCCCTAACTCCTAACTCCTAACTTTAACTCTAACTCCTAACTCCTAACTAAATTCCCCTACCTTTAACTCCAACTCCTAACCTCCTAACTTTAACCCTAACTCTTTAACCCAACTTCCAACCCCAATTCCTAACTCCTAACTTTAACTCCTAACCCCTAACTCCTAACCCTAACCTTCCTAAACCCTAACTCCTAACCCTAACTCCCAACTCTTAACCCCAACCTCTAACTCCTAACTCCCTAACCCTAACTCCTAACTTCTAACTCCTAACTCCTAACCCTAACTCCAACTCCAACCCCTAACTTCCTAACTTTCTAACCTTTAACTCCTAACCCTAACCTTCCTAACTTTCTAACCTAACTCCTAACCTAATCCTTAACCCCTAACTCCTAACTCCTAACTCCTAACTCCTAACTCCTAACCCTAACTCCTAACTCCTAACCAATCCCTAACCCTAACTCCTAACCCTAACTCCTAACTCCAACTCCTAACTCCTAACTCCTAACCCCTAACCCTAACTCCAAACCCTAACCCTAAATCCCTAACTCTAACCCTAACTCCTAACTCCTAACTCCTAACCTTTAACTCTAACCCTAACCCTAACCCTAACCTCCTAACCTAACTCCTAACCCTAACCTCTAACTCCTAACCCTAACCAACCCTAACTCCTAACCCTAACCCTAACTCTAACCCTAACCCTAACCCTAACCCCTAACCTAACCCTAACTCCTAACCCTAACCTCCAACCCTAACCCTACTCCTAACCTAACCCCTAACTCCTAACCCCAATCCCTAACCCTAACTCCCAACCCTAACCTCTAACCCCTAACTCCTAACTCCTAACCTCAACTTTAACTCCTAACTCCTAACCCCAACTCCTAACCCCTAACCCTAACCCCAACTCCTAACTTCCTAACTCTAACTTAAACCCTAACTTCCTCTAACCCTAACTCCTAACTCCTAACCCCTAACTCCTAACTCTAACTCCCTAACTCCTAACCCCTAACTCCTAACTCTCTAACCCTAACTCAACCCAACTCCTAACTCCTAACCTCCTAACCCTAACCTAACCCTAACCCTAACTTGCTAACTCCTAACTCCTAACCCAACCCTAACTCCTAACTCCTAACCCTAACTCCCTAACTAACCTCTAACTCCTAACCCTAACCCTAACCCTCCTAACCCTAACTCCTAACCTAACCCTAACTCCTTAACTCCTAACTCCTAACTCCTAACCCTAACCCTAACCCTAACTCCTAACCCAACTCCTAACTTCCTAACCTTAACCCTTAACTCCTAACTTTAACCCTAACCCTAACTCCTTAACTCCTAACTCTAACTCCTAACTCCTAACTCTCCTAACTCTAACTTTAACTCCTAACTCCTAACTCCTAACTCTCTAACTCTTAACTTAAATTTTAAATTTAACCCTAACTCCTAACTCCTAACTCCTAACTTGAAAACTCCTAACTCCTAACTCCTAACCCTAACTCCTCGACCTAAACTTTCTAAATTTAACTCCTAACTCCTAACTCCTAACTCCCTAACTCCTAACTCCTAACTCTTTAACTTAACTCCTAACTCTAACTTTAACCCTAACTCCTAAATCCTAACTCCCTAAATCCTAACTTTAACCTAACTCCTAACTCCTAAATCCTAACTCCTAACTCCTAACTCTAACCTAACTCCTAACTCCTAACTCCTAACTCCTAACTCCTAACCTTAACTCCTAACTCCTAACTCCTAACTCCTAACTCCTAACTCCTAACTCCTAACCTTAACTCCTAACTTCCTAACCTAACCTTTAACTCCTAACCCTAACTCCTAACTCCTAACTCCTAACTCCTAACCCTAACTCCTAACCCTAACCCTAACTCCTAACCCCTAACTCTAACTCCTAACTCCCTAACTCCTAACTCCTAACTCCTAACTCCTAACCCCTAACTCCTAACTCCTAACTCCCTAACCTCCTAACCCTAACTCTAACTCCTAACTCCTAACTCCTAACTCCTAACTCCTAACTCCTAACTCCTAACTCCTAACTCCTAACTCCTAACTCCTAACTCCTAACTTTCAACCCTAACCCTAACCTTTAACTCCTAACCTCCTAACTCCTAACCCTAACCCCTAACTCCTAACTCCTAACTCCTAACCCTAACTCCTAACCCTAACTCCTAACTCCTAACCTTAACCTTTAACCCTAACTCCTAACTCCTAACTCCTAACTCCTAACTCCTAACTCCCTAACCTCCTAACTCCTAACTCCTAACTCCTAACTCTCTAACTCCCAACTCCTAACCTCTAACTCCTAACCCTAACTCCTAACTCCCTAACTCCTAACCCCTAACTCCTAACTCTTAACTCCTAACTCCTAACTCCTAACTCCTTAACCCTAACCTCCTAACTCCTAACTCCTTAACTCCTAACTCCTAAACCCTAACTTCCTAACCCTAACCTTAACTCCTAACTAAACCCTAACCCTAAACTCCTAACTCCTAACTCCTAACTCCTAACTCCTAACTCCTAACTCCTAACTCCTAACTCCTAACTCCTAACTCCTAACTCCTAACTCTAACCCTAACTCCTAACTCCTAACTCCTAACTCCTAACTCTAACTCCTAACTCCTAACTCCTAACCCTAACCCCTAACTCCTAACTCTAACTCTAACTCCTAACTCTAACCCCTAACCCTAACTCCTAACTCCTAACTCCTAACTCCTAACTCTTTTAACCTAAACTCCTAACCCTAACCCTAACTCCTAACTCCTAACCTAACTCCTAACTCCTAACTTCTAACTCAACTCCTAACTCCTAACCTAAATCCCTAACTCCCTAACCCTAACCCTTAACTCCTAACCTAACTCCTAACCTAACTCCTAACTCCTAACTCCTAACTCCTAACTCCTAACTCTTAACTCCTAACCAACTCCTAACTCCTAACTTTTAACTCCTAACTCCTAACTCCTAACTCCTAACCCTAACTCCTAACTCCTAACTCCTAACTCCTAACTCCTAACTCCTAACTCTAACTCCTAACTCCTAACTCCTAACTCCTAACCCTAACTCCTAACTTAACCCTAACTCCTAACTCCCTAACTCCTAACCCCTAACTCAACTCTAACTCCTAACTCCCTAACTCCTAACTCCTAACTCCTAACTCCTAACTCCTAACCCTAACCCTAACCCTAACCCTAACTCCTAACTTTCTAACTCCTTAACTCCTAACTCCTAACTCCTAACTCCTAACTCCTAACTCCTAACTCCTAACTCCTAACTCCTAACTCCTAACCCTAACTCCTAACCCTAACTCCCCTAACTCCTAACTCCTAACTCCTAACTCCTAACTCCTAACCCTAACCCTAACTCCTAACTCCTAACTCTAACTCCTAACTCCTAACCTCCTAACCTAACCTTAACTCCTAACCCTAACCTCTAACTCCTAACTCCTAACCCTAAACCCTAACCCTAACTCCCTAACCCTAACTCCTAACCCTAACTCCTAACTCCTAACTCCTAACCTAACTCCTAACTCCTAACTTAACCTTAACCTCTTAACCCTAACCCTAACCCAAACTCCTAACCCTAACTCCTAACTCCTAACCTAACCCTAACCCTAACCCTAACTCCTAACTCCTAACTTAACCCTAACCTCCTAACTCCTAACTCCTAACCCTAACCCTAACCCTAACAAACCCTAACCCTAACCTAACCCTAACCCTAACCCTAACCCTAACCTAACCCTAACCTAACCCTAACCCTAACCCTAACCCTAACCCTAACCCTAACCCTAACCAACCCTAACTAACCCTAACCTAACCCTAACCCTAACCTAATCATAACCCTAACAATGACTCTAACTAGGTCCAATCACTTAACCCTAAGTCCAAGCAGTAAGTTCAAGCACTTAACCCTAACTCCAAGCACCACGTCCAACTCATCAAAAAAATGACTAGGTCAAACACACCCAAATGTGACTAAATCTAACTCACCATTGACTGACTAAGTCAAACACACCAAAAACTGACTAAATCCAACTCAACAAAAAATGACTAAGTCAAAAACACTAAAAAATAACTAAGTCCAACTCACCAGAAGATGACTAAGTCAAACACACCAAAATATCACTAAGTCAAACTCACCAAAAAATGACTAAGTCCAACTCATCCAAAAATCACTAAGTCCAACTCATCAGTAGATGGCTAAGTCAAACTCACCAAAAAATGACCAAGTCCAACTCACCAAAAAATGACCAAGTCAAACACATAAAAATTTGATTAAGTCCGAATCATCAAAATATGACCAAGACCAACTCACAATGATGTGACAGAGTCCAACGCACCCGAAAATGACTAAGTCCAACACAAAGAACTTGGGGTGCAATACTATATCTTGGCACCTGATGGTGCTAGAGCGACCAAACTTGGTACCATGAATCACGCCGGATCGCTAAGTATCCTAACCAAATTTCAGATCTCTAGCTATAAGTCAAATTGAAGTTTAATACTTAGAGGTACCAAACCATGTGCATATGATAGAGGGCCCCCCAATTAGTATATATACCGATTTTCAGCCTTCTAGGACCTTCAGGGACGAAGTGCACCCCCCCCTTTAGGGTGCACTTTCTAACATTATCCCTATATACCTATAAATGACTAAGTCCAACACAAACAACCTGGGGTGCAATACTATATCTTGGCACCTGGTGGTGCTAGAGAGACAAACCTTGGTGCAATTACTCAGGGCGGCCCACTAAGTATCCTCACCAAATTTCAGCTTTCTAGGTATAACTCAAATGGATATCTAATACCTACAGGTACCAAACCATGTGCATATGATCGGGTGCCCCCCAATTATTATATATACCGAATTTCAGCCTTCTAGGACCTTCAGGGACGAAGTGCACCCCCCCCTTTAAGGGGTGCACTTTCGCATTTATCCCTATATACCTAACCCTAAAAATGACTAAGTCCAACACAAAGAACTTGGGGTGCAATACTATATCTTCGCACCTGGTGGTGCTAGAGTGACAAAACTTGGTGCAATTACTCAGGGCGGCCCACTAAGTATCCTCACCAAATTTCAGCTCTCTAGGTATAACTCAAATGGAAGTCTAATACCTAGAGTTACCAAACCATGTGCATATGATCGGGGGGCCCCCAATTAGTATATATACCGATTTTCAGCCTTCTAGGACCTTCAGGGACGAAGTGCACCCCCCCCCTTTAGGGGGTGCACTTTCGCATTTATCCCTATATACCTATAAATGACTAAGTCCAACACAAACAACCTGGGGTGCAATACTATATCTTGGCACCTGGTGGTGCTAGAGAGACAAACCTTGGTGCAATTACTCAGGGCGGCCCACTAAGTATCCTCACCAAATTTCAGCTTTCTAGGTATAACTCAAATGGAAGTCTAATACCTAGAGGTACCAAACCATGTGCATATGATCGGGGGCCCCCCAATTAGTATATATACCGATTTTCAGCCTTCTAGGACCTTCAGGGACGAAGTGCACCCCCCCCTTAATTGTGTTTTGTTTCGCATTTATCCCTATATCCCCTTATCTCTGAAATAGTATTCAAGAGTGGTTGGTTTTCATTACTTTGGTCATAAAGGCTTCCTTCATACTAGAATCAAAAGTACATGCCACCTCTAAAATAAACACCTCTCTACACTCTTCATTAACCACAACGACTTCAGGTTTATTAGAAGACAGATTTTATAATTGCTATTAAAATATTGAAACATAGATGGTTTTACACAGGAATGTTTGTATATTATTACTAAAGTATACTGATGTGTGCAATCATTTACCCTAAAATTACACCAAAAACCATAGACAACTGAAAATCGATCTATCCACATTCAGACATCTACGACAAAGTATTTTACAAATAATTTCATATTACTGCAAGTCACACACTGTATAAAAGCCTGATATTTCAAATCTGTTAGGGTTAGACATCAATAAAGGGCAAGACATCAATAAGTAGTTTGGAGTACGTCACACTTTCAAATGAGTTTCTCTCACATCATAACTGTCGTGTTGGATCACACTGTGGAATATAAAACTAATCACAAAAAAACTTCCAATACAGTTTTTGAGTTTTCAAAGCAGCCAGTCCATCAGAGAAAGAGGGCTGCTGAAGCGCATAAACACACTAAATAATCAACCATTAAACATAAAATGGTTTTCATAACCAATCATTGATCAGGTGAGATTTTTCCAACCAGTGACAGTGAGCTTTTAATATCACTGTAGCGCGTCATTAAACATGCTTGTTGCAAAAGGTGGAAAAGGCTTTTTAATTTATCAAAATGTTTATCAATCACCAAAAACACAACAAGATGAAAAATTTAGCCATGAGTGCACATAATTTATATATGGATAAACGAGTAAAAAGCCCTTGATAAAGTGTGTTAAGGTTTATGAGGGTGTAATACAAGTCAGTGAATGTAAGATGGCGCTCTTCTTTCATTTGTAAAAGTGTTGCTCACAGTCTGTTTATTACTGCATGTGATTTTAAATAACTAGTATTATATGTAGTGATTAGACATGGAAACATGTAATTGTCACGGTTTCTCCCTGCACCTCCCCATGGACTCAATTTCCCAGACTGCTTTGCACCTCACCACACCTGTTCCCTATCACCGGCCATCATCTTGAGTCCATTAATGAAGACTCAAGTGAAATACCTGCACCTGATCTTCATTAATGGACTCTTTATAATCCCTGTGTTTGTTCTCTGTGGTTGTCCGGTATTGTTGTTATATGGTGTTGTTTTGTTACTTGTTGGATTCCTGAACCTGTTACATTTACATTTATTCATTTAGCAGACGCTTTTATCCTCAAGGGCACCTCAGTTGTTTCCTGCTGGTAGTGGGAATCGAACCAGCAACTCTCTGGTTGCAAGTCCAACTCTCTAACCACTATGCTACAACTGCCCCTGTTATTCCATGGATGGAATATCTTGATTCTTCAAACCAAAGTAAAGATTTATTGTAATGGAACCTTCTGCTTTGGAGTCTTCCTCTGGATGCTAACAGTAATGTCCATTAGATGTTATTTTTGTGTTGAGTCAGATTTCTTTCAACTTTAGAGGTTTTAAAGGTTTTTCCCTCCATCACCAAACATCTTATGAAGATCACTGGAGACTTGAAAGATTAAGACACTATTTTCTGTTGTTGTTTTCTTAATATGTGACTTGTATACCAAAAGAAATTTTACCTTTCCAAAAAACTATAAATGAAGGTCCCTAACCCCTAACTGTCTTCTTTTCCACAGTTTAACTCTGTTCAACACGTTTCCATGTAAACTGAAATGAGTGCAAAATGAAGTAAATTAAGATCACAATTATTATGTTACAATATGTATGATGGGATGAGTTTTTTTAACAGATCTCTGAGTATGGCAAGGGGAAAAGTCAATTGTGTTTTGTTCAAGTTAAACAGGAATGTTGTATAACATTTCCCAGCCTGCAGAAGATAATGAAACGGCGAGATGAAATAAAAATTCAAACGTGTACTGGTTGCTCGCACACCAGCCGGTGGCACAGAATTTGACCCACACACACAGGCAAGAATGCAAGCGGTCAGCTTGAGATCTATTTTGAGCATTCAGACAGAGAGCCACTGTGATTTGGTAAAGGAAAAAAAACTGCAAAAGTCACGAAAAGTAAAAGGTGGCTGCTATAAACATACTGTAAACTGTCTGTGAGGATGGGAACACAACAGCAGTTATAAACAGAAGAAAAACATGGTGATGCGGTGGCTTGGGACAGTCTTAGGCCTGTCATTGACGCTTCACAAAGAACATTTATATTTTACAGTTATTCATTTAGCAAAGTGACTTACAAGTTTACCAGTGACACTGGGAGCGATTATTTTTACATTTCACAACTGCCCAAGAACATTTCAGAAAGCTTATGTAAAGAGGTGAATTTTATGTTGTTTCTCTCTGCTCATGTGATTTTCAGACAGGCCCTTTATAAGCTTGATGGTTTCTTATAGCTGATGACAAACGTGATTCATCATGTGTGAATGTAACTTGAAATGAGAAAGATTATTATTAGCAGCACTTTAAGAATCATTTTTGTCTTGAAGGCATTTATGATCTGTACCTGGATTTTTAACATTGGTTATTGAACTGGATGACACTAGTAACATTCAAAAATAATACACAACACAGTAGTGTTTTCTCTAAGGGATTTATATGATGGTTCTCCTTATCTGATGTGGTGGGGTGGGGAAGCTTAATAGCCCCGTTTCACTTGCAAGGAGAAGAGGGACCTCTGAGACTGTAGAAAGTGGTTAGTACATTCTATATTTACTGTGACCATACACACATGCTCCACCCTTTGCACACAGTCCATATAAACCACACAGATTCTTCAGGCCTCAAGAAGCCCAAAATGTCTTTGGAGATAGAAAGAATCCAAGAGGTTTTCACAATGTAGAGTGAAACAAAATATGAAGCGTGTGAGTGTGTGTGTGTGTGTGTGTGTGTGTGTGTGTGTGAGTGAGTGTGTGAGTGTGTGTGTGTGTGTGTGTGTGTGTGTGTGTGTGAGTGAGTGAGTGTGTGTGTGTGTGTGTGTGAGTGTGTGTGTGTGTGTGTGTGTGTGTGTGTGTGTGTGTGTGTGTGAGTGTGTGTGTGTGTGTGTGTGTGTGTGTGTGTGTGTGTGTGTGTGTGTGTGTGTGTGTGTGTGTGTGTGTGTGTGTGTGTGTGTGTGTGTGAGTGAGTGAGTGAGTGAGTGAGTGTGAGTGAGTGTGTGTGTGTGTGTGTGTGTGTGTGTGTGTGTGTGTGTGTGTGTGTGTGTGTGTGTGTGTGTGTGTGTGTGTGTGAGTGTGTGAGTGAGTGAGTGAGTGAGTGAGTGTGAGTGAGTGAGTGAGTGAGTGAGTGTGAGTGTGTGTGTGTGTGTGTGTGTGTGTGTGTGTGTGTGTGTGTGAGGAGTGAGTGAGTGAGTGAGTGTGTGTGAGTGTGTGTGTGTGTGTGTGTGTGTGTGTGTGTGTGTGTGTGTGTGTGTGTGTGTGTGTGTGTGTGTGTGTGTGTGTGTGTGTGTGTGTGTGTGTGTGTGTGTGTGTGTGTGTGTGTGTGTGTGTGTGTGTGTGTGTGTGTGTGTGTGTGAGTGTGTGTGAGTGTGTGTGTGGGCGGGCGGAGGGTGAGGTTTAAGTAAACTCATCTGTACCACATACAGGAGGAGTAAAACATCATGTTAGAGTTTCGCTGCCGCACTAAATAACAGGAAAACAGTGCTGTAACAAACGTGATGGCTTCCCTAGCAAACAGGTTCATGCCTGAAGAGAAAATATTGCTGAGTGTAAAGTGCACACTGTATGGATGAAAAAGAAGCAAATTTCAAAGCATTTTGTCAGAGAAATGCTATCCTGCTAACTGAGTGATTCTGAGGCGTTGTGGTGCTTTACAAGTATTCCTGGACTACACCCTAATTAGTACTTGCAGATATATGTTTAAATTTAGATGCAGAAAACAGTTTCCACATGAGGAAGGTTACAAGGATCATCTGCAGTAGCAAAAAATCTTTACATTCTGCACTTAGAAACAACCTTTGTTCTTTGTTCAATATTTCATTAAAATCAAATGTAATGATGTGAGAGTGTAGTAGTCTCAGCTCCATTTAATACATTTCATTTTTACACAAAATCAGTTCTGACAAGGAACAAACAGCAGATCTAGACTTGTTCTTGGCAGGCAGAAAAGTTAAATGACAAAAATCAGATGCATTACCTCTCAGCTCAGATATGAATTAACTTTTAGTTTACACATTTCTGCAAACCAGCTGCAAAAAGAACCACTCTTCACCCCATCCCACCCAAAACAAACACACACACACACATAGTCGAATAGACTTAAAAACACCTGCTAAAGACAATCCCATAGCTAACAACTCCATTACCTTAGACACCAGAAAATAAAACAATTTTGTAAATTGTGACTTACTGGCCATTTGTTACAAAAGTAAATATTTTATTTCTCAATAGTGCTTCATATGCTGTCATGACAGTTTACTATATGTCACATACTACTTCATCAATCTCAGCATTCGTCTTTGAAAATGTCAAACGCTTGCCTCTCATAAAGTCTGAATCACAGGAATGTTTTCTCCTCAATCAAACTTACTGATTTATCAGTCAACATCTCTTCGCTCTCTGCAAACCTGTAGCCAAACAGAGTCATGGTGGGCCCGCACACTTTCTCCACCAACTGGACTAGTTTGAAGGGAATGCTAAACCTCCATTTTTCTACTTGCTCAGAGGAGTTTTTCTGAGTGGAGTACACTCCGCTCACCTCCTTAGACGCTTGAGTATTTTTTTGGATCCACTCTTCCACCTTCGCGCTAAAAGGAATCCCTGTGAAATTGTACATGTCTGCGGCTTTGCTCATGGGGAATCGAGCTACGTCCTCATAGCGTACCAGCATGTAGCGTCCACGAAGCCACAGTGGCTGTTTCAGTCCGATCTCAGCAGACATGCGAATGTTATCGCAATTTCCTTTCAACTTTCTCACTTCGTCATCATCTGGTGGAACGTCTCCGTCTGTGGCCCATCTCTTCCAATTCTCATACTTGGTAGAAAAGGCGACCATACGTGAAGCGAGCACTGCACGAGGGTCTCGAACCAGCTGGATGAACTTCATGTCTAGTCGGGGGTCCTCAGCCAATGGACGCAGTGTCTCTAACTGGCGCACACGGACGGACTTAATGGCACGATGCTGCTTCTGCATGCACGAGTGAGAGGCAAGGGTCAGATTGAGCGGCCCACAGCGGCGCTTGCGACAGTGGTAGCGCTCGAATACTTTTTTAACCAGCGGCGTGCATACGGGATTTTCGCACAGCGATCGGCTCGATTCACGGCGGAAGAGAGAGGCGGTGACGTGCTCTTGTGGCGAGGGCTCGATGAAGTTCTCCAGCAGAGAGAAGTCACACAGGAACAGCTGCCGGAGAACATCACGATACGCCGGGCCCGCCACCGTGGCGTTCGTGCCACCAGTCTCCACAGTTAGCATGCGCTCCACGTGCCACAGCGGCTCAAACAGGTAAAACATATTTGATCCCTGCTGGTTGAAAAATTCGCCCACAAATGAGGAGCCCGTACGAGTGGTAGCCAACAGAAGGATGTGTTTTCTTCCTCCTGCCATAGATGCCAAAGGTAACGAGCTCTCCTGGATGGACTTGCTAAAGTTCTCCATGCGGTGGTTTGCGTGTCCGTAGGCCGAGATGACGGTCTGGCTGATGATAGATACGGCAGATCCATTGTGTCCCTGAGTGTCCGGGAAAGATGCGCCGAGCAGCAGAAGAGGCGGCGTCAGAGGAGTCAGCTTTGGGCTCAGCTTATCAGACACCCTAAAAGAAAACAAAGTTTAAAAGCTATAAAAGACACATGGTGGTCTCAACGTTTGATACAGTATTTCTCTAGTGCTTTACTGTATCACAAAGGAAAGAATTATACCTACTTGGAAATGATGTTGTTTTCCTTTTCTATAATAACCAGAGCCACAATAAAGATTACAGAGACGGCGTATTTAACTCGCATTCTTGTGTCTCTCTCAGTCTCTCGTTCACATCAGTCCTTCATCTTTTTTCTTTTATCTATATCTGAAACGAAACACACGTGACACGTAAGTCGTGACATACATACACAGTAATAATGTTTTAAGATCTTAGGCTGTATTGTGCAATGGAAACTGACAGCTACACGTGAAAGACACAAATGACTACTTACATAAAATCTGCCAAATCAATCATTCAACAAGAACATGTTTTAGAAGCACACAAGACTGTCTGTATCGGAAGCTAACACACAGTCATAATGCCTTTTATACTGTCCAAACTGTATATTATATGGTTTAAGCCTCACACAAACCTTTCTGCATTTATACACTTTTAAATAAACATAATTTAGTATGATTTATAAGCTGTTTTCCTCATGGGGACAAAATAATATTAAATTACTGGTATAAATATCTTTATGGATACACAAAATTGAATTGTTCAAAATGGGAAAACACCTTTAGATATTTTAGACTTTCAGGTTTAAGAATTTGAACCAGACAGTCAAATCTGCTGACAAAACCAACATTATGTTTGACTGTGTAAAGGTGGGCTTGTTAGAGATAATGATACAGTAAGGTCCAACAGATGGTGGTTAGGAGGCAAGTCCTGTCTTGTTTAGGGTTAGGGTGAGCTGTAAATCAGACTAAAGACATTTTTGCCATTACTGTAACGCTAAGAAGCATTTACTTATCTAATTGATGAGAAAACTTTCATTTATATATCTCTCTTTAACTATTTAATGTAATCTCTATAGACAATTTTGTTGAAATGATCATCTATAGTATACAACTCTATGTTTCTGCGTCTAATTCTTTTATCAAAACTGGGTTAGATATCAACACATTTGACAGGAAAAAGACTATAAATTAACTCTAGTAAAGTGTGGGGTTAGGGTTAGGGTTAGCCCTAACCCTAACCCTAACCTAGACACAATTATAACACAGATGCATATCTCAAGACAATCTTACATTTTTGTTTTATGTTTAACTTTCTTTTATAAGTTCATAATCGTGTACAGTCTTTATTAATACAGCCCGTAGTACTATAATTATGCAAATATAAATTTGATATGTTGTAAATGAGTATAAAAATCTAAGTTGACTGACTATTAACAGAATTTGTATATAGTTCCATTGTAAAACCTTATGAATATAAACATTGATTGATAAATATCATGTGAGTGTAAAACTCTCTGATCACATATGTGTTACATTCCACACAGACATGAGACTCTGCACTGCTGTAAAACACGAAATACACTAGAAAGCAAAAAGAATGATTTCTCTCATCACATGTGATTTATTTCACCAAATTAAATCAATAAACTTTAACTCTGTCTTTACAGTCAATCCTATAATCATATAATAATAATATACTGTTCAGTCCTATTGTAAAAAAATAAAAACAACAACTCTGTGTAATCACATTAATTTCGTTTAAAACAGTGACATCATAACATTACACACGTCATCATCTAGAAGGCAATTGTTGATTTTTAATATCATACGGTAAATATAATTCATTTTATTATATGATACTGTACCATTGTGTTTCCTTGTCCAGACGCAGCATCAGAGAAAATTCCAAACATCAGTGGAGTAAATATTTACACACGGTGTAAATATTTAATAGTTTATGACAATCATGTCTATTATTCCACGAGACACCGGCATTGTACATTAAAAACATCCAAAGACTAAAATCAAAGTAAAAATTGACACAAACGCATCAAATGCGTCGAATATTCATAAAAAAAAAACACATGTAATATTGAATGTGGAGCATAATGCATTTGCTTAGTAAAGTTAAAGATTAAAAAGCGCTACAAAGATAAGATTGTGTTTCACATCCAACGCGAGCGCGTCTGTTTCCAGCGGGAGGTAAAACGCGTCACGTGACCTCTCTTCAACCCCTCCCATCAGCTACAGAACAAAATCGTGACGCAAACAACTTGAGCCAAATGAGCGTGAAAAAAATACACATTCATCGTGTAGTTGGCGGGCAGCATAGAAACAAATGCCCTTAGTGATGCTTCTGAACCAGCATTTCTCACAATTGTATCGGAAAAGGTTCATTACTCTAATCTAAGCTTTTCAAACCAGAGCTCGATGAGGACCTCTGCTGGCGCTGCCTCGCAAGCGTTTCACAAACAACCAACGCATTCATCTTAGAAGCGACACTGAATGAATGTTTAGATGAATCAATTATTGAATCAGTGTATGTTAAGTACATAACAACAATCTGTTCCAACAAAGCAAGTAAATAAATGCAGGTGTATGCACACAGATAGGGATATCTCTTAAGGATATAGAACTGCTTTCTGGAGAGGAGAGAGAGGCCAAAGTGGAAACAGAATGTGGAGAGGTGAGAGGATTGTGCACTACCTGTTAAACATTTGAAAGCAATGCTTTAAAGAAACTAAGTTTAAGATTTATTTTATTCTCAATATGTTAAATTTTAGTCTTAAATATAATCTTGTGCTGGAATAATCTGATCTAAAGTTAGACTGCCCATCTGACAACCATTAGAAACAGTCAGATTTCACTTAATAATCCTGGAAACCTTTATTTGCAGAGTTAAGAGAAAAGGAACGAGATTTGCTCCATGAGATTTGCAAAATGCGTCACCATGTGTCACTGACTGGAACTCGGGTTCAACCACACACGACCTTCTCCGTTACGCTATTCAGAGCCATATTCAATATCATAAATAAAGCCGGAGCCATTTAGAATAATAGAACAGGTTTAAAACCCCTACTTGCAATTCATACGAAGGTCACATGTAGCTGAGATTACAAAGTGCTGTGGATGTTCTTATCTTCTCTGTCAGCTGTTGAACATATTTTAGAGACTTTAAATAACATATTATCAAGGATTGCTGGACACTAACAGAATGTTGCTTTGAATGTTCACAAACTCCCCAGACAGTATGTTCAAACAAAGGTTATATCCCATAACACCACATATTCAAAGCAGTATAATTTGGCACACTTTAATTGCCAACTGGCATTTTGTTCCACGACATAGGTCTGATCGGTAAGTAATACATATTTTTTTAGCACATTAATTATTTGTATCGTGTCTTTTCAGTTCTGTAATAAGTTGATGGTTGATTAAAAATGCAGGTTTGTCATTATTTAGCATACTCTTGCCTCCACCTAGAGGTAGCTTAATGGCTTGTCCTGAAACAACTCAAACTACTGAAATTTTCCAACAGGCAGCTGCTGTTAATGGTACCGTGCAGTCAGGAGACAGGATATCGTAAACATACGTTTACTTGGAAACTCAAACAAGTAATACATCCAATGGACCCAACAAACCAGCATAACAGCCCACGATACCAATCAACATAACATCAACACTCGACAGTGAACAAAGGCACAAACACAGCTTAAATAATAGTCCATTAACGAAGGTGACAGGTGATGGTGATCAAAGAAGATGGCTGGTGAACAGGAACAGGTGTGGTAATGCAGGGAATTGTGGGAAATGAAGTCCATGGGGAAATGTGAAACCGTAACATCTGCAGTGGACAGCAGTAGTTTCCCTTTCGGTGAAGATCGACAGACAATAGTCTTAGAGCTGTGGTGGCTGGAATAGGGAAAGAGATGAAGGACCTGTGCAAGCAGATGCTTCTGCACCAGAGCCAGACCCCAACCAGAAGCACAGATCCAAAACCCAGCAATACAGGCCAAAGAAGAAAAACGATTTTTAAATGCATTGACAAACATCTAAGAACATGATCCTGTAAGTGTGTTGTTGTTATTGCAAAGGACTAAAATCGAGGGATGAAACTTGTATTGGCCCAAAACATTTCTTTTATATGTGGGCCAGTGTTTGAACATGTATAAAGTTAATAATGTTAAAAAGTGAAAGATAACATGTTTTTGTGACGACATTTTTTGTTGATTAGGGTTAGAAGAAACAGGAAGCAAGAGTGGCTCATTTGGAATCCGCTATGTAAAAATTAAAACTACAGTTACATCTGAAAAAGTTACATCTGGACCTGGCCGATCACAAGCGAAGTGAGACAAGGAAGGTAGAAAAGTACCAAAAAGGCAGTTCGATCCATAACCTGAAGACTGTGGCACTTGGTAACCAGGCAAGTTTTACAGTATTAAGTAGCTCCTCAAATAATTTTATGAATGCAAATGAAGGAGAGAGCCAATTATTCTTAACCAGGTACAGTACAACGTTTTTAAATAGTGTATAATTGCATAATGCCTATATACTAAAAACGATGCTTTATGTTGGAGACACTTGCATATTATTAGTTACAATCATATGGTCTGAGATTTTTACATTAAAAAAATCACTTATTTCTCCCCCAAACACAAGACAGAACACTTCTATGTCCATGCTATAATTTATACTTGTGTATTCTATCAGGAATTCTATGATAAATAACAATTACCAAGAGTCTCTCATTAGTCAACACTCTCGGACTGATATTCAAGAGTGTGATAGTAAAGCAGCTCCAGCAGGAGAACCCGTCCCAGAGACAACAGCTGCTGTTAGGAAAGACCACCCAAAGGGGGCGCCGTTCGCTCTGCTTCATTTAAAGCTTAAACAAGCTGCACCATTGATCTTCAGCCTCATTCAGGACAAACGACATCTCATTGAAATGGCCAACAGGCTCCCAGCGCAGCTAATAGAGGCAGGAATGGGGGGTTGGTATGCATTTTGAAATATATTAACCTACTTGGTTTCAGTAGGTATGTCTGTAGACTGAAAAAGTGATTTTTCTGTTTCAGGATATAAATGATCTGTGGCCTGAAAGGGATAAAAAGAGCCCTCTTCTATCATTTTTGGACTGAAAAGATGGGGTTAACAGACATAAATCAGCTCTCATTGTTATGCTAGAATCCCAGCACAATGGATTGATGATCATGTGGTGCATGTTTGCACCAAAGGATTAAAAAAGCTTTGCTTTTCTCAATAGAAAGCCCAAGGTTTATTTGTCTCGGATATTCTCTCTGTATTCTGTTTCGCTCAGGCTTTGAACTTGATTAGAGAAGTGAATTAAATAGCAATATTATCATTGGAGAGCACATACACTCTAAAAACTAATTCAGGGGACCTTTAGTCATTACTTAAATATATATATTGTTGTGACACAAAAAATCAAGTTCTGAAATGCTGTTAGACTTTTTACTTGTAATTGTTATTTTATTGAGCTTGGATGACACACAAATTATGCCTATTGATTCGATATACTATCATGACTTGTCATAGCTTAACATTTTCAGTTCATCTCAAATGTATTTAATTTTAAGTTCTGTTAATGTAAAATACAATCTTATGACGTGTAAACGGCCCACAGTTTCCCTGCATGTGCGGCATGTTCAAGGCCAGACGAGTGACCAGCTTTAAGTCATTGACACTTAATGTGGTGAATGGTAAGTCATTTTTTGCTTAATTACATTGAATTACATTCGCTCAGGATTCTGTTGGTGATACTGTAACCGAATACCGACATTTGTGAAAGGTGTTGTTGGAGAACGCGGTAAATTCGTGTTGTGGTTGTGGAGTAAATGGCGTAAATAAAGTTTATGGTGACCGAACATGGACTGCGGCCGAGGGATGTTTTGTGGCAAACATATGAGCAGCTTAACGCGGTTTTGCTTTACGTGTGGTCGGAATTTACGGCGCTCACCAACAACAACACCACCTTTCACCGCGTCACTCCCGGTGTGTGGTACATTCCCTTTCTGTGAAGAATCTGTCATTGTAAATGTGTTTCGGGACTGGTAAAAGTGTTTTTCCCATGTAATTGTGTTTTATGATAGGTAAAAATGTTTTCCAAAATGTAAATTTGTCCCGAGCTTTGTAAATAGCAATAGCAGCTAATTGTTAACTGTTGGTCTAATATTTAAACTTGATGTCTGCATTAGAGAACATGGCTGTAAATCTTATCTTTTAAAGTTGATTGAAAGAATATTTGTTCATTTCATGTTTAAATTAGTGCCTTGAATGTACAGTAATAAATGGTTCTAAATAATTTGACTATTACTGTCTGATTTTCTGTCTTCACCTTACTTAAAACATTATGTTGGATCAACTTAAATAGTTGCATTCATATTAACAATTTTTAAGTTCATGTTACTTAGAAATGTGTTTTTATTGTGGCAAAAAAACGTCTTCACCTTACTTAAAACATTATGTTGGATCAACTCAAAATATTGCTTTGAATTAATGTAATTCTCCCAATTGGCTTAAGTTAAAAATTCTAGTGGAAAACGTTAACATACTTTTTTTTGTTGAACCAATGTTTTATTTTTTAGAGTGTACACACACTGTTATATCCACACTTCATCATGTCCTGTGCATTTATTATATTGAAATATTTTATAGTTTTGAATTTGACCATTGAAATGATCAAACCTGAATGTCAGTGATACATACTGCCCACCTTTCATTCAAATTTAAATGAGATTTCAGAAATCTTTACAGTAAAGTTAAATTATTAGCACTAAATATCATTTAAGAAATGTAAAACACTGTGGTATGTAGAGAGATAGCATATTCATTAATGCAACATTTATTCATTTATTGCCACTTATTTCATTTAAGGAAAAAAGGGAAATTATGATGGGAAAGAACCCATGATGCTTTCTAGGGCACACGGACACTGTATATAAAGACAATTGCTGAGTTTTATTTTTTTATCAAACATAAATCAGTTTTCTCTCATGGCAGTTGTGGCCTACTGGTTAGAGAGTTGGACTCGTGACCAGAAGGTTGCCGGTTTCATTCCCAGTACTAGCAGGAAACCCCCAATTGCTCTCGGGGTGCTGCAGTGAGTCCCCCTTGTAAATCGCTTTGGTTAAAATTGGCAAATAAATGTAAGTGTAATGTTTTGATAAATTGATATTTTTTTCCAGTTCTCGATCGGGACCCAAAGATCATAGTCAAGCCGAGCAATGAAAGCACAGCTGGGTGGAAAAAGTCCCATGCCAGTCTGAGCCTGAGCTCCAGTGAAACAGCTACAGTACCAGCTCAGGTGACTCAAGTAGGACAGAGACTTTGTTCAATTGAAGCATGCTCACTGTTAGATACAGAGGACATATTTAGTAATCAGACCGGCCTTTGTAAATTTATCTGCTGATTTAGACACAGTTTTTGTGCAATGCTATTCTCATCAAGGCCACTGAAAAGACAAAGAGGTCAATCAACTGTTCTTTGTCAGATGCATAAAGATACACAGTAGATTATATTGATACAGGGATGAAATTAAGAATACCATATTTGTTGATTCTTACTCCTAGGAACTGCAGTATGCTCTGAGAAATCAGAATAAGAAAAAACCTATTGTACACTCTAAAAACAGATGTGTTCAAAATAACACAAGATGTGTCTAGTTAGGGACAACACAGATGTGTATACTGTGGCAGCTTTAATATAAAGATACAAAACTGGTTAAGCAGATCGGTGAAACATGTTTTGTTAAACCTTGTCACATTTCATCATTTATAAGGTCATGGCAAAGGATAAGCTTTGCAATGTGAATTGGGAAAATCGTGACAGAGCTTCATGATTTTAAACAAGGCCACATAAAAGTTGCCCAATATATGGTGATAATGTTGACTTGCCAGCCATTTGCTCTTCCCTTTCATAAATGTCATATTAGCCTGTTAGGGTTATTAGAGTTTTGAATTCTTAAATTAGTTTTTATTTGTATTTTAAATTTGTTTGTTTTTTTCAGTGTAGCTTTTATTATATCCTACCTGTTTGGAATGAGAATGAATAATTATTCAAAGTGAGATCATTTTCCTTTAGTTAGTATAATTATGTAGAAATTATTTCTTTTTGCAGTAACCTTTTCCTTATGACACTATAGCACATATCAGTTAACCCATCAGACAGCCATTTGAAGAACTTGCACAATGTCTTCAATACATTGAAAATAAAGTCCAGTTCCAGACATAAAATAGACCTCATGAACACTGGACAGACATTTGCATCATTTCAGAACTTTGCACTAAAACAGGTAATTGCAATGCTGACTGATGCATCTGTGTGTGTGTGGGATTCAGCCCAGTGTACAATGTGCAATAAGCCATGAGCTCAGACAGCCTCAATGATCATGCAAGCTGAAGTTCAATATCAGCATTGCTTCATAGCACATCACTAAGTCCAAGGAATCTTATCAGATGATATTTAATCAGCCTGCTGGAAAGTTGGGCAAGATTCGAAATGACAACATTAAAGACTGAAAAAGACTTGATTCTCTTGAAACATAATCATTTTTATTTGTACTGTACTTTCTGATTTTGTAACATCTTGTAGATGTTTTTATACATTTGTGATTCAGCAGTCATTTGTATTAAGCAATTAAGTTTATAAGAAACACACTTTTTAAAATGTTTCTCAATAATGTTACTATTTCCAAAGAATTATATGTCATATTAATCAAACATACACAGATGGTTCTCACATTAATATTTAAATAGGATCAATATTCTTACATTTAGTAAATTCTTTTTTCGAACGAAAGTAACCCCCTTTCTCCCAGGCCCGCCCCTCAAGAACACGTCACAGTTTTGGCAGGTTTAGCCCCTCCCACAGTATTGTGCCCACATCACCCTATCTCCTAGCAACACCCTTGTATTCATTTTCATTGGCTTATTTTACACACCTCCGCTTTCTGATTGGAGCAGTTTTGTCGCTGGCAACCGTCAAACATTCTGGCACGGTGTGTATCACGTCACGTGTTTTAAGAGCTCAGCAGCACACAAATTGTGTGCTAAATAATGTTTCACACTTATATTGTTCTAAATTATATGTCTGTTATGTATTAAACAACGATTAATATAAACAAAGCACTCATAAATATTCTTCCTCATTTACATTGTACAAATTAAAACGTAAATGCGTTTTATCAAAATGTAAAGACATGTCTTCCCTCAGGATTAAATATCATTTATATTTGACAAAAGTGTAAAAATGTGGTTTATGTGTGGCTATGGTTTTACCACAAAATACCATATCATGGTTAATGGTTTTAATAATGAAAATGTGCATCAGAATGAACAACTCGTAATTGTTATTAAGTTAAAAGCACACGCCACATGACTAAAACAACTTCAAAATTAGCTTTCATTGAAAACATATCCTACTGATTTAATCGAATATTTATATAATTGTTACAATTATTAACCCTAGAAATATTTCCAACGCTGATGCAAGTACAAACATTCAGATCGCGTCCTTGGAAACAATTAAACAGCCCAATATTTAAGCAGTGTCGCTGTTGTCCAACGACCCCGTATCCCCCCTTGAACTTGACCTGTAAAGCAGCTCTTTCTGCTGTTGCTGCTGTGCACGTGATCAGTCAGTGATGAACTTTAGTAACCCGGTACGGAACTGCAGTGGCGGAAAGATCAGCCCATCACCGGCTGCGTCGACAGCCCGGCCTCTCTTCTCATTGGACTGCTCTTCACAGCCAAACTGTCAGCCCATGTGGCGTGGCCACCGAGAATGTCAGACATTTAAATGAAACAGACAGTGGGACTCGGCAGGGCGAAAGTAATTTTTTAGGGCTTGGCCGAGGGGGACATCACTGTGACTCTCTCTTCTGTACCGGGAGCCATAAAGAATAAGAGGAATATATAGGGAGACCTGCGTTTAACTCTTCCCACATCCAGGTAAGGAAATGCATGTTAGTAATGAACCTGTAGTTTATCAGATGTGGAAGAGAATCTCATCTGTTTCAGATGATTATAAACAGTGATTATAAAAGTGAGATCGTTTGCAGATCGACAGATATGCTGCAAATGATGCAGATTGCGAAATCAAGATACCGATGGCAGCGATATTTCTGTTTTTGCAGTCTTCAGTATGTATTGTTATTCTCACTCATGATTTAAATGCACGGGATCCATCTTTAATCCGCTGATAGGAGATGCTCGCTGGATTGGGTTACATTGTGTATCTCTATGCACTAAAAACATTATAGATATTTACCGGGGAGATGTGAAAAAAGTATCTGCTTTTGTAGAAGCCAATGCGGAATTTGCCATCCTGTGAAAGGGACTCGGTGTAGCATACAACCAATGTAAAGTCACTAAAGCCTGCCAGATTAGGGATGCATGGGGCAGTTTTGTACCTGTGTTTGGTAGTTTTTACTGCAGGACTTGATCTTCGTCCCTCTCTTGATCTTCATTATTGGTTTATAAGAGTGAGCATGCATCCTAAACATCCCACATGTTTATTTCTTTTATTTAATCAGCTGTTCTGTTGATACTGCCTCATGACGTAATGGTTGGGGGTTTCAGAAACACAAATGATGTATTTGTAACATGTTTCTAAATTAACCTTTTATTTTCCTCTACATTTTTGGTATATCATTCTCTGATCTAGCCAATCGCAGTCATCAGATGTTGTAGACACCCATACAGTAGACATACATTTTTTTTATAGTTATCCAGTATATTTACTAAATGTTGTATATCTACAGTGTGTACACTAGTCCTTAGCACATGATGAAATAAATAGTTTTTATTCATGGGATCTTCAAAAGCCCAGACATAAGGGGTCTCATAGAGGACATCTAATGCTTGTTGTGAAGAAGTGTCAAAATTTTTGTAAATGGTATGTTATAAAAACGTATATATTGAATATATTTTTTCAATCTAAGGAAACTGACCTGTCAATGGGACTAGGGATAAATATGCTACCATCATCACATTGTCCAAGCATTGATTATGATATAGTCATCAGCTGATGTCACTACTGCATCATGGGAGCTTGTTATTCAGAGCTGTAATGAGGCGAGTGGTCAGCTACATCAACGGCTCATGAGATCTGGGTCACACAGATTACACTCGGTCCCTTTAGTCCCTTCTTTTCTTACCGTCTCAATCTTCAAGAGTTTTGTTGTTTGTGCCGGCTAGTTATCTATAGTTCTGTTATTGTGAGTTGCCATTAATAGATGTGTGTAAAACAGTATTGTAAGAGTTCTTTAGATGACACACACAAACAAACGCATTCACAGACAAGCTATTGCATGTAAGCACCTGCCAGTTAAGGACATTTCCTTCCTGTTGTCACTATGACGACATAAAGTACTAATTCCTTGTCTTGGCATTACCTTTTCACATTTGTTCATCTTGATTATGCAATTCTAAATACTTTCCTTATTTAACTTTACAGTAGAATGCAGTGCCATAATAACTAGAAAAGTAGAAAAAAGAGAGAAAAAAGAGTAACCATTGTTTAATTGTCTAGGTTCTAGTTAAGGGATTTGACGTCACTTACTGCAGTTTCTGCGCTCTTTGGCACATCAAATTAAAAATTAAGCTCATTTGAAAAGGATATGCGATAAACCTAGCTGCAGTTTATCATTTTTGGCCAGTTTTGACATTGAAAACTTTAGTGTTAAGTTTAGTTTTTATTTAATAGGTGTTAGTTAAATCAGCCCAGATTTAAGAGCTATAATTAAGTTTATTGATTTATGATATGTAATTTAATCAGTTCTGCTTTTCGAGCTACTGTGCAATAATGTGTTTTACAACCCAGTCATGTTGTAAAAGGCTGTAGAAAACTAGCTGTTATGTAATGTGTGTTTTTCATGCTAGTCTCAGTTGTACTAGAACAGATCTATAAAGAATACCTTTATATTTTGAAATTATACTACAGATTGAATTATGCTGTTTATGATTTATAAAGGTGCTGGATTTGTAAATATTCTTTTTGTAAAAAATTCAAAATAAACCCACTAGCCATTGCTATGCAACACAGTGTACAGTAGTTGATCTTGGTAAATGTGAAAGCGTTCCATTGGTCCAACAAGTTAAAATGCATTCTCCCTTTTGTTTGGAGTACAAATGAGCAGAGAAACACTTTGTGCTTGTCATTGATGCTTGATTGCATTGAGTGAACAGGAATCTCATCCACACTGTGCTTTTGGTACAGCCTCTCTGGCAGGCATGAACTTGAGTGTTCTGACCCAAAAAGAGGGAACAAAAGTGTCCGGCTTTCCAGGCCACGCCCCCCACAAACGAACTCTCCCGCCTATTTAGAGTTTTGCACAAACTCAATGAACCCAAGACACAGACCGTTGAATTAAAATAAATGACACGCATTCACATGTTTCTTTACAAAGGCAATGGAGATCGAGATGACAGAATCACTTTTCCTTTCATTGACTGACCCCTTTTCTTGTTTTCTGTCTTTTTTCTCAGAAGCAAAGAAACTTTAGTCAGATATGGAGGATATTGTTATAGCTGGAATTTCAGGCCGTCTTCCTGAGTCGAACAATTTGGAAGAATTTTGGCAGAACCTGTTCAATGGAGTGGACATGGTCACAGAAGATGACAGGCGGTGGAAACCTGGTATGTTCGTTCTTCACAAAAACAATTTCTTCTTTAAATAATATTAGTGAATGGCTTCTTTAAAAAAAAAAACATGCTACACACTTACCTTAAATAATCCATAAATTTAATAGGCGAGCCCATTAATCACAAACTTATGAATCACGGTTTGCTAGGGATATTTTCAGGAGGAGTGACCTTTTCCTCCTTTTCATGTAGTGCATGATGTGTCATCAAAATTATTGCCTCATTTTTTGATGGAAAGCGCAACAATGTTTTATATTCAATATTAACAAAAATGTATACCAAATCTCTAGCACGCTAACACGTTTATTTTTCATTTATAAAATTGTTTTATGATAACTACTCTCCTAATCCTCTATTAGCACATTGAATTCATGGTGGGCCACCGAAACTATGGTCTGTAGTTTCTTTCGTTTTCTGGTCTCCCTGCCCACCCGGCTGCTCACTGTGGTTTCCTTGTCCGTTATGAAGAGCTTCTCCTCTCTATGTTGGGACCAGCTAATACTTGCATTCATGTGCTAAAGTCTTAGCAGGCTTAGGGCAGTGAGTAGAGAGAAATTTTGAATTCTTTTTCTCATCTCTAGGCCTGTACGGTCTTCCCCGAAGAAACGGAAAACTCAAAGAAATCGACAGATTTGATGCAGCCTTTTTTGGGGTGCATCCTAAACAGGCCCACACCATGGACCCACAGCTAAGGCTTATGCTAGAGATATCGTACGAGGCCATCGTCGATGGAGGTTAGTATCAGCTTTTCAAACATGAAATGACTCTGAGTGATTGGTTGTTTTCTGCATTTCAGCTGAATTAAAAAGCATCTACATGCATTGAAAGTATACTAGTGTTTAGGCCATGTGGTGTGTGTATATATGTAAAAAAATTAGGCAACCTTTTTTTGCGCATACAGTATAAATTTGAGTTTCTTGATTTGTCCTTGCAGGCATAAACCCGGTGTCCATGCGTGGCAGCAAGACTGGCGTCTACATTGGTGTAAGTGGATCAGAGGCGGGAGAAGCCTTCAGTAAAGACCCAGAAGAGCTGCTGGGATACAGCATGACGGGATGCCAGCGTGCCATGTTTGCCAACCGCTTGTCTTACTTCTTTGATTTCAATGGTATGTAAACATTGTGACTTTAATTACCGACTAAGTGGTAGAGGTGTGGGTTGGGTTGTCAGTTTATTTGTGTTTTGAATTACCATGATTTTTTTGTCGTATGGTCTGATGTGTGGTGTGAGGTGATTTTGAACGAGTGACTTATTATGTAGTCATTGCTTTCACTGTTGTAACTGCATGCCACACATACTTTACACTGAGGCAACCAATTGTATTGTTGGATTAATCTCTTAAAGGTGCAGGAAGCAAAATTTTCATAGAATGGCATGCTGAAAACCTGGAGGGGGAGTTTTAAAAGGACATTCACTTTAAATGTAAAAAAATTGCCAGCAGTTGTGTTTGTAACTTTATTCTGTATTTTTACCAAATATCATTACTCTGCATGTGTGTTTATAAGGTCCCAGCACAGCCATTGACACAGCATGTTCCTCTAGTCTGCTGGCTCTGGAAAACGCCTTTCACGCTATTCGCCATGGCCAGTGTAATGCTGCACTTGTGGGCGGAGTCAATTTGCTGCTCAAGCCCAACACCTCAGTTCAGTTCATGAAACTGGGCATGCTCAGTCCTGAGGGAACCTGCAAATCATTTGACGCCTCAGGTGAGATGACGTGATGCCACTTTGATCTCTGCATCTCTTGTTCAACACGTTTTCTCAGGTTTTATTGGAACATCACTCTGGCGTAACTAATAATATGGTGCTCTACATTCTTTGTCTTTGGCAATGTTTGGAATGCTACTGTGCTGAATACTCTAGTGTATACCGCCTAAGTTAGGTAATAAAAACACTGTATTGTGCAACAACAAAAAATTTTGCTTTGTCACCAAGTATTATTGCATGATAAATTTATGCTCTTAACAATTTATGCTCACTAACAATAATTAAGGTTACAATTATGTACGTCTGATTCATTTGTTGCACTGGAAATGGTCATTTTAGGTGCATTGCATTATGGGACACATTATTCAACATTATAATAACGCAGGCTGTTGAATAATGCTTTTTTTTTAGAAATGGTATTCCATACATACAGAAAATTTATAGACACTATATTAAAGTCATAAGTAGTACTGCACTATTTCCATATAACACTATGTACATCACAGCCCTGCAATAATTTGAATAATTTGAAACCTTAAAGTATGCTAATAATCTTGTTTTAACATCTAGGAAATGGATATTGTCGCTCAGAGGCAGCTGTCGCAGTACTTTTGACCAAGAAGTCTATGGCGAAAAGAATCTACGCTACTGTTCTGAACGCAGGCAATAACACAGACGGCTATAAAGAGCAAGGTGAATACAACATGTTTTTTCTCTTAAACACACATGAAGTCTGCATTCTGAGAATAGGTGAAATCTGCTCTTTTAACACACACCACTCTTTTAATCATTCGGACGCTGTCACTTTAAATCTCAAACCTGACCTTTTCCCCAATATGTCCTGTCACGTTTCATATCACAATGTATTTGAACGTGACACTTGTGTGAGCATAGGGAACAAGGGAGTTTGAAATATCTGGCATACGCATTTAGACCCTTTTGTTTCACAAGAGTCTGTGCTGTAGTACACATACGGTCATGCTTGAAAGTTTGTGAACCCCTTGAGCTGTTCAGAGTTTTCTGATGTTTTAACATGATTTTCTTATTTTATCATCACCTGCTTTTTATATATTAAATGTCAGATGTATGTTGATCAATAGCATATGTTTGTTTAGAGGGAATTTTGTGAGTAGCCAAAAAACTACATTATTGAATTAGTCTATGTGCAAAAGTAAGTGAAGCCCAAGCTGCTTTGGTAAAGTCAAGTGGGTAACAGATTTAGATGAAACACATCTGGGTGCTAAATTAATCAGTAAAGCAGACCAATCAAATTACACATCCTTAAGGAAAGTGGTTGGGCAACACTGATTAAAAAAGAGAGGAAACCAACCAAACCACTGTAGTGCCACAGACTCAAACAATGCCAAGAGGAAAGGAGATAGCCAAGGACATCAGAAAGAAGGTGGTGATGGCCCATCAGTCTGGGGAAGGCTATAAGACCATCTCCAAGAGATTCCAAATCCATCCATCCACTGTAAGACTAATAATCTACAAATGGAGGGCATTCAACCTGAACACAACTCTGCCTAGGAGTGGACGCCCATCAAAACTTTCATCAAGAAGCACCAGAAAAATAATAAATGAGGTAAAGGCCCACCCACACATTATCTCTAAAGAGTTGCAGACCTCCTCGGCAGCATATGGGGTAAATGTACATGCGTCTACAATCAAACGAAAATTCAACAGACTTGACATTTATGCAAGGGATGGTAGAAAGAAGCCTCTGCTCTCTGTTTTAACATTGTCAGAGAGCATTTGGACAAACCAGGGGCCTTTTGGAAGTCAATTTGGACAGATAAGTCCAAAATAGATTTATTTGATCATAATCAAAGCTGCCATGTTTGGAGAAAAGCCAACACTGAATTCCAAGAAAAGAACCTCCTCCCAGCAGTAAAGCATGGTGGTGGAAATGTGAAGGTCTGGAGCTGCTTTCTGCCTCCGGGCCAGGGTGACTTCATATTATTCAGGGAAACTTAAATTCTCAGGCCTATCAACAAATTGTTGAAGAGAATCTCCTGCCATCAGTCAGAGAGCTGAAGCTGGGCTGAAAATGGGTGATGCAACATGACAACGACCCTAAGCATTCAAGCAAATCCACCAAGGAATGGCTTAAAAGAAAGAAGGTTCGCACTCTTGATTGGCCTAGTCAAAGTCTGGATCTCAACCCAATTGAAATGTTGTGGCTAGACCTGAAGCGAGCGGTACATGCCAGATGTCCTTCCAACCTTTCTCATCTGGCTAAGTTGTGCAAGGATGAGTGGGCAAAAATCCCCAAGGACAGATGTGAGAGACTGGTCAGTGGTTACATCAGACGTTTGGTTGAAATACTGGCTGCAAAAGGAGGTGCCACAAGCTACTAAATAAAAGGATTCACATACTTCTGCACAAGTTACATTTTCAGTTTTTGTGATATTAACTCCTTTTGTTTAATAAATAATGACAATATATAAGATTTTAATTTGTGTCCATCATTTGGAAGTCTGCTGGTTTGGATGTACATTTAATAAGGTTTTTACACAAAAACTCAGTCAGTATGTCATAACATAAACTTTTCTTTTAACAGGTGTGACCTTCCCATCTGGTGACATGCAGCAGCGTCTGGTCCGTTCTCTGTACCAGGAGGCCAACATCTCACCTGAGCAGGTGGAATACATTGAGGCTCATGGCACCGGTACAAAGGTCAGTCAGTCTAAAATCATAAATATAATAATTTGTCAACTGGACTATAAAAATCCAACACTTTACGTTCACAGGTTGGGGATCCTCAGGAAGTGAATGGCATTGTCAGTGTATTCTGTCTGTCACAGAGGGATCCGCTGCTGATTGGCTCAACCAAATCCAACATGGGACACCCAGAGCCTGCTTCTGGATTGGCGGCACTTGCCAAGGTACAGTACGTTTAATCTTTCTTTAAAGTCTTTAAAAATATCACATCTGATTCTTTAATGAAATTTAAACTGCACCCCTACAGGTGGTTTTGTCGTTAGAACATGGTGTCTGGGCTCCCAACATCAATTTTCACAATCCAAACCCTGACATTCCCGCTCTGACAGACGGCCAGGTACACGTGGTGACGGAGCCCACACCTGTTCGTGGTGGCATCGTGGGCATCAATTCATTTGGCTTTGGGGGCTCAAATGTCCACGTGATCCTGCGTCCACATGCTCTAAAAGCTCTAGATCAGACCACACCACCTTCAGTCCCTAGACTCCTGCAGGCATCTGGACGGACAGAGGAGGCTGTTCATTCCCTCCTTAACAAAGCCCAAGAGCAGAAGGAGAACCCAAGCTTTCTGTCTCTGTTGAATGAAGTGTCTGGAGTTCCCACGGCAAGCATGCCATTCAGAGGTTACGCACTGATTGGACCCCAGGGAGAAGTTAGAGAGGTTCAGCAGACTCAAGCCACACCCAGACCTCTCTGGTACATTTGCTCAGGTGAGAGGTTGTGTTGCAAATAAAGCCGTCAAATCCAATATTCTTTTTTGTTGTTGTTTATACATCTCATGACTTCCTAGACTGCAAAACTGTTTCTGAACATCCTCAACTATTACCAGACCTAAATAAATGATCTATTGACTATCAATGTTTAAAATTTCTAAAGGCCTATCAGGTGAATCTCTGTTGCCCATTTCATATTGGGGCCGTAGCAATACACTCGCCTCACAGTTCTATTTCGAGTACACGATATGATAATATCGTGCATGTTTTGTACAGTCAGCTGATGTGTGTTTCCAATCCATCTTTGTGTCTGGTGTCAGGTATGGGTACACAGTGGGCAGGTATGGGCCGGACCCTAATGCAGCTGCCGGAGTTTCGGGAGTCCATCCGGCGTTCAGACGTTGCTCTGAAGGATACGGGGCTTTGTGTGTCTCAACTGCTCATGAACGCTGATGAAAGCACTTTTGAAGATACTGTCCATGCATTCGTTGGCCTTGCAGCCATCCAGGTCAGATTCCCCTTAATCTAGAGACACTATGTGTTGTGCCAGTCTGGATTTAGATCAGCAGAATTTCTCAATAAAATACTGACCTCTGTCAAACTTCGCAGCTGATACCGGCTGGATAAATGTTGCAATATGTGCTCACAATCATGAGTTGTGATTTCAACAGGCACCTAGTATGCAAGTTCACCCTAAAAAAAGATATTTGAATGAAATCTGTGGATTTTGCAGGTTGCCCAGATTGACATGCTACAAAAGATGGGTCTGCAGCCAGACGGGATTGTGGGTCATTCTGTCGGAGAGCTTGCGTGTGGTTATGCAGACGGTTCCTTGAGCCACAGCGAGGCCGTTTTAGCTGCTTATTGGAGAGGACGGTGTATTAAAGAAGCAAACCTTCCCGCAGGGGGCATGGCTGCAGTGGGTTAGTGTGACACCTGATTTCTACACAAATAGATGATATAATATTTTACACGTACTTCTCAATAGTTTTTCTCTCTAACAAAACTTTCCATCCCTTTCCTCCAGGCCTAACATGGGAAGAATGTAAAGTTCAGTGCCCACATGGTGTCGTTCCTGCTTGCCACAATGCTGAAGACACAGTTACCATCTCAGGTCCTAAGGTACAATCTCTGTGCCCTTAAAAATCAAATGGAAACATATCCATACAGTACTAGTGCCTAACAGAAGGTGTTTTCTTATGCAGGAGGCTGTCAGCAAGTTTGTTGCCGAACTGAAAGAGACTGGTGTGTTTGCCAAAGAAGTACGCAGTGCTGGTGTGGCTTTCCACTCGTATTATATGGCCTCCATTGCTCCTGCCCTCCTGTCTGCACTGCAAAGAGTGAGTCATGTTAGACTGTTGCAATGGCACTGTGACCCCTGGTGGCCATTATGGTCCCAAAACATCAGGATGTCTTTGATATGTGTAATACTTGTTGTCCAAAAAAAAATATATACATATATATATACAGTCATAGGAAAAGTTAGGACACCCTTTGAAAGCCTGTGTTTTTTAACATAGTTAAACATATAAACATTTGATTTTCATTTGAACAATATTGGGAGATATTCCAAAATAATTGTTAAAATGATCTAAAAAATTTAATTAAAAATCTAATCTCTTGTGGGGATAAAGTAAGGACACCCTTACATTTATTTGTCCCTAGAATGGCTAAAATGACCTACAGGTATATCACATCAGGTGCAAATTATTAGAACGTTGTTAAAAAGCATTTTGAAGGAAGCTTTAGTAGGCATTTAGTCTGGTTTGAAGAGAGAGGTACCACTGGTGAATCAAAAGAGCTCTCTGAGGCCTTCAGAAAGAAGATTGTTAATGCTTATGAGTCTGATAAGAGATATAAAAAGATCTCCAAAGAGTTTGTATTCAGCCATTCCACTGTCAGGAAAATCATTTACATTTAAAACAACTGCCAACATGACCAGGTCAGGCCGTCCATGCAAATTCAGCCCAAAGCAGACCGCAAGATGCTTAAAGAAGTCTCCAAAAACCCTAAAATATCATCACAGGACCTACAGCAAGCTCTTGCTACAGTTGATTGAGTCCTCAATCAGAAAGAGACTGAATAACTTCAGTTATCATGAGAGGTGTACAAGAAAGAAACCTTTACTGTCGAAGAACAACATGAGAGCAAGACTGAGGTTTGACAAAGACCATGCAATTACATCACTTTCATCAAATTAAAACAAGATCAGAAAATGACTTGTTGACATTTATTAATAAAGAACTAAATATTTAATGGAATATTATTGAATATGAATTTTGTATTTATTTATTATGTAAGAGAATAATGTACATCCAGTTGATTGTTATTGGACATAAAACATGAAATTGTGTTAATAAATATAATGAGTGTTTTTATTAGCATATTTGTAACGTATGCAAATGTTCTGTGAGGACAAAATGTTTCCTGTCGGCTTTAGACACTGTCAGCCAAGAAAGCATTTAAATGACACAAACATATTGTCAAATTTGGTTTAATCATTTGTAGTATAATCTCATACATGTTATTAATTGGACATATTTGTATCTAATTTATTTATAAGTAAATTATTTTCAGGGATGAGCCTGTGTTGGTAGTTTTGAGCAGCCATAAATCCTAAAATAATCTATTTTTATAACACTGACTATTTACTATTATAAAATTTCTGTTTTCTTTTGCTCTTCTGGTAAATTGTTATCTATTGTTATCACACCATACTTTACCTTTTCTAACAGATCAAGCTAGTCTTGATGTCCTGTCTGTGTGTTCTCATAGGTCATTAAGAGCCCTAGGCCTCGTACAGCACGCTGGATCAGCACGTCCATCCCGCAGAAAGACTGGGAGAGTCCGTTAGCGCTTTACTCTTCTGCTGAGTATCACGTCAATAACCTGGTCAGTCCTGTGCTCTTCCAGGAGGGTCTTAGTCTTGTGCCGGATGACGCTGTGGTGATCGAAATCGCCCCGCATGCCCTGCTGCAGGTAAGGAATCACTTAGATTGTAACGCGCAGCGTGTCTACGTCTGTTTTCTTACAAATGTTTCTTTTATCCACTTACAGGCTATCCTGAAGCGAAGCCTAAAAGCCACCTGCTGCATCTTGCCCCTCATGAAAAGAGGACACGCCAACAATCTGGAGTTCTTCCTGTCTCACGTTGGCAAGATGTTCATGAACGGGTTAGTTTGTTTGAATGCTGTGTTTATAGCAAAACTTGAATTTGCTTGCATCTCTGATATCGGTGATAACTGTAAACCTCTCTTGTTCTCTTGCAGAATTAACGTGGACAGTAATCATTTGTATCCGTCTATCGAATACCCTGTTCCGACGGGGACTCCCCTCATCTCTCCACATATTCAATGGGATCATTCCCAGATCTGGGATGTGCCCAGGGTGGAAGACTTCCCTGCTGGTTCAGGGGGATCCACTTCAGCCACAGTCTACAATATTGGTGAGTAAAATTACAATTCTCTGAAAAATGATAATTCTCTATGAAACTTAAGTAATTCTCTTATTGTCACTTTTGTTTTACACAGACATGAACCCAGAGTCTCCCGATTACTACATGATCGGTCATTGCATTGACGGGCGAGTGCTGTATCCAGCCACAGGATACCTGGTTCTAGCCTGGAGGACTCTGATGAGATCTCTGGGCATGGTCATGGAACACACCCCTGTTACATTTGAGGACGTCACCATCCATAGAGCCACCATCCTACCTAAGACGGGTGAGAGATTTTTTTTGTTTTTCTCCAAAAGATCCATGTGACTTCTGATTAACTGCATTGTTTTTCTGTTTGTTGTATCAAAGGGTCTGTCCAGCTGGAGGTGCGGCTCATGCCTGCCACTAACCGTTTTGAGGTGTCTGAGAATGGAAACCTTGCTGTCAGTGGTGAGTTGCTGTCGGCAAACATTTAAAGACATTTGTTTTTTGAGTTGGCAAAACATTTGCCTATAACATTCATGATACCTTCGGTGGTCACAGGTAAGGTTAGTATCCTGGAGGACGCGGCACTTGACGCCTTTCATGCTAAACTGACCAAGACAATAGCTACAGATCAGGAGGACCCTAAACTGCGCTTAAATGCTGGCGATATCTACAAAGAGTTGCGTCTGCGTGGATATGACTACGGCAAGACCTTCCAGGGCATTTTAGAATCCAACAATGCTGGTAATTTCTTTTAAATTCATGCTAGATGTAATATTTGCTAAAGCTTATGTTGTGATTGGACACTTTTCGAGGTCTAGTTTTCTGGTTCTTACAGGTGACTTTGGAAAACTTCATTGGACTGGTAACTGGGTAACATTTCTGGACACCATGCTCCAGATGATTGTGGTGGGGCTGCCCGGTCGTAGCTTGAGACTGCCCACACGTATTCGCTCCGTGTGTGTGGACCCCACACTTCACGAGGAGAGAGTGAAAGACTACACGGATAGCCAGAAAGGTAAAGCTCAATCTGAAGAAAGTTAAGCAGATTAATGAATGTTGCTGACCAAACCTCTCGCTTTACTTCCAGTCGTTGATGTCCATGTTAACCGTTGCCTGGACAACATGACAGCTGGAGGAGTTCAGATCTGCGGGCTTCATGCTACTGTGGCACCACGTCGCCAACAGCAGCAGACTCCGCCCACCCTGGAGGAGTTTGTCTTTGTTCCATACGTGGAGTCTGAATGCCTGAGAACCAGTGAGAAACTTGGAGAGCAGCTGAGGCATTGCAAAGGCATGTTCTGACTTTTAAAAAAAAATATAGTATGACATTTTGTAGTTTTGGTAGTTTTTTATACACAGACCTTTGGCACTATTGGTGACACCTTTATGGAAATATTTAATGGTCAAAAGAGACACTAGAGTCAAATATTATAGCTGTAGTATCAGTTGATATAGAAATAGATGTTTATATGACAGTGCATCAAAGATGAACAAATAATAATTAACATTATTTTATTACATTTATTAAATTTGATTTCTTAGAGTTTGGTTGAAAATCAGATATAGAGCAAGAATATAACAAAATAATGTTCAAAACTGTCTCTTTACCTAACCTTAATTCTCCACAGTAAGCGTAATAATTATTTGTGCTGCCCTGTACCATTTCACATAACAATTTTTCAGTTTTATGTTTCAGGCAGAGATGGTGATATAGAGGTCTAATGTTCCCACAATAGTCTTTTCAAATTGAGTTTTTTTCTTACTGCTATACTGTAAGTCTGCTAGGGGCGTCACAATACCAGGATATTAACAACCATGATTACTAATAGTGTAAATGACACATGAAAATAATCTCATTTATTCAGCACCTGTTTAAAGTTTTACTTTAAGAGCTACAGTGGTTACAAAATCTTCCACCCTTTTTACACTTGTATTCAGAGTGTTTTATTGGCCAAAATAGAGAAAAGACTAAATAAACAAAATTACAGATAAATTAGACTGATAGCTTTCCTTATTTGAAAAAAAATTGAGAACAATTTTGCGATAATATTGTTATTGCGAATTATTTTGGATATGATAATCATGACAGCACCAAATAGTAAATTACACTTATTAGGCACAATGAAAGCGATATCTTCCGATATTAAGTGTTTCTCTTTGATTTTACGCTGCGATCGCACAGGTTTAGTACAGCGCTTGCAGAGAAAGCTGGCCAATCAGGGAGTGAAGATCTCCATCCCTGGATTAGAAGGTGTGGCAGAGGATCAGTTGATTGAAGCGGAGGCAGAGAAAGGCCTGTTGCGACTGCTGTCGGTTCTCTGTGGGCTGGAGCTGAACGGTAACCTGCGCTCCGAGCTGGAACAGACGGTACATAAGGAGAGAGATTGCCTGCTGCAGGACCCTCTGCTGAACGGCCTGCTGAACTCTCAGGCATTACGACACTGCTTGGACACGACCCTGGAGAACAGCACTCCTGGAAAACTTAAAGTTGTGGAGGTACCAAGAAGTCGCTTGAGCTCTGATTAAGGTCAAGTGCAAATTTAGAAGAATCAGTATATCAAGTTCTCCTTTGTTATTCTCCGATAGGCTTTATCCATTGATGGTCGTGTGTTCTCCCGAGCCGTGAGCCTCCTTAACGTCCAGCCGATGTTGCGTCTAGACTACACTGCTTCAGATGTCTCCACTGATCTGCTGGACGCTCACCGAAACTCCATGGAGGAGCAGGGCATCTCTTCTGCTCAATGGGATCCTCAGCAGGGTCCGGCAACAGGCGGTCTGACCGGGGCTGACCTCGTTGTATGTAACTGTGCAGTTGGGCTCGTCACCAACCCTGCATTGTTGATAGAGAACCTGACTTCAGCTGCAAGAGATGGTGGTTTTGTGTTGCTCCACACCCTACTGAGAGGAGATACTTTGGGGGAGACGGTAACCTTCCTTACATCTCAAAACAACCGGGACGGTTTGTTAAGTCAGGTGCGCTTCGACAGAAATAAACATTTTAAACGATAACATTAAGCGATTAAGCAATTAAACGATGCCATTGTTTTGTCTGTTAATTTATTTTGTCTCGGGATTAAACTGTTGTTGTTTTTTCGTTTTCAGACTGAATGGGAGAAGATCTTCCAGCAGGCTGGTTTGAATGTGGTCATGCTGAGAAAATCATACTACGGTTCAGCTCTGTTTCTTTGCAGACGACAGACACCTCAAAAACAGCCCATCACTATTTCTGTCGACTCTGCTGACTACAAATGGGTGGAGATGCTGAAGGTAAGATGAATCATTCACCAGTCCTTAAAAGTTTTTATAAGTTATGTTTGTTTGCTTAGGCAAGAATTGAAGTTTCTGTATCTTAAAACCATGATCTCAAGTATAACCTGTCTTACACAGTTCATGCTATAGACATGAATAACTTTGTGCAGTTTTTTTAAAATAGATATTTTGCTTGTTTAGGTGATCAGACAAAATTTTAAAAATGAAAATTCAAAAAACAGATTTATTTCCAAAACATTAAAAATATTTTCTAACCTTTTTTTTAATAAATACAACTTGTTAATTCCTCTGGAACGATGACTTTTTAATGCATTTGCACCGCTCACATTAACATAAACATCTAGTTTACCATTTACCATGAACATTAAAATGAAAGTAAACAAAATGAATAATCCAGATTGATCCACACACACTCCCCGTCTCTCTCATTAGAGCACTTTGGCGGAGTCATCTGATAGTCCGGTCTGGCTGATGGCCACTAATGGTCATAATGGAGTTGTTGGGATGGTGAACTGCCTGAGACAGGAGCCGGGAGGCAACCGTATACGGTTCATCTATTTACTGTTCACTATTCACTTTTTTCACTTTCCACTTAGCCAGAAAAACCCATTAATGAACCGAATGTTTCATATGTGACACTGTTACGTCATCATATTGTTGACATTCAGTGGCAGCAGGAGGTGATGCTGATGTACTTTCTCTCCTTCCAATAGATGTGCTTTGGTTTCTAATCTAAGTAAGAGCGCTGCAGTCCCCTCGCTTGTTTCTACCCATAAGGACTTGCAGGCCATGCTACAGAAAGATCTCACCATGAATGTGTATCGTGATGGGCTGTGGGGTGTTTTTAGGCACCAGTTGCTTTCACAAGGTTAAACAAAAAGACCTAATAGATTTTTTTTATTGTAATTATGCAAAAAAACATTTGCTTGTATTGAGGTGTTTAAGCATTAATCGTTCTCTATCCTATGCGTATATGTGTAGATCTAAGCGAGGAGTTAACCGAGCAGGCGTATGTGAACGTCCTGACCCGTGGCGATCTCTCATCATTGAGTTGGATAGCTTCACCGCTACGTCATTTCATCCCTTCCAACCCCAGTGTGCAACTGTGCCGCGTTTATTACGCCTCTCTTAATTTCAGAGACATCATGCTGGCCACCGGCAAACTGCCTCCGGATGCCATCCCTGGTTTGTACCCCATCAGTGTTTTCTTGCTAGAGAGACATTTCTTGAAATATCTTCTTCTGTGTTCTACAGAAAAAAGTCATATACAGATTCAGGATGACATGAGGGTAAATAAATAAAGACAGAATTTGTTTTCTCTATGCAGGAGACATAGCACTACAGCAGTGCATGTTGGGAATGGAGTTTTCAGGGCGAGAACCCAATGGCCAACGTGTGATGGGTTTGCTGCCAGCTAAAGGTCTGGCCACCTGTGTGGACGCAGACAAACGTTTCCTTTGGGATGTTCCCAGCAGCTGGTGAGAAATGTAAATGTTTCACTTGAACATCTGAATTTAAAGAGCATCATTTAACCAAAACACACCTCCAACGCGCAGGACGTTGGAGCAGGCTGCCTCTGTTCCAGTGGTGTATGCCACGGCGTATTACTCTCTGGTGGTAAGAGGACGTCTGAGGCCTGGAGAGAGCGTGCTGATCCACTCGGGCTCTGGAGGTGTGGGACAGGCAGCTATTGCTATTGCACTCAGCATGCGCTGCAGGGTCTTCACAACAGTGGGTAAGTGACAGACACATTTTTTTGAAACCAAACCGTGAGAAATTGCAGTACGTGTTGATTTTGATGTGGTTTTGATTGACAGGTTCTGGAGAGAAGAGGGCATACCTGCAGGACAGATTTCCTCAGCTCACAGCCGAATGTTTTGCTAATTCTAGAGATTCCTCATTTGAACAACATGTGTTACTCCAAACTCAAGGCAAAGGTGAATAGACGACACTTCTGTGACTTCTAATATATGACAGAATTGTGATCCAGTCTGTTAAAATCCAAAAAATTTTGTGATTTACTGTTTTCTACATAAATTATTCTACGTAATGTAAAGAACGTTCTAAAAAATATAACCTTGATATCTTTAACATTGACTGAGTAAGACCATTAAATCAGTGTTTATGAGTGCAACTTGGTGTCATTAAAACAATAAATTTTAGTATTAAAACCATCTATGACTACTCTATGCTGATACTTTAAGCCTGGTCTTCACAGACAGGGTCACAAATGAGTCTGATATCATTGTTGATTGTATGATACAGTGGATGGTAGCATCTCTGTATGTTTTTCAGGTGTTGATTTGGTACTTAACTCACTCGCTGAAGATAAACTGCAGGCGAGCTTGCGTTGCTTGGCCAGACACGGTCGTTTCCTGGAGATCGGCAAATACGACCTTTCCAACAACACACCGCTAGGTGCGTCCCACATCATCTACCCTCATCTATCGCATACTCTTTATTTAAATTAAACAAATACAGATGTCTGTTAATAATACTAATAGAGGTAGATAATAATGAATAATTATAAAAATCTAATTTTTACCAGCTATTCAATTCTATTAACGCATCTCTCAGGTATGGCTCTGTTCCTCAAGAACGTGGCTTTCCATGGCATACTGCTGGATGCTTTATTTGAAGAAGGTAACAGGGAATGGGAGGAAGTATCCGAGCTGCTAAAGCAAGGAATTGCCGGCGGGGTGGTACAGCCGTTACGGACCACTGTCTTTGAGAGGAATCAAGTGGAGGATGCCTTCCGCTATATGGCTCAGGGCAAACACATAGGCAAGGTCCTACTGCAGGTAAGAATCTCCTCGAACCTGCTTTAGAAATTAGTATTTGGAATAATTGAGACTATGTTTGGGTTATGTAATCCAATTGTTTTCCATCTCTCAGGTACGTTCAGAAGAGAAGAGCGGTCCCTTTTCCACAGCATCTCCCCTCTCTATCCCCGCTATCTGCCGTACCTTCTGTCCTGCATCTCTCTCATACATCATCACTGGAGGTCTGGGTGGTTTCGGGTTGGAACTGGCCCACTGGCTCACGGAGAGAGGCGCTTGCAAACTGGTGCTGACATCACGATCTGGTATCCGCAATGGTAAGCAGGCACATTTTTAGGAGAGGCTTCACCTTGATGTCATGATGATCAAAAAAAGATTGGGCTGCATTGACGTGTTGTTTTATAGGGTACCAGGCCAAGCGTGTTCGGGAATGGCAAGCCATGGGCATCCAGGTGCTCGTGTCTACCAGTGACGTCAGCACGCTGGAGGGGACAGAGCGGCTCATCATCGAAGCTTGTCGATTAGGACCAGTTGGTGGCATCTTCCATCTCGCTATGGTAACATCTGACCATCGCTTTCATTTGACGTTCAGTGACAGTCAATGTGAAGATTGCTACGGTTATCTCTTTCATCTAGGTTCTTAAAGATGGCATGTTGGAGAATCTCACCCCACAGCAGTTCATCGATGTCAATAAACCCAAATATGATGGAACCATCTATCTTGACCGGTAGGAGGAGCTTTGCCACTATTGTCTTATTTCTTCCTGACTACTTGTCATACACTTTTTTTTTTTATGAAGAATTATATTTTGTTTCCCACAGAGTAACTAGACAGAAGTGCCCACAGCTTCAACAGTTTGTGGTCTTCTCCTCGGTCAGTTGTGGCCGTGGTAACGCTGGCCAGAGCAACTACGGATTTGCCAACTCTACTATGGAGCGAGTGTGTGAGCAGCGTTGTCACGACAACCTGCCAGGCCTGGCTGTACAATGGGGCGCCATCGGTGATGTGGGTGTCGTCTTGGAGACCATGGGTGGCAATGATGCAGTGATTGGTGGCACATTGCCCCAGCGCATGACTTCCTGTTTGGAGGTGCTGGATAGATTTCTGTGCCAGCAGAAGCCTGTAATGTCCAGCTTTGTTCTGGCAGAGAGGGTGGTGGTCGCCAAAGGTGACGGAGGTGGACAGAGAGACTTGGTTGAGGCTGTGGCTCATATTCTAGGTAAGATAGATGGTAAACATCATGTGATAAACATAGTAAGTAACTTGTATCCATGAAAGCATATATCTGTTCAATTATGCAATTGACACCATTTCTACTAAGGTGTGCGGGATGTGAGCAGTCTGAATGCTAACGCCTCATTGGCTGATCTGGGACTCGACTCACTGATGGGCGTGGAGGTTAGACAGACACTGGAGAGGGACTATGACATCGTCATGTCAATGAGGGAAATTCGACAATTAACCATTAACAAGCTGCGGGAGCTGTCCAGCCAATCAGGAGGCACTGAAGGTGAGCATGTGACAGTGTTTTGGAGGTCTCTTATCTTAATGTATAATCCCATGCATTTTAAATACTGTATATCTTATTTATTATTATGATTATTATCATGATTGTTTTTATTATATTGTATGGAAAGCTGTTTTGCAACAGTGAGAATTGTAAAAAGTAATAATACAGGGAGTGCAGAATTATTAGGCAAATGAGTATTTTGACCACATCATCCTCGTTATGCATGTTGTCTTACTCCAAGCTGTATAGGCTGGAAAGCCTACTACCAATTAAGCATATTAGGTGATGTGCATCTCTGTAATGAGAAGGGGTGTGGTCTAATGACATCAACACCCTATATCAGGTGTGCATAATTATTAGGCAACTTCCTTTCCTTTGGCAAAATGGGTCAAAAGAAGGACTTGACAGGCTCAGAAAAGTCAAAAATAGTGAGATATATTGCAGAGGGATGCAGCAGTCTTAAAATAGCCAAGCTTCTGAAGCCTCGAACAATCAAGCTGCTTCATTCAAAATAGTCAACAGGGTCGCAAGAAGCTGCGTGTGGAAAACCAAGGCTAACTGCCCGTGAACTGAGAAAAAGTCAAGCGTGCAGCTGCCAAGATGCCACTTGCCACCAGTTTGGCCATATTTCAGAGCTGCAACATCACTGGAGTGCCCAAAAGCACAAGGTGTGCAATACTCAGAGACATGGCCAAGGTAAGAAAGGCAGAAAGTCACCACCACTGAACAAGACACACAAGCTGAAACGTCAAGACTGGGCCAAGAAATATCTCAAGACTGATTTTTCTAAGGTTTTATGGACTGATGAAATGAGAGTACCTTGATGGGCCAGATGGATGGGCCCGCGGCTGGATTGGTAAGGGCAGAGAGCTCCAGTCCCACTCAGACGCCAGCAAGGTGGAGGTGGAGTACTGGTTTGGGCTGGTATCATCAAAGATGAGCTTGTGGGGCCTTTTCGGGTTGAGGATGGAGTCAAGCTCAACTCCCAGTCCTACTGCCAGTTTCTGGAAGACACCTTCTTCAAGCAGCGGTACAGGAAGAAGTCTGTATCCTTCAAGAAAAACATGATTTTCATGCAGGACAATGCTCCATCACACGCATCCAAGTACTGCACAAGCGTGGCTGGCAAGAAAGGGTATAAAAGAAGAAAATCTAATGATATGGCCTCCTTGTTCACCTGATCTGAACCCCATTGAGAACCTGTGGTCCATCATCAAATGTGCGATTTACAAGGAGGGAAAACAGTACACCTCTCTGAACAGTGTCTGGGAGGCTGTGGTTGCTGCTGCACGCAATGTTGATGGTGAACAGATCAAAACACTGACAGAATCCATGGATGGCAGGCTTTTGAGTGTCCTTGCAAAGAAAGGTGGCTATATTGGTCACTGATTTGTTTTTGTTTGGTTTTTGAATGTCAGAAATGTATATTTGTGAATGTTGAGATGTTATATTGGTTTCACTGGTAAAAATAAATAATTGAAATGGGTATAAATTTGTTTTTTGTTAAGTTGCCTAATAATTATGCACACCTGATATAGGGTGTTGATGTCATTAGACCACACCCCTTCTCATTACAGAGATGCACATCACCTAATATGCTTAATTGGTAGTAGGCTTTCCAGCCTATACAGCTTGGAGTAAGACAACATGCATAACGAGGATGATGTGGTCAAAATACTCATTTGCCTAATAATTCTGCACTCCCTGTATATGCTGACATAATTTCAGTAATTTTTCTTTTCCACTTTCTCTCAGAATCCCGAGCTTCCCCTGCGAAGCGTTCTGGTGCTCAGGCTCTGCTGGAATCAGATCTAAGCCTGATGCTGGTGAACCCAGACGGCCCCACGATTACCCCACTGAACGATGTCCAGAGTGCAGAAAGGCCCTTGTTTCTCATACACCCCATCGAGGGCTCCATCACCGCCTTCCGCACTCTCACCGCCAAGCTTAGCGTGCCGTGCTATGGCCTGCAGTGTACCAAAGGTATAAGCACAAGAAGATAACCGTTTATTTGTTACATTTGTTAATATTCCTCTCATCCATGTTTTGTCTATCCGTAGCCGCTCCGCTCGACAGTATTCAAAGTCTTGCCTCATACTACGTGGAGTGCGTGAGGCAGGTGCAACCGGAGGGGCCGTATCGCATTGCTGGATACTCTTTCGGCGCATGTGTGGCTTTTGAGATGTGCTCTCAGCTTCAGGCGGCCAAGTGCCCCGTGGAATACCTGTTTCTCTTTGACGGATCACATTCTTATGTGGCAGCTTATACGCAGGTACAAGAAAGAGTTTAGAAATAACAAACACGTAAGTGATGTGTTGCAGTCACATGATTACTTTTGCTTTTATAGAGCTACAGGGCCAAACTGACTCCTGGCAAAGAGTCTGAGGCGGAGACTGAAGCTCTGTGCGCCTTTATACAGCAATTCACTGGCATCGAGTACAACAAGGTACAAATCTGATTAAAAATCTATGCTTCATAACTCATCACAGTGTAATCACCATTTTAATGCTAATTCTTTATCCCTCATTTTTAGATTTTGGAGACGTTGTTACCTTTGTCAGACCTGGAGGCTCGTGTAAACAAGGCTGTAAATCTGATCACGTCCAGCCATAAGAACGTCAGTCGAGATTCGCTCCACTTTGCTGCTTCGACGTTCTACTACAAACTTAAGGCTGCTGACCGTTACGTTCCAACTTCCAAGTATCACGGCAACGTCATGCTGCTAAGAGCCAAAGCCAGCAGTGAATATGGTGACGGTTTGGGATCTGACTACAAGCTTCATGAGGTAAGACTATGAACAGACCACACAAATTAAATCGTAGGGCTGTCACAATATCACATTTTTCAACACAATTATCGTACCCAAACAAAATCACGACAATGATATTATTGCTATATCAGTTGACAATAGTTTTGTAAAAAATAAATAAATAATGATATTCAGTGAAAGGCTGATGTTGTGACACCCCTTTTATGTGGTAAAATGCAAAGTTTGGACCAAGATTTTTGAGATTAGGTCCAATCCTGGTTTTCATACAGAAAGCATAGTTCAAGTTCAAGTTCAAGTTTATTTGTATAGCGCTTTAACACTGTATCACTGTTTCAAAGCAGCTTTACAGCAGAATAAACAGAATGACAAGCAGTGAAATATAAAAGCTCATTTAATATCTAATATCAGCTCAGTCTCCTAGTGACACTCCAACACTGAACCCAAACTCCATTAATGAATCTATATATATATTGATTTAAAGTCGTGTACTAAATTTAGTCAAATTTGAAGCCGTGTTTTAAGGGGGTCTGAATTATTAGTTGTGATTTAATTTATTTATAATTTGTGTTGGTGTTAAACGGGCTTACAGCTAATGTGGTCGATATCAAGCACCGAGTTTACTTAGAGTTGATGATTTTGACTGAATTTAGATTTGGGTCTGAATTGTTTTAGTTGTGATACAATTCATTTGTTTATTTTAAACTGGGTTGTAATTAATAAGGCTAATATTATACAGTAAAGGATTGTTTAGCCTGTGCAGCTATAACATCAAACTGCTGATATAGACAGAAAAGAAGTAGTTCATTAGTCCAAGTTAAATAATTAATGAGATTAGCATTAATACTGTTTAGCATTAAAACAGTAACGTTAAAAAATTGTAAAGGTTATAAAACAGGAAACTGTATAGAAAGACTAATAAACTGGTGTATGAAATACTTTTTCCAGTTCCAGTTTAATATGCATTATAAGAAATTGAATAAGAAAGTAAGAAAGCTATCAATTTTGCTTAACATTCGGATGGTGGTATGTCTGTAGGTATGTGATGGAAAGGTGTCAGTTCATGTGATCGAGGGAGACCATCGCTCTTTCCTGGAGGGAGAGGGTGTGGAATCCATCTCAGGCATCATCCAGAGCTCATTGGCCGAGCCCAGAGTGAGCACTAGAGAGGGCTGAACCTCCTCCAGAAACATCTCCTACTGGGTTTTTTTTCACCCCCTTCCCATTTTCAAACAATTAACCAAAACACTGTATATCCCAGTACATTCAAATCTGCATCCTTCACCAACCACACAGCAAACTTTTTTATCCATCACATTTTCTTTTATAGTCATTCCTTCGCTTAGCACTTAAAGTATATATTTGGGATCAAAAACATTTCTTTTTGCTTGATTTAAAAGGCTCAATCTTCTTGCCTTCTCTATTTTCTATGAATGATCATTGATTACTGTGAATTATCAAATGCTTAAATCTGGTAATTGGTGCATCTTTGAAACGGTTTAATCTCTAAGTCTGCTAAAGGTTCGGACAGCATTCATACCTGCATATTCATATGCTTTTCCATAACCAACCTGATGATGCAGACTACACGTGTGAAAATAGCTGTTGAGAATCTAGATGTTTACCGTATGTGAGCAGTTACTGATGCTTCGGCAGTGCTACTGATTGCTCACCTATTTTGCTTATGTTTACTTCGCTTATGTAGCAGTTGTTTCGTTATGAATGATATTTGCTGGTTCTCTTAATGTTGCTGTTAAACTTCGAAATGTATGCCGCAATGATTGTGCAATTAGTGTGTGCTGAAAAGGGAAAAATACAAAAAGAACATTACTGGAAATGAAGTAAACATTAAGGGAGCTGGTTAATTGACATGTATAGACTGTTTTGGGGAAAAGAAATGTTTACATTGTTACAGTAATCAAAATATTGTTGTTTAACAAGCTAAAAATCAAAAGCAAAGATCATGCAATCATGAAACTTATGTCAAATGCAACTGTATATTTCTAATGCTCGGCAATCCAATGTGAAAATTAATACCAGCTTGTAGAAAAAATGTTGCTGCACAGTAACTATAGACCTATAACTGAGTATTAACCTTGTCATTAAGTTTTTATCCTCTTTTTGAGGATAGTACAGACATTCCTTATTGTTATTGTCTCTAAGTGTTTCTCAGATGTATTCATTAAACCCAAACTTCTGTAATTCATTAACTGCTTGAATAGCTCACTTTTTAAGATTGCTCTATACTAGAAATGTTCCCATTGTGGCCAGGTTCACAAGCTTTATGTTTTTCATCCTGGACATATCTCGGCATCAACGTGACTAACGGCCTCCTTTTTTTTAGAAAGGAAATCACGAAGTATTTCTGAGACGAATGTTCAAGTCAGTGACGAACTGTGTGATTTTCTTTAATGCGCTTATAGCAAAGCTGGAGGAACTAGATGGTTTATTTTCTGTTACTGTAATAATTTTTTCTTTTGGTGTAATTTTTGAAGTATTTATTGCACTAGTCTAAATAAAAGCTATTACTAACATACACAATCCAGCGTGGGTTTTTTTTCTTTCACCAGCCATATTGGATATTTTTGCATCATTTTTGTTTAACTGTACATCATATTTTATTGTTTCAAAGAATTTTTTACTTAATGTACCGCTTTAAACTGGGCGACACTTTGTGTGTTTTGAAGATTTGTCCTTAGATAATAAATAACTATGCAAACTGAAAAGTACAAAAGCTACACATGTAATTAACAAGTTAATATAACCAAACCAAGTATTTTATTAAAAACAAACAAAATTCTGTAACTAAAAAAGTATAACAGCTAATCACATGTTAATCTACAAAAGCAACATCATCAAGACAAGTAACCTTTGAAGACAAGTAACTTTTGAGCATCTGCCAAATGTTGTTTTTGCTTTGGCTTTAGTATCAAAAAATGTTTTTAAAAATATACAAAATCTCTAATACAGTGTTACTGAAATCCTTTTTTTCACTATTTTCTCATGCAGTGATTGAAGGCACAGTGTGATCTGAATAGACGTGCATATATTACACACACACAACTTGCTCTTTCACAAATGGAAAGCACGTTCTTCATGCAGTTATGTCCCAAACAACCAAACTACTCATGCGAGGATGGCAAACCATAGAAAGGAATTTTAAAACGTATTAAACATTATCTGCTTTTTTGAAAATACTATGCAACAATTATCAAGTTGTACACTTGAAGTGTTTGTTTCAGTGTCTGCCACCGTTTTCACAACAGGAGAGATATGCTGTTTTAAAGATCAGCTTCATCTTTTGAATCGCTGCTGTCACTCAACACTAAATCTTCAACGTCATCCTCATCTTCATTCAGATTGTCGTCTTCCAACAGCCGCTGGTGTTGGTCCTCAAGAACCAAAAAGCGCTTTAGAAGAGCAGCGACTGCTTCTACATCACTAAAAAAGAAAACAATGCACAAAACAAGGTTTCATATTCCTACGCATGATATACAAAACAATTATATTCAAACTAGTGTGATTTAGACAAGAGATGGTCACTTGGAAATGTCTTGGAAGTGTTTTTTGTATTAAACACATAAATACGCTTGATGTTTAACATCAAAAGTAATGCTTATGTACCTGCGTGACCCCAGCGTGCTCTGTGTGAGCGGATGAGAGAATCCCGTTGCCAGACGCAGCACCAACAGGTAACCCTTTCCAAGATACCTCACCTTCTCCTCCTGAACACTGACATCCCTCAAGTGTCGCAGATCTAACAACACTGATCCGTAACAGGAAGACTATTTCATCTAGTAATCTCATTTACTTTTAGTAAAAGTTATTCACAAATAAGACTGAACAATGCAAAGCTCACCTGTGTCTTGCCCTCTTTTCCAGAAAGTCAATATCATGGTATAGAGGCTAAAACTCTTTAACTCTATTTTACTCTTCAATTTGTCGAAAACTGCCTCCTAATGGGCACAGGCAAATAAAAGCGTTAGTCTGGACTGTTGAACAAATGTGCTCAAGGAAATATGGATGTGTGTTGTGACGTCTCTACCTCCCATTCCTCCATGTTTTGTAGAGCTACGAATAAACAGCCGGTCACATAGAATGTCTTCCATAATATGCTGTCTAACATAATATGATAAAAACAAGCACTGATTAGTGACTTTAAAGCATTTGTCATTTTATTGTTACCGAACATTCAGGAAGTCATTTCTCACCAGAGCTGTAATATGCTGCTGCTAGTCCAACTGAAGCAATTCCTGTAAATAAGAGGAAAAACTAAGTTTAAGGACTTTAATTCCTTGAGATTAAACACGCAAAGACCAGCAGCAAAATAAACCCTTACCAACAAGGAGAGACCATGATCTAATCCCAGGTGACCTCTTTAAATGAAGCACATCACATGTGTGTTTGTCCACAAGCATATAGCTCATCTTTGGGGGAAAAAAGAAACAAAACAAAAAACATATTTTAAATGGGTTTTTTTTTTTTGAATATCTGCACAGTTACAGTTAATACACAGTTTAGCCAAAATGTAAATGTCTTGCTAAATCTTTTAAATCACTAGATATAAATGTCAAATTATTGCTTGTGTACAAAGGAAACCCCCTATTTAAAAGTCTTATGACTGCTACACAGAAAGTGTTTACTAGTATACTTAAATATAAACATAACAAATATGACCTATTCTGTTCATATACTTTGAAGATAGCACAGGGACAACACCCTTAGTAATGAGATCACATCCAGTACATCTAGCACTGACTTCACAACATCTCCCTTACCTTAAATGCTCGCTTTTTCTTTTGTAACAAAACAAAAGAAACATCAGCTAGATATCAAAGCTACGTGCTGAAAATAAGCCACATGAAATTCCAAGAAAACAGTTTAAGGAAATAAAATGTGCAGCTCATGCAACATATGATCCCACCTTCCTTTGACGTTCACTTCCGCTCCGCAGGCTCACTTATGATTGGGCCAAACGTAAAGCGGCCCCGCCCTCTGCATCATGACCACTCCTTCCCACACTATTTAGATTAAACGAAATTCAAAGAGAACTTAAATTAGAAATAACTATAAATAAAATTGTTTTAAAGAGAAACAAATAATAGATGAATATTGATTATGATATATCGTTAAAACCAATCAACACAAGGTTAAAAATAATGTCTATCAAACCATATACTACAAAACCTAAACTGTACAGCACTGGACGTCCTTCATAAATATTATTTGATTACATTAAAGCAGCTTTTTTATTATTCAATAAAAAACAAGTACACACAAGTAAAAATCATTCTTAAATAGTAAGACACTATTGTTGCTGAATCACGCATGCGTGCCGGTCCACGCAAGGACAATGGAGTCGCGTACACCGGAGTCAAGTCAAGCAGCGATCCTTCTGCTGATTCGGATTAGTCAGAGTTGCGAAACGGATGATATCGGTGTTATATCACCGCGGTGTGATCATCTCTGCGTTGTTTTCTGATGGTCAGCCGCTGCTGCTGCTGCTGTAAAGACTTACTCCGGGGCTTTTAGGACTTCATGGGATTTTTATGTGAGTTAGGAGGCCTGTTTCTATTGTATTCATTTCTTACCTGTATTTTGTACTATTGAACATGTGAAGGTTATCTATAAGGAAAGGGAAGGTTCGCCTTTGCACCTCCTCTACAACGAGTCCTGAAAGACGTTTTGTTTTGTCATTTGTTAATCACATGATCACATACCGAGAAATGCATGTGTGTTCCGGGTGCTTAACTCGTAATTATGTACATAGCATGAAAAAACTCAAAACAGTAATCAGGTGAAATTAAACCTGACATTATCACGAAATGATGATGATGATGATGATGAGCTTTACTGTACTGCATTTGAAATCACTAACCCTCTTTTGACATTTAATGAATGTTTTTGGTTTCATCTGAAATGCTGAAAAGTGTATATGATCATAACTTTTAGAGGCTCCATATACAATGTCTGAAGTCGGTATAGGACGAAAGAAAGAAAAATGTGAGAATTGCACCAAACAGGTAATTTATATTTGATTCATTTTGTTTTAATGTATACTTTAAGAAAATGCATGTTTTGGTTTATGGCTCTTTGAAATAGGACATTAGCTTATAAAAGCCTTTCTCTTGTGTTCTTTTTATTAATGACAACCACAAATTGCTTTTTACATTTATACATTTGACAGACACTTTACATGAGTTTTTGTGCATGTTGACAGTTATTGTGTTTCTTGGGAATCAAACCCATGAACTCTGTGCTGCTAAAGTGCTACAGGAATTGTTTTGAGTAATCAGGGTTTATTTTGCGTTTTTAGTGCAACAAAAAACAGAATAATGACGGTATAAACTCGTTCCAAGAGAAAGATGTTGCCGATGTGGAGGTAAGTTGTAATACTCAAGAACCAAACACCGTGATAAACTGATTTGTTTTTTTTAACATGTAGATAATCAGATACGGGATGTTGTTTTTCTCAGGTGAGTGAGTCTACCTCCGTTCAGCAGGTGTTGCTGAGCGCATGTCTGTCCTGTGACGGATGTATATCAGAGAGTGAAGGCCAGAAAATCTCTCTACAGAATCTGGATGAATTCAAGCATGTGCTTGCCCTCAATAAGGTCTTGTTTACTTGAAAAAATTGTATGGTATTAATAAAAAACAACAATTATATATTATTTCAATAATATTTATAATAAAAAAAATCACCTTGTGTTTTCCATGCAGATGTGTGACACTTCAAAACACAAAATTCTGGTGGTGTCTGTGTGTCCCCAGTCGCTGCCTTTTTTTGGCATTAAATTTTACCTGGACGTTCCTGCGGCTGCACAGAAACTCTGTGGCTTTCTGAAAAGTGTGGGTAAGTCTGGATGGCATTTGTTTGGAGTTCATTATTGTCGCTTAATGCATTTTATTCCCATCTGCTCTTATTTAAATGGAAGCGCTCTATTTGCCACATGCCAAACCTAGCTGAAAATCATCCTGAAGGTGTGTACACGTGGCACAAAATACATTTGTGCTATAATCTTTGTTCTCAGGGGTTCATTATGTGTTTGACACCACGATAGCTGCTAGTTTTAGCATTTTGGAGAGCCAGAGAGAATTTGTTCAGCGCTACCGTCGTAAGCATCATGACCCAAATGCCATGCCGATGTTCACTTCATCATGTCCAGGTAAGGCCATCTTAACCTAGACAGCGCAGTACATGATTATTTTACCATTATTTCCATTTACATTAGAAATAAGTCTAGTGTAAGATAAGTTTTCAGAAATAAATGACTTTCCTAAACCATTTTTCTGTACCTCATAACTTTGTTTCTTGTCTCTTAATATAGGCAAGAGCCACACGCAGTGGGTTGTGTTTGAATGGGCGGGACTGTGTTAGATAGCCACAGCGTTCTGCAGCTGTGAGATACTGTAGATGTGTCTAGGCAGACCCACACGCCCTCTCTGTACCAACAGCTTTTATTTTATTTTCTCTGCCCTTTTCTACCTCCAAACTCAGAACGACCATGATTTGTTTCCTTTTTGTTACAGATGAACTAATTTACAGCAACTTTTGCCTGAACCAACCCATGATGAATAAAACTGGATGGCTAATACTGTTGGCAGCGTGTATAGTAAATATACAAAGATCATTTTTTCTTTGTGTGTGGTTGTATGCAGGATGGATCCGCTATGCAGAACGTATTCTCGGCAGCCTTGTTACACCACACATATGCACGGCCAGATCTCCTCAACAGATCATGGGCTCTTTGGTCAAAGATTTTTTTGCCAAACAACAGGTGAGGGGTGGTTGTCTATAGATGTAAAACTGGTCTGTTATCAGCAGTCACTGGACTGAATAAGTTGCTTGAATCCCAGTCTTGGGTTTATCTTTGTAGAAACTGACCCCGGATCAGGTTTATCATGTGGTTGTGGCTCCCTGCTTTGATAAGAAGCTGGAGGCTGTGAGAGATGAATTCTACAACAGCATCCTGGAGACCAGAGATGTTGACTGTGTGCTTACATCAGGTAGGGCTAGAAGGAGGTCATTTAAGTAATCCTTATTGTTTTTATCCAATCTTAACTGGGCCACAGCTTGGTTTAGACCGAAGAGTTTGAACTGATTCGTTTCTTTATTTTTTAAAACACATTTTCATTTTTATTATTTTATTTTCTTAATTTCATTTTACTAGAATTATTAGAAATTGTATTGTATTTTATTTTTAGCTAACTCTAAATAAGTGGTTTTGTTTAGGAGAGATTCTTCATTTGATGGAACAAAGAAAAGTTACTGTAGAAGAAGTGGAATCTGCTCCTTTGGATCATGTGTAAGTTAAATTATCACCATTATTTTAAAAGATCAAGTGTAAACCACTAAACAGCTGGAAGCTTTCCCATTGCCCTTATGTTTTAAGATATTCCTATTATAGGACAATCATACGATTACACTCTTAGACACTATGATCTCATTTAAAAAGAAAAATACATATGTGTGAATTAGAACCTTAAAAAATGTTGTTTGTATTAGATTTGGTGAGATTTGTGACACAGGAATGGTCAGGCATGAAGGTCGTGGCTCTGAAGGTTTCCTGGAGCACATCTTTAAACATGCAGCCAAAGAGCTGTTTGGTCTTGATGTGCAAGAGATTGTGTACAAGACACTCAAGTAAGAGTGTAAATAAATATATTCTAGATAGAAATATACATCATTATTGCATGTTCCATACATTGCCTCGTGTTATTTCTGTTAGAAACCGAGACTTCCAGGAGGTGACGCTAGAGCGTGATGGAGAAACCCTTCTGCAGTTTGCTGCAGTCTACGGTTTCCGGAACATTCAGACTTTGGTGCACAGAATGAGAAAAGGCAAAGTGCCCTACCATCTAGTAGAAGTGCTTTCATGTCCTGGAGGTATGAAATCGGTATTTTAAAAGCATGCATATCTCATGTCGAAGCAGAGATTATATTGCTTTTTTTATTTTAGTATAACTTTTATCAACTTAATATTTGTTTGTCAAAATATGTTGAAGATTACATGAAGAATTTTCATTATTATGTATTTACAAAAACTTGCTTTAAGATATTATTGAAGGGTCATTTTAGCAGTCATAATAAACCTGGAAAAACCACATTTAAAAAGTGTATAGACCATTTCACAATATATAAACAGCTCTGGTCCAGAAGCACTTCCTGTCCTGTTTTTTTAACACTACACTAATGTCAGAACAAAATACAACCAACAGAACATTTACATCTTTAAGATTTAATGTGAAGATGTGAAATATAAAAATACTGTAACAGGAAGTGCTTCTGGACCAGTGTTGTTTACATCTTGTGAAATGATCTATTGGATAATGCACTGCAAGTCGTTTTGGAAAAAAGCATCTTCCAAATGCATAAATGTGAATGTAGTGTAAATGAAATTGTTTAAATTTTGTTTACAGGAAATTTCCCCCTTGTTTAAAACATATATTTGCTCTCTTTTTAAAGATATGTTTTGTATGTTATTATTGTTGTTATTATTATTTATTATTATAATCTCTGATTGTAAGGTTGTTTAAGTGGGCGAGGACAGGCTGAGGGAGAAGGAGGCAAACCTGCTCGGTCTCTGGTCCAGCAGATGGAAGAATCCTACAGCAGCTTGCCCGTGAGACTTCCTGAATCGAACCCAGATGTACAACGTCTCTATCAGGACTGGCTGGATGGCCACGACTCTCCACATGCTCAGCAATGTCTCCACACTCAATACAAGAACCATACGCAGCCTCCCTCTCAAATACTGAATCCTGACATTCAGTGGTGATCAGAAGAGTTTCATTTTCATAAAACTGGTGCCGAGGTCGATATTAAAAACATTAAGACTGGCTTTGCATGGCACCATCTTGGGGTCACAAGGACTCTGCACTGTTTGCAATGCAACAGCTAAAGAACAGCAAAACTCTATTTTGATTTAATATTTATTTGCAAAGATTTGAGTTTGATAACAGTCACATTTTGTGGAACACCCTCTAATTTTGAAACCAACTTGTGTCACGGATGCTTGAGCAACGGGCTAAGTGTGATTTTTAAAAGGATTACAGCAATAACAGGTTTTTTTTTAACAGACTAATATTGAAATGATGTACTAGACCTAGTCATATGCATTGAAGCAAATAAGGCTGTGTCACAGTTGATGACGGATTAAGATCGAGCTGTAGAAAGTGCAGACTATACCTGTGCTATGAATAGATTAAATAACATCAACCATCAATTGAAGCTTTGTTGTTTGTATTCTCATGAAGATGCATAAATTTGGAAACTGGCAATGATTTTTTTGTTTGCCTTAGAAAATGAGTCATACCCTCGAGCACAAAGTGTCTGCCTGGCCCTTGCATAGTTATTAAACATTTTATTATGCTTTATACCACAAAAATGGGTTGGGTTAGGATCAGATCATTTAAACACAGTTTTAACCTTATTTTGCATTCCTCCTTAATACTCCTTGAAATTCCTAGAGCCATGATGTGAGACACATTTACAAGACAGGTGAAAATACATCAAAGTAAGATCGTATAAAATAAGACAAAATAGAATAAACTACAGTATGTACAATAAAGACTTTCTTGAAATATGAGAGTATACAAAAATTCACTTTGTACAGTGGCTGGTGAATTTTGTGATGAGGTGTGTTGCATTGTGTGTGTGTGTGTTGGTGGGGAGTTACATCCTCAGACGGAGGGGAGAGAGTTCAGCATCCTGACAGCCTGGTGGCTGAAGCTGTTCTTCAGTCTGGTGTTTCGGGCCTGGAGGCTGAAGAACCTCCTCCCTGATGCAGAAGACTGAAGATGCCTTGCAGGAGGTGGGTGGAGTCACACTATGTGTTGAGTGCTTTCAGTGATAATTGGGTGTTGTAAATAATTTTTCGCTGCAGGGCCAATCAGTTTTTGGGCAGTGCAGTTTCTGAACCACACAGTGATACAGCTGGTCAGGATACTTTCAATGATGCCGCAGTAGGAAGAGAAAATGATGGGTGTTGAGTTTAATAGTTACTTTACTGTAAGTTAATTTTAATTTGATAAATTAATTTAATAATAATTTTAGTAGCAAGTGCTCAATGTCTGATTAACAATGCGCACAGTCTTTTCTGTAGATTACTGGTGTATTTGCTCAGGTCCAGTACTTTGAATCGTTGTTTGATAGCAGTGTACATCATCAAATTAGACCTGTATACACAACTTTGTTCAAATGTGCCCAGTATACATGACCTGCTGCAATAACCAGCGTTAACTCTCAACAGTTTGCTTTCACAATGTTTCTGTGATGAAATGGCATCACACCACGTGTGTTGCAGCATTGATTTATTGTCATGGACTGTTAGACTTTGAAATATGCAGTATTTTCTCATTTCAAAGACAAAAAGAGGTTGTGTCACTTGACTTTATTGTTGATCACACAATGCTGTAGAGGGTTTTTTTGTACAGTTAGTGTATTGTGTCATTCAAAAGAATGAATATCATTGTGTGGGCTTGCTTCTATCTTGGGTCAGATATGTCAACATATCATCTGCATAGTCAGCAAGGTTTTTTCTTTTTATTGCCTAGAATATAATGAAAGAAGGCTAGAGGGTTTTTACTGGAGTGAGAGAAGTTAACTGAATAAAAAATAGTAGACATATTCTTTAGTAGTGTTTATAAATGAACTACTTAATGATTTAAACAGGTGAATTAAGTGATTCTGTACCAAAATATGCAATCAAATTTTGCCTTTGAAAAATTCGACCTGCCATTTAACTACAAATATTTGTCCCGTTACATTTCATCATAGGAGAAACAAATCTGTTTCAAAAATCTGAAATCAAAAATCTGTTTTCTTCTGAATATTTTTCATTTCATATTTTCAGTGTATAATAGAATACTTTCAAGATATGACATCGCTTCTGGATTAGATGTGGATTCGTGATTCTCTTCTCAGTCACACGACCACGCCCCTTTGAAAATATCCAGCGCTCTATTGAATGACGTTCGTCAGATTGACATGTGAAAGGTCCAATCACAGAGCGCGAAAGAGGCAGGCGGACCCGCCAAGCGCTGACTGCCTTCATTTCAAAGTAAACTGCAACATAGTTGCAACACAGAGGAAGACGCGCAGTGGGCGGTAACGATTGATATATTATTATATATATATATATCTACTTTGTCTTGGTTTCCGTTAACTTTTCTTCAGCTGTTTTTGTGTATCTGTAAAAGGCTGAAAGTTATACAAAATGTCCAGCAACCTCAGGCCGAGGCTGTGCGTTTTAGAAAAAGGAGATAACGGCTACGGGTTCCATCTCCACGGCGAAAAGGGCAAACCCGGTCAGTTCATCCGACACGTTGAGCCCGACTCCCCCGCGGCCGCCGCGGGTGTGCTGGCCGGGGACAAACTAGTGTTCGTGAACGGAGAGAGTGTGGATGACGAGAAGCATCAACAGGTGGTGTCCCGCATAAGAGCCGTCACTGGCAAACTGGAAATCATCGTGGTGGATACAGAAACCGCAGAACTGCTTAAGAAACATAACTTAAAGTGCCAGAGAGAGTATGTGACTGATGGGATACCGATACCGAGCGCTAGGTCGGACCATGAGGATGAGGAGAAGAACGGGACGTCACGGGAATCCACCCCCGTCCCAAACGAGACAAACGGAGACGTAAGCCTAGACAGACTGAGCGTGAGCTCCAAGGTGAGTTTAGCAAAATAAACTATTATTATGTTTCTATATATAATCATAAACTTAAAAAAAAAAACAAATCTATTCCTTTTTCAACCGCTAACGCGATGCGCGAGAGTAAAGTGCGTCATATTTGAGCTACTTCAGATTGTTGACAGGTGTCCCAGGCCTGAACACAAAGGACTACATTCACATTTATACAATATTGACATTTATTCTTATTATTTAGTTATTATAATTATTATAATACCATAGCAAACATACTCACACTGTCTAATTGTTTGGCCGGTTTTGTGGATGTCCCCTTAACACATCCACAAGTGTTAGTTTGATAGGGAAATCACACATACCATAGCTTATTTAAAGACAAGTCACAGGTTTGACCTGTTCTGACGTTACGTCTAGTTTAACTTGCAGGACAGAAACAGACATAAAGACCGGTGTAAAGACCGGTGTAAACTGTTTTTTGTGTGTCATCCAAATTGTATTACATCACAGATCGTGAAGATCTTATTACTTAACAACTCATAGTCATACAGGGGAATTCTCAACAAAATGTTATTATCAGGTTAGATAGGGGATGGTATGACTAGAATCTTCTCATGGGTCATATAGATCAACACAATTATATAATTCTTTCTTTATGGGAGATTGCATGGGTCTTAAAAGATACAACCTTTTTTATGTATTGCAGTACAAGGTCTGCATGCGATTTGCACACACTATGCATCAACAATATAAAAATCTAAAGCGTGTGATGTAAATGTGAAGGGAGATTTCGAGAGAAACGGTTCAGTTTATTTACTGTAAGTCTGTTTCATTTCATACTTTTAGCATTTAAAAGCATCCTTGTTTATTTTGATTGATTTATTTATCCCTACATATTCAGGAATAAATGATCAAAAGAGGTCATTTGAGGCATTAAAGTGTTTTACTTTAGTAGAGCCCTATCATATCCAAAGTAAACAAAGCAAATATTGCACCAAATGTATTTCATGCTCTGTGCTCGTTTGGATTTAGACAAAAGCCAGCAGGGTAAACGGACCTCAATAAAGCACCAATCCCTGCTTGCCGTGGAGATCTTAAGCAGTGAAGGGGGTTATTGTGGAGAGTTACTCTTTGTTTGGGTGCAGACATGGGATTAGAGAGAAAAGAGCTCACAGAGCAGGATAGACTTCATTTTAGTCTCACCTATATTACAGATACTAATGTGACATTCGTCTCAAGTTACTGAATGATCACATTTTTCTCACATTTGGTAATGTATATTAATAGTCTCTGCTAAGGCAAACAACACTTACATTAAGCAAAAACTTAACCAAACCCTAAGTGTTAGACTTTTTATTCTAATCCCGTGCCATTGCATTCTTTTATAATTAGACCATTTCCTGCGAATGTTAAATGAACAGGTACATTTAACATAGATGGAAGCAGATTAACACAGACTTTAACCACATAGCAACACTTCTATAAACTAAATAGCAACCAACTCAGCTTTACATCCCTACAGTAGCCATGCTACCGAGTGTGTCTAGGTGACATAGCAACACCTTGGCAACCACCCTGGAAAAAAAAACATAGCACCATGGCAGCGAGTTTTACACTAGTATTGCTGTCTGAAAATTTCTATCCTTCTTCCCCTTTAGCTCAATAGAAGACATCTCTGTTAAGTTTTAGGTGCCAGCACAGCAAGTAAATGTTAGGTTTGAAGGTTTTGATATTGATGTTCTAGTTACTCGTTGACAAAATGGATCAAAGACCAGTATTTATGTGACACCAGAAATAACCTCAATCCAGAGCAGGTCTCACCTCGATAGTAGTTTCTGGAACAATATGGATTATGATCGCATCATGTTCCAGCAATTATCAAAGTGCTTTTGAAGCCCAGTAAATCATGAATGGCTCTTCTGTTGTGTCGCCTTTCCCCTCGCCCTTCCTGCCTGTGATCATTCAGAAGTGAAATGCAGCCGAAGGTTCAGCTGTTAGTCTAAACCACACCAAGCTGTGTTCTTTTTTTGTTGTTGTTGCCTTTATCATTTTTCGACAGGAAAGTGTAGAGAGACAGGAAGTGATTTTGGAGGAGAGAGAGGGTAACGGGTTTGGAAAGGACACCAGAGCCGGGATTCAAACTCTGTCCGCTCACCCACAGGCTCCGACACCATGCTGTGTTCTTGATGGCAGATTACACACAGATAGCTCGCTGGTATCTTGTTTGACAATAACAAAATAATAATTGATAGTAAACAGGCAGAATAGGTTTACTATTGATCTTTGTCTAATTCTCGTGTGTTTCTTGACATAACAAACATTTGAGTTATTCAATTTAACCGATTCGACATAATGCAAGTTATTGTGACCTTTATGGGATTCCTCAGACAGTCAGGTGTATGAGAGGGTGTTTTTTTACAGAACAATGTTCACTTCTTTCCTTCATCCTGTTCTAATAGGTAAATTGAGATTGTAATAGATCGTTCAATACTTTGTATGCTTGTCAAAGGAGATTGTTTGTCGTGTATGTTTCCTGTAAACACACCAATGTGTTATTTATATAATACCTTATCGTGATAAAAAGATGGAAGTTGTCTTTGTTTCACTGACCCACAACACCTACAAAACTGTATTGTAATGAATGTTACAGACTGGTTAAATTGCTGGTTATCATTGTAGTCTTTGCTATTCTGATTCGGTCCTGCTTGCTAAGCATAAAATAGTACATTTTTGCTTGTTTATAATCTCAGATTATGTGTTGCCTCTGTATCTCAAAATGCTTGAAATAGATATGCTATTGTTTTTCTAATTTCCTTACATTTTTAGACATTTACAGATGCATTTCATACTTTGGTACAGTATTTTGATGTATCTGAACTACACGCGTGCTCTATATTTTAAGATCACGACCAAAGCAGTACATTTCACAGCTGTCAGGTCGACATATAACTGCAAGAGAGGGACTATTCTTCACACATTTAAATAAACCACTTCCTTAGTTACAGGGTTGTCGTTTTCCTGCTGTGGCATCGTTATATTTTCAGATGACACACGCAGTTATATAAAGCGTACCGCATTGCTCTTTGAGCCTTTGGTACCTGTGTGTGCATTTTGTTGCTTTGCAGTTTTCAAATCTCTGTAGGTTAATTATTGTCTGTTGAGTTTTGCAAGGGCTTATCCAGGATCCACAGCCTCTGGACGGGCCTGTAAATCTGTTTACGATGCCTTTCCAAGCTGTTCTCATCTTTATTTAAACAGCATTGCAATATCATTCTAAAGCTTAATTAATATTACCAGCCCAATATGTCAGTATTTTTTTTTCATGACTGAAAGGTTTAAATAAGGCATGTTTTTTTACATGAAAAAACTGGTTATGGTTTGGGATAATCATTGTTTTTAATCATTAGTTCATGTTTTACCAGCCCTTTCCCTGGAAGTTAAGCAAACCAAGGACAAGATTATGAGTTACTAAAGTGAACTATAAAGTCATTAACCTTTGTATTATTGAACTGTAGTATCTTATAGGGTTAGTGGAGGGTTTACTGCCATGTGATATAGACAGGTTAGGTTAGGGCTTTTTCTTACTCGGCTCATGACAAACAGGTTTATTTTCTGTTTGTGAGCTTTCATTCATCTGTACGTTAGTAGTCTGACGGCGTGCAGGTCTAAATCCTTCTTTGATCTGTGATGTTTGCTTGACATAATGTACAAGAAACCAGCTATACTTCTCTACGTTCTCGTTGTCTGATCCTCTTAAATGTAAACACCATTATACACAGCTCTTGTACTCATTTTTGATATGTAGTATTTGTAATGGGATGTGTGTAACTTCTGTGGCGTGTACAGGTGAAATACCATCAAAAGTATACAAGTACAAGAATAAAAGTGCATATTGACAACAATCTGTAGGCAAAGGACAACAGGCCTGTTCTCCCAGTGAGTTTAAATACATGGGCAAAGTAAAGGTTATTTATATTGTATTGTACTTTGGGTTGCTTTGAAGGGTTCATGCCATACAGACAGGTTATATCTCAGGAGGATTTCAAGTGAATGAAGATCTTTGTCAGACACTATACAGTTAAACGTAAAATGACCCATTCACTGTGGATGAAGAAAAGCCATTGCCTCTTCTGATTTTATAGCTTTCTGTATTAAATGAGCAAAGCAAAGCACGTTCTGCTCAAACGTTTTATGGAAAACAACAAAGTTCATGTGCTTTTGAGTTCCTGTATGTATTATAAGATTGTGAAGTCGGATGTTTATTGTTGCCAGTTATGTTAATTATATATTATTTAGTTATATACTCTGTAGTAGTCAATAAAATATAAAAAATAGGTCCTGTCTTTGAGTAATGTTCTGTTCTCTACTGATGAGATCTTTTTGGAAATAAACTCTGAGAGTGTTCTTGTCCTGTAATCATGGAATAGTGTTGGTTTTGGTGGTCAGACACTGGTTTTAAAGACTATATTAAACCCCCTATGAAGTATCTTCTGGCCAGTGAGTGACTAAATGTTTATTTGTAATCTAAGCTTGGGATATATATATATATATATATATATATATATATATATAGTTTGTGCATTTCTAGAAGAAAATAACCTGTACTCATGTAAGTGTAATATAACATAATGTAATGATAACAAACTACATTAGGCACATCATTTGCAGGTCACATTTCACCTTATATGAATATAAAACATTTGCATACAGAGCTTTTTTTTTTAGCTATCACAACTATTTTTATTGTGACATTGTTTTCAAGTACTTTTCAGGCAACACATTTCCCTCTTTCAAATTCTTTGTGCACTGTAATATAAAAAACGATATAATTTATGTAGTTTTATGGTAATGAGAATTGGTGGAGAATTTGTATCATAAAGAATCTGAATGCTGTTAAAATATGCTTTCCTTCAAATATTTCTTTTTCTGCCTTTAAATTTATGTGATGAAGTATGACTGGGATGTTTCTAATCAGTATCATTGATCCTATGTGGTTGTATTATATTGCTCATTTGAATGTCCTGTCCACATTGTTTTTGATAAGATGTCTTGCATTAAATCACATTTCAATATTACAGGGCTCTTATCAAAGCAGATGATGTCATCATGACTTAAATGTGTGATAGCAAGATAGCAGCCCACACCCAGGTCCTTTCCCACAATCCCACAATTCCCTCTTAACTCGCTTAACTGGCTTGACAAGACAGTCATGCACCGAAGCCATCAGCTCCCCATTATTTGAAGCATTTTGTTTTAATACCATGCTTGCTAAAGTTGGCTATACTTTATGTTCAGATGAGTATGCAAAGGTTACTTTTAATAGCGTCTATGATGACATAAGTCACGAAGACCCATTGCAGTGATAACAGCACATTGCTTTATCTTTCAGATTTGTATGTCTTATCATTGTAGGATGTATCCTTTTAAAATATGTTGACGATTGTCTGTTTATACTTAAAAAGATTGTAGTTAAAAGATTGTACGTGTTGGGTTTCAGAAAGGTTACATACGTGTTTTTTAGAGATCCACCCAGAAAGTAAATAATGTGGTATGCTTGACTTCAAACCTTCTCATTTATTCTTCTTCGTTCTGTCAAACATAGTCAGACTTTGCTATGGCACTTTGGCATGAAAGTGAAATAAGATTTTTTTACTTAGGATCATACTCTGGGTTATGGTTTGAGTTTTAAGTGGTAAACCTAAAAACTAGTGAGTAACTTATTTGATCACCGTTTGTGCTAAAGACATGATTGCAGTGCATTTTTATAAAATGCTGGTTCAAACAGATGAGTTTATTTCACAGCTAGGGTTATGGGCCTTTCTCAAGGGCACAGTGGTGATAGAAGATTACTGGTTTGATGTCCACAAGGAACGAACCATCAGCTTTATGCTTTAACCTAAGCCACAAACCATTAAATAGACATTTTTAGGTGTTGTATAGTGTTCAACTAGGAAAGATTAAACTCTTAGTGTAACATATGGACTCTGCTGGCTAAGCCAATGCTAATCAGAGCTGAAAACGGTCTATCCTTTGCTATGGCATAATCAACTGTTAGAAGAGCTCTTTGTTGTATAAGTGGCACATGTGTCATAAGATAAAGAAGTGTTTGATGTCGTAAGCCCAGTGAATGAAGCACAATGTTTTCTGAAGAGAATAATTATCATGTTGCTAACCTCTTCGATATCCATTTTCCCAGAAGTGCAGTATGTAGCTGTGGACAATCTGTTTCTGTAGCATTTTGAACAAACTTGACTTTTTGTTGAATGAACGACACAGACACACAAGATGTTTTATGATAAACTCGAACGGTCTAACCCACATGCTACATTTCCTCTGCCTCATCCATGGATTAATATGTGCACAGTACAACAGGTAGATGTTTGAATCATTTCAGCCATATATCACAGGTTGGTTTGCTGAAGAGGGAAGTACATAAGTGACGAATCACTTTCTTACTTCAACATTTCAGCGCTGCATCCTGCGGTTTTGAAGTACTAATTTCTCTTTCCAATGGTAAACAGGTTATTTTGATCTCTTTCTTTATGTAGTGTAAGGTCATATCTGTGTCTGTATTTAAATCAGATGTTTGACTGAGAGACTGAGTGGCTTTATTGTGCTTGTACTTTACATTTATTCGTGTTGTACTTTTTTTTACATTCTTGTATACATTTGTGAACTGAAAGTATATATTCTGGTAGGCTGTGAGGGGTTTTTGGGGGAAAATTTGGTTTCTATAAAGGGCACAAGTAATTACTTTAATAGCCGTAGAAAGAACAGAAAAAACGAAAGAGAAAGATTTTATTCCTAGCTATAGTGTACAACTGAATGATTGTTCATTTACAAACTTTTGATATATGCTAATCAAGATATATGATATGATCTAAACATCTGCATATGTAACTGATTATGAAATGTATCATGAATCTTTAAGGTAGTATCAGATTTGAATTCATTGTTTTCACTTTTGTTTGTGTAGGAATCTAAGAACGAGCTGCGTCCTCGTCTGTGTCACATAAAGAAGGGTGACACCGGATACGGCTTTAATCTACACACAGAGAAGTCTAAACCTGGTCAGTACATCAGGGCGGTGGATGAAGGCTCTCCAGCAGAGAAATCAGGACTTCGACCCCAAGACAAAATCGTGCAGGTATAATATATCATCTAATAAGTAATAAACACACCTGTCTTTCTGTGTACTTTCTGTAGAATGTGCTCTGATAATGGCTTGCATTCCATTGTTTTATCTGACAATAGTCCTTTTTACACAGACAGTCTTTACTGTAATATTCTTCTGCCAGGAAATCTATTGACACCTAAATGTCTGAGCTGTGTGTGCTGTTTCCAGAGCACTAATCTCATTAGATATCAGTGAAGGAGTGGCCTGTGGGAGAACAGGATTAGGAAACTTTAGAGGAGAGGTCAGAGCTGTGTCCCACAGGACGTTTAAGGATAAGAAGAAAGAAGTTAAAGGTAGTCAAATAGAGAAAGAGAAAGGGTGTGACTGAAAAAGGGTTAAGTTTGTTTCTTAAGGCAACAAGTGTGAATGCTCTAACCTAATGTGTTTTGGTCCGCAACTTTGTGACTTTTTGTACACTGTTTAAAAAGTGAATTGCGTGCTGTTTCAATTCAAATCGCAATCGAAATATTTGTCAAAGTAATAAAAATAATGTGTCTTTTTTCACAAGAAGATAAACTACAGTCAAGCTGCATATTAGAAATGTAGTTTCTAAAACAAATTGTAAATGTAATCAGTCATCAGCTGTGCCATAAAACTTTCACATTCATGTTCTTCACTTTTTATTTCCTGGATGTTTTCTCAGATTCCAGAGTGATGAGAGTCTTTTTAAATGTCAGCCGTCATGTGAAATCACATGATTTACCTACAATGAAAGCATGCCATGTCTCACGCTCGCAGAGATGAATTAGCTGTGTTCTGTGAGGCTGGTGTGTGTGTGTGTGTATAATAGGGCCGTGTTTAGGGACATTAAGGGGCTGTTGTTTGTCCGCTGTGTTTTAATTGCCTGCAGAATGGGAGAGTGGGATCGGCATTCACTTCTGCCCAGACTCTCCCACGCGGATTCCTTAACCTCTCGCCTCCTACCACAGACCAGCAGAGATGTAGTCTTCATCCAGGTGTCATGGCTGAACGATATTAAAGAAAAATGCTATATACTGTACAATAACTTGGTAAATGATGTACGTGTAAAGTTAAAATCAATGTGACCCTGCCTGTGAAACCCAGCTAAAGTCATTTTTTGTGTTTTATTGTTTTCTACATAAAAACATACTGTGAAAATATAAACTTGATATCTTTAATATTTATTGATGATTTATTGAGTGTGAATATTAAATATTGAATGATGTCAGACATTGAAATTATAGTGAAATGAATGATAATGATCAATCTACAAGTTTTACATTCCTATACAGTGTTTCCCCTAGGATTTTTAGCCATTCTCCACTAACAATAATGTCTCGCCACCCAGCAATACTTTTTTAAATAAAAATAAATTCATATTTCATCAGTTAAGCCCAGTTGGATATCTATATTAAAAGATAAGATCCAATTTTTACAGTGCTTACGTGTACACAATCCTAAATGTAAATGTACAGTTCTGGTTTGTCAACTGTTGGCTGCTGACGTAAGGGGTCAGTAGTAAACCTGAAATGAATACAGAGATGTTGATTTTGTGTGGTTCACTTTTCATTTGTCTGAGACTTTCTAATCAGGAAGGAATCAGCGCCCGCAGAGCTGAAGAATCTTAAATAATTCATGCTTGACCCTAACCCTATATAAAAAATATTACAGGAAGATCATCGTCCCTGAGCGTGTTTCATGTATAATGCACTGTTGGCGTGGTGTCTGAAGCTTTATATACAGAATATAGCGCCGAAAGATCATCATCATAAATGCTCATTTAAACTATGGAAACAGACATCATTACGTCTGGCGGTCCGGGTGGAACGAAGCCGAGGTCTGCGATTTTTGGTGCGGCGCCGGCAAAGGCAGAATTAATTAAACAATATTCTGTTAAAATATAGCCCTTATATCTTTAATAGTGCCGTTAAATGTTTTTATAAGAATTTGTTTTATTAAAGACTTTTCTTAACAACTACTTTCAAACAATTAGACATATATCTTTAGTTCAGTTAAACATTTCACTCGTGATCCTAACACTGGCTTTCAACAAAATGTCCCCTAACCACATTTTTATATGCTTCAAAGACACAATGATTGATAGTGTTGTTGTGTTCGTGCAGGTGAATGGTGTTTCTGTGCACAGCCTACAACATTCAGAAGTAGTGGCAGCCATTAAAGCAGGTGGAGATGAGACCAAACTTCTGGTGGTGGATCCTGAAACCGATGATTTCTTCATGAGATGTCAGGTCTTACCCACTGAGAAACACCTCACAGGTACCACTGTAACATTTTAACTCCAGCGGGTTTTTATCCTGTCCAAAGTGCCATTCTGTCCCTGTTATATTTAACCTAGTTTTGCTAAACAAGAATAATTTTGTTCATTTTGTCAAACATATTACACACATACTCTAACCTAGTAACAGACTGCTGGTTAAACATCAACTTAAAGCCTGTGGTGACACTGTCTGTAAATTTTGTCAAAGGTGACATCTTACTGCCAACACACAGTCATGGTGATCAGCGCCATGGCAACAGTAGAAGAAATAAAGAATTAAACTACTAAACATCTTGTGTTGACAGACATATTAATAGACATGTTGTATTTATTTACTTGTTCTGTATTCTAATCATGCTGGCAGGCCATTGGAGTTTTTCTGTTTTTCATTGAAAAGATGTTGACAGCTGCACCCCCACACATCTTTTATTCATTACTCAGTCACAACAGTCATGTTTTCAAATTCTCATGAAATGCTAAAAAGCGAAGATGAAAATAAAGTGTCCAGTTATGTTTGTCCAGTGTTGCTTTAGCACTGACAAAAAGTTTAGTATGAGTACAAAAAAATATTTTTGGGTACAAATTTGTGAGCAAACCTTACAAATCCAAGCAAAACCTCGCTTTGAGTATGTCCTCATTTGTAAAAGCACTAAAAAATATGTCATATGTAAAATGCAGTTTTTCTATTAGGGTTATGATATAGTATTAATAACTATGTATAAAAACAATAGAAGTTAAAGGAATGTCATATCATTTCTCTGTCTGCAGGTCCACTGCCAGAGCCTGTAGAGAGGCGGAATACAGATGAACAGGTTAGTTACCAGCTTGTGATAAAACTTGAATTCAGGCAACTTCTTATACCACGTGTAAAGCAAACATTTTAGCAGTCCATTAGATTCTTAAAAAGTGAACATGTATGTATATTTATAAAGGAATTGTAATGTGTAGTAGAGAAGCAGTGATAGGACAAATCTAAAAAGATCAAATCTGTGGTATTTGTAGTGTTAGATGATGTTCTGGGTTAGCTTTAAGAAAAAATATTCTTTCTTAATGGAAGAACAGATATCTGTTAGTAGATAAAGTGTGTGGGGGGAGAGATTTTTTACTCCTTCTCTTTCTTTTCCCACAAAGAGAAGCATATGTCATTGTCTGGTACCTTCAACATTTCTCAGATAGTCTCTCACATGTCCTGATAAAACATTACTAGACACTGGACTTTGATTCATGTTAATGTAGAATGTGTCATCATTACTTATGTGATTTGTGGATGTTTTTGTGGTTTAGATCATTGGCTTTGAAATGGGGGTATGAACCATTAGGGTAACTGAGATAAAACTGAAAAAAAACACATATGTAAATCACGTCACAGGGTCTGTTCATCATAAGAGCCAGACTTTTTACTATAACATATAACCTTGGTAACACAACCAAAACAGGCTAATCTAGAGCACCAAAACTCTGACTAATGCTGTATATCTTTATAGGGATTCTTTAATGACAGATAAGCCTCATTTCTTAGCCAGATATTCTGCTCTTTGTAATTAAAAGTGTCACATTATTCTCAGGCTTCATGCCAGACAGGATCAAATGTATTTCCTATTCTACCAACACTTACTTGGTTCCAATGATGAGTTTTTACTGTTTATAATTTTGTGACGCTATTTGTTCCAAATAAGTAAACATGTCAGGCAAGTAAACATATCAGATTATTATGTCATGGTTGTTTTTATAGTAAATACATTTTTTTGTCAAATTGTCAACTCTAAAATGTGTAATTGACTACAAAAAAAATCCCAAAGTCCCAAAGATTTTCTTCTCTCTTTCCTCTTCAAAATATTTTTTTCACCTTAAGAAAATTTCTTTTTCAAATTTTATCTCGTTCAAAAACGTTTTTTACATCCCTCTTTAAAAACGTTTTTGCCATCTCCAAAAACTTTTTTATCTTTGATTTTTTTTTTCCTTTTTCAAATGATTTCATCTTTAAAAAAAGACAATTTTTCATCTTCACTTCCAATCTTTTTTATTGACATTTTGTCAGGACAATATGAATTTCACTTACATCAAACTGATCAACAAAACGTCCTTTTTGTAACCCCAAACCTAAACCATCCCTACAAAGGAAGTAAACAAAAAATTAATTAATTTAAAATAATAATAATAATAGTAATATATTTTTATATTACATATATATTTTTTTAATATATATATTTTTTATTATATATTTTTTATTTTAAAAAATAAATAAAATTAATAATAATAATAAATAAATAAATAAAAATAAAACACACACAGATGTATAATACTCTCTCTTACTTAACATTCTGTAATATCCTAAAAGAGACATCAGGGGGACAAAGCAAGCCTTTAATGAAATTCAAAAAAGGATCCCAGGTTCTACTGAAGGTTTTAAGGGGACCTTGAAGCATAAACCTTAATTTCTCCAATTTAATGTAAAAGAATATATCTTGTAACCATCTATTGTGTGAAGGGGAAGTGGCACACCTCCATTTAAGGAGAATATTTCTTCTAGCTAATAAAGTAGTAAAAGCAACCACTTGGGTAATAGGCCTAGTGTGAATAGTGTGTGGTAGAACACCAAAGACAGCTGTCAGTGGGTTGGGACTCAGTTCAACATTAAGTGCTTTTAAAATTTTTCCCCAAATGCTTGATAGCTAACAATTAGCATGCATCTTGACCACCAGAAATAATTGAAGAGGGACAAAAAATGTTGAAGATAAAAAAATGTTGAAGATGAAAAAATGTTGAAGATAAAAAAATGTTGAAGATGAAAAAATGTTGAAGATGAAAAAAACATTTTTTTTAAGATAAAAAAATGTTGAAGATGAAAAAAACATTTTTTGAAGATAAAAAAAAATTGAAGAGGAAAAAAATTTTAAGAGAAAAAAAGAGAAGAAACTCTTTAGGACTTAAGCTCCAGAAAGGCTTATAAGAACACTTTTTTCTTCATCATAATTGTTTTACTTCCGTAATCTACTGCCCTAATCCTTTGTGCAGAACATGGTGGTCAGTCTGTGGGTTAAACACAGCCCAGGGTCCATCCAGTGGTTAGATTTGTTAGTGCATGTTAATTGCAGCCTTTATTAACAGATTTATGTTGATATCAAAGCAGGTGAATGGAAAAGCAACCCACGAGGAAAAACCTCAAGTGTCATCAAGCCTTTCTAACTCCAGCACCACCTCTGACACATCCACATCTGCAGCTCCAGCCATCATTCCAGCACCAGAGGTTTGTCTCTTCATTCATCAAGTAAATTTACAGGTGTTGCCTCTATAATGTTGGATGGTTGTGTTAATGATGTTATGCGCTTACTTCAGGAAAGATCCAAAGAAACGATTTCAGATGCAGACACAGGATTATCTCTAAACCTCTCACTGCAGCAGGTTAAGGACCGTGCTCACCAGAAACGCTCCAACAAAAGAGCTCCACCAATGGACTGGAGCAAACGAAATGAGCTCTTCAGCAACCTCTGAGATTTCTCTGTGTTCTGTGTGTGAGGGAAGATTTTCTTCCTGTCCCCCAGAGTTTTTAGATCTTCATTAGATCCTCTTTCACATGTATATTTTTAGACCAGTGTTATTCTACCTGTGATTTTTGAATCTGTTATAATGTGCATCTTTTATTTGATCAACTCGATTTACCTCTGTATCACTGATATGAGACAAAATATATGATTTAACAATACTGCATCATGTGCTGTCTAGAATATAATTTTTAAAGAGAACTCAAATAATATCTAAGCTTATTTTCTATATATTGGATCGAGCTTTGCTTACGTTGATGTAGTATTGATTGCCCTGCGAGAGGAATAGTTTTGTATTTTGTGAAAGCTGATATTAAATTTCTTTAGCGCTTGTTTGAAACTTAATTTCAAAGTGTGCGCAGCAGTATGTTGAATATTTGCTATTACTTTTTTAATTTTGTAAATGTTTATAAAACGGTTTATAAATTATGATCTGGGACAAGTTACCAAGTTTCTGACTGAATGGCTGCAAGAATGGCTTCTCCTATTAAAGGTTTTAAACCTCTTTAAAACTTTTAGTGGCTGTTTGGCACTTTCCAAGCAGCACGTTTAAGGACGAGTTAACATGTAAATCTTGCACAGTATTTTCTGCGAATTCTCTTTCATCAACCATTTGATTTGGTAGTATTTAGTGATTCAACTCTTCAATCACTGCTGTTAAAACAATCATGGTTAAGAATCTGCTTTGTTGAATGAACGTTCTTGAAAAACAAATGTCAGTCTGTCTTTTATTAAAATTTTCAAGAGGTTTTTTGCAAATTTTAGTCTCACATCCCAAAAGAGCTTTAAAAGTCATCTCTATCATTTGTGTGTATTTGTGAAATATAAAGCCAAACTACACACTGGTTTTATGCTTTTGCTCACATAAAAGTTGCTGATAACCCAAAAATGGAAAAACAAACAAACTTGTAATATCCTTTTAATTCAGTGTAAAAAGTTCTTTTGTTTTCAAATTCAACAGATACATTTTTCACAGCCATGCGAAAACAGTTTGAAATGCTTGTAAACAAATTAACATAAAATTCAACCAACAAAAGTTTACCCCCCAGGTGAATTATATACATATAAGCTATCAAACCCTATATATATATATATATATATATATATATATCACAGCACACATCATTATAATCATCATCATTGTTAGAAATAAAGCAAAGACCAAATACAGACTATCAAAAAGTTACAAACCCAACATCCTCACGTCTAAGTACAATGAGGGTTGACGTTAGTTCTTTTATTCATCATTATAATATCAAATGATTCAGCTACTTGTATCCAAAATACAGATTTGAAGTTATAATCACCAGCTTTCCAACTTATAATTACAGACTTAATTCTCCTTTAATAGACCTAATGAATGAGTTATCAAATATATATATAGCACCATGATGTGATTACTGAGGACAGGGAACATCACAAAAACCCGTGTTAGTATCGAGACCAGAAGATCGACTGGCCCTCGTAAGATTCTCACATTGCTGCATGCACTGATATTCATCACTACTGGACAACATATTTCTGTTTATATTTTGCATTTTGCTTCTCTACTTTAAAATCCATAGTTTTTTTTATGAGACAAAACAACACAGAGGATAAGGCATCAATTTTGCTGACAAGAGAGGGTTTACTTAAAGGTGAAGTTGTGCGTTAGGGCTTAAATTCATTTGAGGGTAGCAGCTAAATTTGCCTCAACAGTCACGTTTTAATAATTACAAATGATTGAGAGATTTTGGTCTTTATACAAAAAAAACCCTAAATTCAGCTGATTTATACGTGATCATAACCAGTGTGTACCTAAATCCTGATGCTATGGTTTGGATGTAAAAACATGTACCAACTCAAAATGAAAGTATGCAGTTGCTGCAGCTGATGTGAAATGTGGCTATAAAGTCCCAGTTTGACAAAATTAAATAAACGACAGTGCCTTACGTTTTGAACACAAACAGCTACTGAAGAAACAAAATAAACCGATTTAGTACAAAACCCTATATCTATATATATATATATAAAAGAATAAACAAAAAGTAAATTGCAAAGAAAAGGGGGAAAACATTGGAGCCTTTATACAATGAACCATAATTTAACATGGATCTAACTAGAACATTTGGGTGACCAACGTTTAGTCAACCTTTGTAAAAGAATTTGCAACTAATTTATGAAAGCAAGTATGATAGAGAGGAAATGAGAAAATGACATGGTCACATTTGTCAGGAGATACAAACAAAACTATAGCATCATAAATCAAATCGAATGAGTTTAGAAGCCGCCAACCTTCAAATAAAGCAGAAGTCAATGAAATACGTTTCCTGAGAGTACACCAACAACCTTACTGGTACTGAATAGAGCTTAAAATGATACTAAGATAAATGTAATATTGTTTGTACTCTTTATGATGTTATAAAGATTATATACACTCAGAACAGGGAACGCTCAAGTCTAGCTCTTAGAAAATTGTCACAGTTTTGCAATATATTGTAAGAATATTTCGGTTTAAGTCTATAGAATCTAGTCAATATATTTATGAGTTGTGTGATTTTTTTTTTCAGAGTAAGACATCATAAAACAACAGACATTATTGCATAACATTCTTTTTTCCACGTCAAGAACTCGCTATGATACAAATATAAATGATGTGTAGATTTCTGCAGTGAAACGAGTCATGTGTCCGAGTGTGGATAGTTTTCTGTTTGCATAAAATCTAACTGAATATAACCTTTCCAAACGGAGCATGAAAACTACCTATTGCAACACTGGCGAGGCAGAGGAGTTCATTTAACCTCCACCTGTGCGTGTTAAAAATCGCTTGCTTATAGAGGTAGTACAAATGTCTTTAATGTGGAATGAATGCTGTGATTGAAGTAAAATTCATGGGATGCACAGGCAGGATGGCTGGTAAACAAACAAGCTGGCGCTAAATTGTTCACATTTCACTTTTTTTACTACTATAAACATATTGCGAGTCTTCTAAAAGAATACTCGACTGTGCCGTCACATCAAATGACAGAAAGGTAGTGTTCACGTAGCGCCAGTTGCTTATGTTTATTCTGCGGCTCACGAAATACTTAAAACCGTCCCATATAAAAATGGCTCTTAAGTATGAATCCGACATTGGCGTCGACTGTCAAATAACCCTTTTTGCATATGATAAGCTTTACTTGACTTGAGCACATCCCACGTCTATTTATACTTACGAATCACATAATACAATAAAGTTTTTTTTTTTACAGGCCAATATGTATTTTTATCCCTGTAGTGCAAGTTGCAAGTGTTTTCCATTAGCCTACTCTTCATACCAGTAAGGTTTAAATTCAACTACCATCATCCCTCATTCCACAACCATATTATACATTTAAATATTTCTATGTGAATGTGTGAGTGTGTTTAATATGAATGTCATACACGTATGAATATACTGTCTCAATATAGATTTCTACTACTCTTATCAAACGCACACCCATCCAGAACAAACGAAACAGCGCGAGAACACACGCGTTACAAAAAAGCTAATCTTTTCTCACTAAAAGGAAAAACTGAGAAACAGAGATTAAAATAAAAAGAGCCAAGAAAACTTCAAGTACAATAAACACTGAGGAGAAAACCAAACGAGTCCATCGGGCAAATTGTTTAAATGAAAGTCAGTATTTCTCAGTTCCAAATAAATTCCCCTTTTAGACACTGTTTTCTCTCAGATCAGTGAGTGAAAAGTCTGTTTTTCAGCTGATCGAACCTGAAAAGGGAAAAGAGAGAGACCTGGAGTGTAGGGGAAGTCTCGCGTGCATCGCTGCGAGTGGGATTTTTTCCAGTGCTGTTGGCAGTGAGGTGAAGCCTCGGCGATGATGGCTGATGACGCTCAGGGTTCCTGTCGAATGTAATAACTGCCTGAGCCGTTGCTCTCCTGGTCTGAGATGCCCTGTGAGAAGGTGAACTCGTCGATCTCTGGAGCCTCTTCTTTTAACTGCAGTGAGGCCTCTGACAAACAAGAGAAAGAAATCCATTTGTCTGTTAAATGTGCCATAACAGGAGAACGAAATTCAAAGCAACACCGAACACGGAGGGCAAGAGAGGATGGGAAATAGGTGTAACACTACAACCGAAAGTAATCGCAAATCATTTTTGGATTTAGATAACCTAAGGCTAAACCAAGCAGTGACGCTCGAGGTTCAGAAACGTACCTTAACATCCAAAATTTGAATTGTAACATTTACACACCCTATTAATTCACACCATCCTGAACTAAACAATTAACAGCAAAATCAATACAGTGACCACACACGCAAATCTTCAAACAAGGAAATAATACATTAAGTTTTTCACACTTCCTGGTGCAACTTTTATTATAACTAAATGCTGCACAAATTAGGCAAACACCTGATGATGTGCAACTGCACCCGTTCTTTCTCCACGCCAGCCAACCTGCAATATTCTACAGGAATGAGCTCAGTGGCGCCCTCTCCCTGAGTGATGGAGAATAGAGTTACCTGAGTTGAGAGCGTGATCATGCTCTACACCTGAAGTGGGAGGTCGCCCGGACCCAGAGAAGTGGGACAGGTAATGGGGCGGAGTCTGCTCTTCATCACCCGAGAAGCTCCTCCTCCTCAGAGGCCCACCCAAACCGATCGGCCTCCTCCCAACTGGAATCTTCCTCTCTAAACACCAAGCCAGACTGATGTTACCAGGCCACCCTACCACTGATTTCCACTGAGAGCTGAACCTCAACCAACATCATGACCTCTGACCTATCCTAAACATTTGCTCATCACTCTATTTCAGCTTTCTCACCAGCTATGATGATGGTGTTAATGGTTGTCAGTGCTTATCTAACTGCCACAGACCATCAAGAAGAACCAAACCCAAGCCAGAAGAAACCAGAGGAAACAGCTCCTAAACAAGTTCTCTCCCTAAAATCAGTCATGGGTGAGTAGAGAGAGAGAGAGAGAGAGAGACAGAGAGAGACAGAGAGAGACAGAGAGAGAGAGAGAGAGAGAGAGAGAGAGAGAGACAGAGAGAGAGAGAGAGAGAGAGAGAGAGAGAGAGAGAGAGAGAGAGAGAGAGAGAGAGAGAGAGAGAGAGAGAGAGAGAGAGAGAGAGAGAGAGAGAGAGAGAGAGAGAGAGAGACAGAGAGAGAGAGAGAGAGAGAGAGAGAGAGAGAGAGAGAGAGAGAGAGAGAGAGAGAGAGAGAGAGAGAGTGATGTGATTGGACTCACTTTTCTTTTGTCCTTTATACTGTGCAGTCTTCTTTTTCTGTTTCGAGACATTTGGTGGTGCTTCTCTTAAGGCTGAGGATGAAAATGACAGACTGTTATTCTACACAGCTAATAGTTCAAACTTTATAAAGAAAACAAAAGGAGCCTTATCAGTTTTGGAATAAAAAAGCACATTATTAAAAAGCCAGATCATTATTAAAAACTGCATGTGGGTTATTTAGAATAGATCACGTTCCCATGTGAATGCCTATTCAGTAGTTCCCAAACAAAAGAATATTGCTAAAAAACATATAAAGCAATAATACAAAATAATTGTCATTACTAAAATGACAATGTCTGGATGAATGAAGTGTCGTTTGAAAGCTTACTCTGGGCAGCGGGCGGCTGCAGCTGATATCCCGTCAGCTGACACCAGCCTATAGGGTAGAGATCTGGAGACTCACAGTCCACCCACTGATCATATTCATCCTCCCAGCCGTCAAAGTGAATGCGCAGGAGTCTGTGGACGATCCTGGTAACCGTGGCGACACACACCAGTCGCGGCTCCATCAGGTCCACCGCCTCCAGTTTCATCCCCGTACGAAAGCCGTGATTCGGCACATCCTGCGAGCGGAGAGGACACGGATTAACGAGGTCAATTTACGAGAGTATTCCAAAAGTACGATGTTATTAAGAGCTTAAATCCGTTTTTTGACACATGAATACCTACTTTGTTAAAGAGCTTCACAGGGGCTGCAACTGAACCCGATTCTCTGAGGTAGTCAAACCATTTCAAAGGGAGTTTGGTGTACCCTGCGGAGAAGTTTTAGAATGAGTCAATTTACAGTTACATGCAGTTATCCGATCAGATGAAGTTGATGACAGGGACAGGAGACGCACCTCTCGGGGGCGTGAGCTCAATGTTGTTGATTTCACAGAAGCCGACAGGAAAGATGGAGGGAGAGGTGGAGTGGTAGCAGAACCAGTCTGAGCCATCCGCAGCCTCGGATCCATCAATCCCGATCATAAGGTACCCGTCTGCCAATACCTGGAAACAGCTTTCTGTTATTTAGGGCTTTCCTGCTATAAGCTTTTTTTCTGATTTTTCTGTCATATTGTGATATGAAACATTTTAAGTGGAAAAGTATAAAAAACTAAAGATTTTACCTTTCTTACAGTAGCAACACATATAGCTGAAAGATTGAGAGGGTCTATCGCTTCTAACTTCATTCCATCTTTAAACCATTCACCGCTCTGGTCCACATCCTTAACCTGCGCATTAAAACATGTGAGCAGATGGAAAAAATGAAATGTAAACAAGGAGTTCAAAAAGTAAAACATACCTTAACAAACAACTGTGAAGGAGCATCCATCTGGCCCTCCATTTTCTTCGTCACCTCTAGAAAAAGCAATATTACAGTTAAGATCATAATCCACAACAAAACCATACCATGTCATCTTTAAGACCTTCATTGTCTTTAAGAACATGACTGTGTGTGAACACACCAAATCCAAACCAAACGGTGCACTGACCGGATCTTTTGAAACGGTGTCCAATGCTTCGAGACCAGCCGATGGAATGGATCAGTGGGCTGAACATGTGACACCAAAAGTCATCAGTGCCATCCTGACTCTCCTCGTAGACCAGACGCAGACGCCCACCGATCACCTGTTCAACCAGGGCCACGCGAGTCCGGCACAGATGCGTTTTATCCACCACTTCCACACGCATAAGTTTCTTAAATGGGTACTGCATGTTCTCCTGCACCTTTAGTTTAAAAATGAAACAGTTTTTATAGATTGTACGAAAGGTTTGACACACTTTCATTTTATTTTCACACTGTAACGGTCTGCTTTTCCAGACAATGTCTTTGATATTGTAAGGCAGTCTGTGGCACGGTTTATTGTCTGATGCTCTCCGTGTAACCGGCAGACCTCGTTCTACAGGTTTTCCCAGATATATTGTAGCACAGCTTTATGATGTCTGCTGGGATACAATGCCCTACCTTTGTAGCGAAATCCGGTGGAAGAGTTTTGGCTCCAGTGAGTCGTTTCACAAGAAATGCCTTCCAGTTAGAATACTTGTGTTGGATGGCTGTGAGAAAAAAAACAATTAAAATCCTTTATTAGTATTAGTTACACCAAACGAATCGATCAAAAATACCGAATAAGCACGTTTTCCATACATTTAGGAGGCACCAGTGGTTTTCCACTAGAAGCACACCATCCAACAGGGTGGATTTCAGGGATACACAGATTACACCAGAAGTCTCTGCTTGAGTCGTTTTCAAACCCCTCGTAACGCAGGAGAGCTTTAAAGCCTGAGAAGGGATTAAAAAACTATTAAAAAGGTTTTCAAGGTTTCAACACCTAAAAGAGCCGAAACAATAGCTCATATACGTATTACACATAAAATGTCCACTAAATGCATAATGAAAAAACCACTAAAGTGTATAACTGATCATTGTCCCAGGCAACTTAGTAATCAAACATGTCTCCTTTATCACTGAAATTATTCCAAAGCAGGGTGAGATCATTTACTTAGTGACCATATGTTATTTCCTACACAGTCATTAAATTACAAAATGGACTTATTACCTGCCAGTTTGACAATCCCTGCTACCCAGTAAACTTTTGTGGAGAGGTTTGTGTCAGAATTCAGGACCTCCACTCTCACGCCCTCAGCCATGTCCCCCCAGCATAAACCCATGGGTACCTAGACAATTAACACACAATTATAACAACCATAAGCAAAAAAAATCATTTCATTTTTGATTTAATCACTGTACTCACATGTTTAAAACAGCTGACTGGTGCCCCAACCAGATTATTGCTACAGACGTAATGACCCCAGTCAAAACCTTCAACAGGAACCACTGCACGAGAAAAATCAGCTATATAAACATTTCAGTTCAGTCCATGTTAGACGTGCATTTAAACATGCAGAAACAATTGCACAGTTAAACAGTCATGTACCTGATTTTGATTTAGCTTGGTTCTGTTGATTTGCTTGATACTGTGCGTAAGCTGCCAACTTTGCCATTAATGGCTGTTTCTGTAAGACCTTTGCCTTTTTCGTCGGTGGTTTACCCTTGAAAGGACACAAGCAAAACACACACAAAATACTTTAAAGAATGTCAATTGAACAACACAAGCAAATGACTACGAACAAAAAGTTTGGATCAGCGCTTCTGGAGTGCAGGAATATTTACCTGAAGTCTTGCCAGTATACTGGCCTTTTTAGAATTAGAGGAATAGCTTCTGGAGCAGGACACGCTGCAGAATCTCTTTGTTTTAGAGTAGAAAGCATCCCGAACACCAACCATACCACACATCTCACAGGTCGCTGAATGAAGAAGAGGAACGCAACCATTCCCTCACATTATTAAACACACTTCTCTATTATTGATTGAAAACACTTTTGTTATTCATTTACAACTAAAAAGAATTGTTGACATTCAAATAATTTTAAGTTTTGAATAGAACAAAATGTTCTGAAGGGAATCTTATGTGCTTGAATAAAATAAAGAAGCCACACATGTGTTACATCTGATAAGAGCTAAATCTCAAACCATTTATTATATTTAACAAACAACTTATTTTCATTTATTTCCATGTTGAAATGTAAAATGTAAAGACTAACCCATTCCTGCTTTTCCATCAGGATAGGTGTAGACCTGGCCGTTGTTTTTGATGATAGGCAGGCTGGCGGGGATGCTGGGCACCTCATCCTCGCTGTCCTCTGAGCTAGAGCTGCTACTGCTGTCTTCACTGCAGCTGTCATAGCCATCAAACATCCCGAACGAATCTCTCCTCTTCCGCTCTGAGCGGGGTGTGTGCTCAGCCTACGTGTGACAGGTAACGGAACGATGTTGAGGAAATACAAGGATTAAATCATTATTTACTCACCCTCATGTCATTCCTGCCACACAAGACCTTTGTGTGTATTCAGAACACAAATGAAGATCTCTTTTATCCATGAGCTTCCAGGACCCCTCGTAGACATCACGGTCATTTTCAAGGTCCAGATAAGTAGTAAAGACATCGTTGAAATGGTCCATGTGATCATAGTGGTTCAATCCTAATTTTACATTTAGCAAAAATAATGACTTTAAACAACATATTCTTCCCTGTCTGTCTCTGATGCGCATGCATCGTGGTGCTCTCGTGATCGCGCATCAGAGACTGACAGGGAAGAGAAGAATATATTGATTAAAGTCGTTATTTTGTTTCTTTTGCACACAAAATGTATTCTTGTCGCTTCATTAAATTACGATTGAACCACTATGATAACATGGACCATTTTCACCATTGTTTTTATTACTTTTCTGGACCTTAAAACTGAAAATTACCATGTTCTCTATGAGGGGTCCTGGAAGCTCATGGATAAAATATATCTTCATTCAAAAATATTTTCATTTGTGGTCTAAATACACACAAAGGTCTTATGTGGCTGGAGTAAATAATGACAACATTTTCATTTAAGTGAACTAACCCTTTAAAGCTAATTACCTTTGACATAATCTTGGATAAAGGGTGAGAATTAACCATTATTTTCAACTAGTTCACTGACCCATTAATGAGATGGGGATTAGAAAGCATACACTATCACAAGGATCTCACAGGTCATGAGAAAGAAGGAAATATCATCAGCACTTAATATCCATCCCCAGGAGACACCAAAAACTCAGGAATCATATTTAATATTTTTACTTCCATTTAATATACAGTAGCGTTTGGAAACAGTTACTCGCTGTTATTTCGATTTTTTTCATCAATACCATGAAATAACACAACTGTAACTGGATGAATTATGTTGTGACCAAAATATATTTGATCATCTTTAAATGTAGTCATCCTTTGTGTGGAAATTTCAAACTCGTACACTTTTAGTATCTCCACATTTTATCATCCGGCTTCTTGAGGTCCAAACAGCACTGAAGAAATTTCCATCAATGCTGGACTCTTATTGACTGCGTTTAATTCATTATTTGTGTAAACATTTGACTGGCACTGTAAATATTACAGCTGTTCATTCCTCAATCAGTGGACTCATGCAGTAGACAGGGATCTGCCATCTCAAAATCAATCATTTTAAACCTCTTCTTCATTTGAACACAATATATGTCCATTTTCATCCAGCAAAATTACCACCTTACCCAAATCTATACATTCAACCCATCTCAGATTATTTGTAGGTCATATCACAAGCGTACACACATAGACAACCATACAAACATACATGTGGACTGAGCATCAACCTCCAGAGCTGAATATCAAGACAGCATTTTGCTTCTTAATGAATGCTTTCCAAACGTCTCATGGCAATATATTTCACAAACAAACGATCTCTAAAAATACTGTGAACTTACTGAGATCTGATGCACGACTAGAAACACAAACATATACACATACATGGGCCCGCGAAAGCACAAAACACACACATATAAGCGGTTATATTTCTATCATTCAGCGGGACAGCTGGCTTAAATGAGTTATTAAAAAACATATAGACATTAGTGAGGTGACATTGAGAAAATGAATATTGTAGTTTGTGTAAACAGGAGGATCTGTTTCTGACAACCAAAACAAAGAGGATGGCTAACAGTGCTAGCAGCTAAGTACGCTAAATCAAGGAAGCGGGTTCATAAAACCTCTCTCTTACCATATCTCTTGGGTTTTCCATTAGCCCTTCATGCAAGTCGGGTTTTTACGTTCGTTTTGATGTGATTCAAAAGCCCCCCGGAGGGAAGGGACTGCCTTAAAATAATTTCACTCCAAAGGAAAAAATAACTAGTTGATTATCAACAATTGTCATGGCTCGAATGCGCATGCGTGAATGTATAAAATGATTGACGCACGCACTCGCCAATCGCGTTTCTCCGGTTAGGAAGCTTTGCACCATATAAGGTAACAGGAAATGTTTAGGTAAGGGTAAATAATGACTGAGGAAATAAATACAGACTTTGGGGGCCATAGCAGATTTATTCATAAAATATAAAATAAACATCCACGGTCATAACTTTATGCTAATAGACTATGACAGTATGAAATGGTGACATTTGTGGGTCTTCTTATGTTAGTAGCAGGGCTCTGTCAGGATAAGAAATACATGGCGTCAACTTATTTACATATAAACACAGTTTGTTATACCAAAAAAAAGAATGGTAATGTTATAATAATAATGATATGCATTATATTAATGTAATGTTATTATGTAAAGCAGATTAAATATGTAACAAAACAAATTGTACACGGGTTTTTTCTGATTCTATTGTTTTATAAATGCGCTCTTCAAAAGATTTGATCATAAACATTGTTACCATCTCTTTGCATTTCACAATCTGAATTAAAACAAATTATTTCAAGTATTAATTTTAAAGAACTGATTGTTGAAAGACATCTAGTTCTCTCACACACACACACATATCAGATATAATAATAGTTTTTATTTAATTGTACAGTATATATAGATATTTCCCATAGCATGAAACGTAAAATTCACATTAACATAATCTTTAACAAGACAAAAATGATTTACTTAACACAAAGCAACAGTAACCAGTAGTGCAACACGGCATGAACATTAACTCATTCGTGAGTTCCCTGAGCACTGCTCGTCTCACATCAACGGTTCATCAAACACTTAATGAAAGCCAAGAAGGGCTGACAAAACATTCAAGACACAAGCAATTAAATGAACACTATGAGAACACAACGTAACCCTCCAGAGAAAGGCTGAATTCAAATGCAGGCAGTCTGAGCAGGAGGAATAGTCAAGTAAGGCTCTCGTTCAGCATCGGGGAGCAAGTGCTGAATGAGATACAGACTCGTCTCTAGAAAGAATAGCAAGATAAAGAGCGTCAGGTCAATCATTACGATTAAATACATCGCCATTAAAAAAAAAAATACACAAGATTAAAGTGATGTTTGCTTCTGGGTGAACTTACCAATATCAAGTCTTTGGTGTGTTGTCAGTTGAATTCCTCATCAATAGTGTCATCCACACTTCCAGAAATGGATGCAACTTCTGATTATAAAAGGGATAAAAAAAGTTACAGAAAGTTTAGGCAAATGTGTTTGACGTCGCACCATTAATAATTGTTAAAAAGACATAGATCTCGTCCTCTAAAGCCAATCCCCTGTGCAGTGTATATAAAACCTTCTATACGTTTGTCAAATCATGTACAACCATATGTGAAACACACTCCGTGTAGTAAGTGTACACACTTCCTCAAACCATACATTTCACATAATATGGTGTATTCACCACAGTGCTCCAGTGCGTTACGTTAGGTTACATATAAAGGTTACACCTCTTGTCGACACGTCATCACCGCTTTTGCCCGTCTTGCTTTTGAAATCCACCTGCTTTGGTTCTTTAAGGTCCTCCTCACTTCCTTTTTCAGCATCATTAGGTTGTATATCTTCATTCAAACTAGGACGAAACGTCTGGTTTGGTTCATCTAAATTTTCTTTTGTACAGGACACAGTTGTGTGTTCTTTGGCACCGTTACAAATAAAGTCACTTCCACTGCTGCTGACATCACTGAGAGTAATTATCTCCTGATTTTGGTGCCCGCAAGCCGGTCCCTGTGTCACCTCGGCATCTTCAACGCTCCTGGAAGAATCAGAGCTTATTTCAACCACAGAGAGAGATGAAGAGTTGGTTTCACTCCAAGATCTTGAAGAATAAGTCTCGGTGGAGGACTGAGGCATGGTGGTGTCGGGTGAATCCCTAGAGGAAGTGAGGTAATACCACACACCTCTGATTCCATCACTGCTGTTAGTGCTCCAGACGCTCTCGCTGTAGCTACAGTCTATGACGCAGGATGACCCCGTCTCCTCAGATTCAGTAGACGTCACATTTTTCCTGCCAGGATGGCGCGTCCCTAAGAAAACATCATCGCTAAGAGTAAAAGAATCCAGGGTGGATGTTACTGCCTCCACACAGGACAGAGATGTAAACGGGGAGGAGATCCCGTCAACTGGCTGCACGTGTAATGGTGACGATGATGTCAAGTCGGGCAGATTTGATGGTTCCACTATGGAAGACGACGACTCGAGTATCTGACTGACTAACTCGCTCAGGTTCTGAGAAGGAGTGGAGTGGATCAGAGTAGAGGAAGACAGGAGACCGCAACGAGCGCTCTGGTCGACGTCAGCGCGCTCCATCTCCGGAGAGCTGGTGAGACACGACGACCATTCCAGCTGCTTTCTGAGCCACGGATGTGCTAAACCTTAACACACGTCATCCACGGACCGTTCAATAACCATATTGATTGTTACAAGTTGTTAAAAGTTAGCAATCTATATAAAAGCTTACACACATCATCTACTATAAGGCAGGTGAACAAGGAGGTTCGAGGCAACATACCTGACAAACTGATGCAGGACATACTGAGTTCTGAGGTCGCTCCCGTCATGTCGTCCTGCAAATATCCCAACATAAAATCTGTTATCACCTGAATTATACTGTGAAACAGAATGAATGCACTAGTTTCCTTACCAGCATCTTCTGCAGTGATCTGGACTCCCAATCTCCCTTCAGGCCCATCCCTTCATCCTCACAGCTCATGGCATGACCAACCCGAATCAGCTCTTTACCCAGATCCAAAGCCTGGGACAGACATCACATTAAAGGGTTAAAAAAAAAAACGACTGGTTATGACATAAGCACATTTAGTGGAATCACTTTATTAATTCAGATTTAAACGAGTTATGAGTTTAGCATAATGGCACATCAAATTATTACATGGTTGACATCTAACCTTGCCTTCCGTGTTATCATAGAGTTTTACACTGGGCCATGACGAGAGCTCAGAATGAGAATAGCTGCACAGTTTGGCCAGTAAAGGTTTCCATTCAGCACAGTACGTCATGCGTTCAAAGTCATCCAGAGCGGCCTCTGTCCAAACCTCTCCTGAAACAAAACAAGCACGAATAACATTTTCATTTTCCCGTAGCACATTGTATATCTAATTGCTAAACAACTAAACATCACTCTTTACCTGCAGGACGAACTCCCGCTAAACTGCATTCAATAGCTTGAAAGGGAAGACTCAGGAAGTCACTTCTAAACGACCCAAAACAAATATGCCATCAAAATCCTTTTTTTAAAGATTTTTGAAAGATACAAAAACATATAACTAAGCGTATAAATATCCTGCTGACCTCATGCTTCGTAAATGTTCCCGTGGAAGCTCCCCATTGTCTCCAAAGTCAACATAATACAAATCCACCAGGCCAGAACCCAGATTTCCCAGCACCCGAGCCCGATTCCATGTGCCATGGTCCCTGTACGGTGCCGCCACTATGTCTCCAACAATAACGGTATCTACTCTGTGTTCCTGAGACGTGCCACATTGTTTTTCTTTGCTGCATTACTAAAATAGCACAGTGATTTAAACAAGCTTACCTGTGAGGTGTCACTGTTGTAAAAGCGGCTCATTTCACCTGTCAGTTTATCCAGCTGTAGAGATCGGACCCCTAAAATCTGGATCCAGAAGTGCTGAGGATTTTCAGATGCAGACACATAGACCTCCAGGTGCTCATCAGGCTGGAAGCTCAGGTCTGGACTGGGAACTGAAAAGACAAATGATAATCTGATACTGTATTATGTAGATTCTTCAGAAGAAGGCACAACTTTAATTCTTACTTTCAAATTTTGAGATCTGCAGAGGGGATAATGGAGAGAGAACCACCTCCTCCTCCGATTTGAGAGAATTTTCAGCTGTATCACTGCTGTCTAGATATCCGTTCACCGTAACACGTCTGTCTTGCTTAAGATCAGACCCCAGAGAGGGTAAATCTTTACTATTAAGCTCATTCTCTGGTCCTTCAGCTTGGTTAAATTGCTCCATCTCCAGAGGTTTCCTTTTCTGACGCAGTGCAGAGGACTGACTTATCCGCTTTCGTACGGTTTCATTCTCCAAGACCTTCTCCATGATCATCTCCTGAGAAGAAAAACATAACCCAATATTGTCGCTATCTGACATGCAATGAAACGCCATCATTTCTGTCAAAAATCACATAGACAATGTTGATCAGGAGGAATAAAAGATCAAATTAATGTCCTTTTATCTTGACTTTATTTTTAGACCTTCAAAAAAAAAAAAAACATCACCTTTGCACTTTGAACTTCCTTGCGTGTGCCAGTAATTGTGATTTTGCCCTTCCCCTCTAAGTTGGATCCACGATCTCTGGGGCAGTTCACTTTGGCCCCTGAGACCCTGTTTATGAATTTTAAGGTCTCACCACTACGACCTGGTGCAAAAATAAAAAACCTTTCAGAACAAATATGTTGATTACATGCAATAGACAAAATGATATGAACCATTCTGTTAAAAAAAGTTGATCACATGATCACTTGTGCTGCATAAACTACAGGCCCACCTATAATCCGTCCGAATGCCGTTTGGGGCACTTCGATGACATCATTGACAATCTCACAGTCAGTGGCCAATTTCTCCAGAGCACACTGTGCTACAAGAACCTGCTCAGGTGAACCTTGGATGAGAAAATTCACTGAGCTCTGATCTTCATTGTTTGGTAGAACGTTTATCAGAGCACCAGATTTCTCATTCACCTACACAAACATAAGAGAATTTAACAAATCATACAACGTACTGTGACGTATTACATTGTTCATAGTTGGCAATAAAAAACAAAACAATTAAATGTCGGAGAATCGTTTGAAATGTTGGTAATTCCGGATCAGATAAAAACACCACAGAAATAACACTTACCATGTCTAGAAAGTTGCTTTGATATCTTGCAATAGATCGGTACACATCAAGCGGGACAGATATTACAGACTCCTCTCTGGTTTGACTCGGCACTGCAGAGCAAAAAGATACAACATAAATGAATTAAAACTCATGTTAGAGCACAAACAGAACTTATTAAATATACATATTTAGACACAAACGTAATGTCGATTACCACTGCTGCTCCGAATGTGCCGGTAAACGAGGTATCCCACCGTCGCCCCCACAGAGATGCCTGCAGCCAAAGCCACTTTCTTCCCCGAGCTCAGGCTCTTCCACGGGCCGTCTCGAACCGCGGCCATCACTTGGGTCGGGCTAGTCGGCAACCTCCACCTAGAGATGCAGCGTTAATTGTGAAATCTACAAACAGACCAGTGACAGAACTTTAGTCTGCACCGTGTACGGGCCTTTAATGAAATGGAATGCACGGTTTAACAAAACTGTATTCAGAAATGTTACCTAAGCAGATTCACGAGATTTGTTGGTCCAATTTTCATTACTTATATAATTAGGTCTAAGACAGCAAAGCCTTTGAAAAGAGCCATTTCAAACAAGAACAACACAGTCTAGGTTTAATCGAATTAGATCATTAAAGACGTTTAAGCACAAAGCAAAGCAGTAGACAATGATTTCTTCAGTAATACTCAGGGGTGTGAACAGACTCTGGTAACACCTGTGCATGGCTCAATTTAAAATGATTTGTTCAGGATTTTTGCAGCCGATTGACCGATAATAATAAAGATCCATCAAGCTTTATAAAACTAATATGTAAGCTCTTAAAATGCCAATAGTGATCAGTGGCCGATCAATCAGAGCATCCATAAAGAAACACCCTGAAAAGGTCATCAATCCATCACAGATGCTTTAACTGTAACAGAAGTATTTCCCAACTGTTCCTCATTATGCATTAATGACATAATACAGTCCAAATTCCAATTTAAGTGTTACAACTGTATTGTAATTTGCACGTTATTCACCGGAAGCCTTTAGATTACATATAAACACAACTGGTAATTTGGGAATATTTGACTGACACTTAATTACAGTCCTGCATATTATATTATATTCATAATGCAACATCCCCTTTAACCCCTAATATTGTGCCTTAATTAATGTCCATGTCCAGAGAGAGAGAGAGAGAGGACTGCTAATATAGCCATGGCCTAGTCACACCCCTGGTAAAGGCAAATTTAATCTCCATGACCCAGTAAATCGAACAAACAACTGCGCTAGCAAAAGAAAAACCGTGTCATGGCCCTGATGCATAAGTCTGCTTTCAAATAAACATGATTCTCACTGTGCAAACACGGACGTAGGGTTGTAGTTGACAAACACACGGGGTTTAGGGATGTCCACGTCCATTTTGGACCCTCGGACCATCTGACTCTTCAATAGGACACTCCAGGAGGATGAAAAGAAGAACACGAATATGTAAAGCTTTATGCAAAATGCACAAGATCAGTCATGTGAACACACCTACAGTGTTGCACATTTCAAATGAATGAATTAGATTAGATTCAACTTTATTGTCATTGCACATGAAACAAGGCAACGAAATGCATCTAACCAGACGTGCGAAGTGCGTGTGTCGTACAGGCACATATACAAGAAAATAAATAGATCATATAAATACACGAATATACATTTACACACACACACACACACACACACACACACACACACACACACACACACACACACACACACACACACACACACACACACACACACACACACACTATCTCTACAAAAACAGAATGTATATTAAAATATATTATTCATTTGCTTTTGGCGTTTATGTCACTGTAGCTGATATTTGTTTTTTGGATTTATTCGATATACGCACATAAGAAAGAGTTTTAATCGGGACCGGTTGTTGTGCATTACGCACGTGCACGTGATGCACGTCACAGACGCTGCTGTGTATTTCACACCTTAAACAAATCTATCCCTCGTTTCATTTAATCAATACACGTTAACAGTTCAGTTACTGACACGGGATAACTGCTTGGTTTTGCATTTTTAACGTCGGATCGTTCGCGTCTCGTTCTAGCTGCACAGAAACCACACGCAGACATTTGCGCTGAAGAAATGACGCTAGATTTACCTTCTTCGGGAGCGAGTCCTTCAAATGTTCCGTGTGCCTCCCGAGGTTCACCGGTGCTGCTGTTAACGCTTTCACATCGATTGGTCCTTATGTCACAGCACCAGCACCAGATCCAATCAGAACCTCCGATGTTCACTGATGCTGCATTTCCTCGAAACATTTGATCTGATCTGTAGTGCGGATAACACACGTCACAGCGCCCCCTTTTGGACGATAAGAGCAAACCAGCGAGTTTTGGAGCCTTGTAACAAGTGTACATTTTTTTATTTGTAAATTCAATTAGACGCATAATACAGAAAAATACAATTAGACATATAATTTGATGAATTTGTATTTTGTGAATTATCTTTCCAAAATGTCAATATTGTTTAGCAAAATACTTTGAAACAGAATAGTGACCATTTTTAGGCCAAAGCTTTTCCACTCTACACCATCTTTCTTGTTAAAGTCACATTGCTATGGCTCTAGTTGATAGGACACACGTAAACTACAACAGGTTGATTTATCAGAAGTAATGCTGTATGTAACCAGTTGTGAAGTAAATAATAAACACCTGTAGATTACTCATAACACAATAGAATATATATTTATTAACATACCATTGCTGATTCACAAATAATCTTGGGGGGTGTTAAAGACATCTTAAAAAAATACAAACTGTACAACATTTATAAATCTTATGAACATTCATAAATAGCAAATATTTGTATATGGAGTCAATCAGGGCAGATTGTAGTCCAGGCACGTAGAAGTTTTGTACAGTTTAGAAGAGTTCATATGCCTGGTTTATAGATGTGATTACAGCCTGTTTGTCTGAAGCATTCATGCATTACTGAGTCAACATATTCAGCATTCATGCATACACAAGAAAACTCATTTGTAGAGAAAATGATTTCAAAAATTAATACAAAAAAACTTTCAGTGACTATTAAAAACAACTTTCACCCCTTTTCAGATCGATATGCTTATTTTACAATTTATTGTACATTTCTTCATATACTACTAATTCAGCACCAATCAGAAAAGGAAATTAAAGCAGGACTTTCTCTACAGACTACCTTTTATTATACATTTTTTATCATAAGGGCAGATTAGCTATACAGCTATGGTGCCAAACGGCCCTATAAAGAAAATGTTTGCATTTAAACCACAGTCACATCATGAGAAACGCCACAAATTTTCATAAACATTCCGTGTCTATGACAATCTTTAGATGCAGACATTATTATAAACAAGGCTGTTAGGTGGCAATTATTAGAAGTTAAGAAAATTGTCATCATCATGAATGAAAATGAGTTCCAGAAACTAGCTGCTGTGGAGATACAATGCGTTACACAATGTAGGTTTGATTTAAAACAAGTTACGCAGGAAATAAATAAGTTAAGACATTCAGCACATATTTGAGTAAAATTATAACCTGGGGCCCATGACATGGAGATGGGAAAGGCAGGTAAGAGCATGTGAATGTAAGATGATGACAGCAGACATGAGTTACTCATTCAGGCTGCATCCTCCTCCTAAACTCTCTCTTTAATCAGTCTAGGGTAGTAAAAGAATATTCATGTACACGAGGCTCTAAAGAGGAATTACACTAGCACTGGTAAAGAAGGAAATGCTGGTAACTGCTGTAGATTAGCTGGTAAAGAGTCTGATGTTTAGAACAACACATCTGGTGACACCCCTAATATTCCATAACTGCGGCCAAAAGGAATCAATTAAATCAATAAAACCATATAAAAACCTTAATAATCTTCAGAAAAATCAAGATTTGAATAGAATTTTATATGAGACAATCCGCTAGAGGTAGAACCGAAAAAATATCCAACATCCCTCTTTACAGTATCTTTAAACACTGGATAGGGAACCAAGGAAACTGCAAAAATAATACAAATATTACAAAAAGAAAACAGAACCCATCAATAGACAGATATTTACAGTTTCAGATCTATACAAAGAAGATAAAAATGATTCCAGATGTTTTTGTTTTTTTGCATGCAAATGAGATCAGTGCATTCTGGCTGACTATCACAGATGTAAAAACATTTCAAATATCTTTGTTAATGTAAGTTTTTTTCTAGCTGGAAAGCATCTTTTTTCTTGCTTTATTTAATAAAAAGACCTTCTCCTGTGATTGAACAGAGTTTACAGATCCTGACACAAACTAATAATAAAGATAAAAATAAGAGAGATTCATTTAATATTCATTTTCAGCTTGAGATATAATTGATCATAACATCATACAGCACAGTCAGTAATTAGTGTCAAACTGACTGAATATGCACTAGTTGTTCTGTAGGGAGCGAAAACATCATCATCACAAAATAAAGTGAAATAAATATTTCCCCTCTCAATATGAGGTAAGTTCAGGTGATGACATTCACATTATAACCTGTTTAGGGTTAGTGTTAAACAGGCTGTAAGCTCTTCTGACGTCACACACGATCAATGAACTGCATGAAACATCTGGCAGGTGTTACAAAGAAAGACATGAACACTGAGAAAATACAGCTAAAGCTGTAAAAACATGTGAGCGGCCAATTGTTTCATTTACTTTCTTCATAAAAAGGAAATGATTAAAATCTCCATATCACAACAGGTAAAACAGATCCTGCTAATTTAGCCCTCCATTGTAAATTTTGGTATATATATACACACACTACATTTATGAGGTTTTAAGAATGAGGAATAAAAATGACCTCACTCAAAACAATAAATTACCCTGCCAAAACCAAAGCAGCATGCAGGTGAACGTCCCTCAAATCACACGAATAAAATCTCGACTTTCAGTAAAAACAACCTCCATGAGCATTCAGGCAGATATAAAGCTTCACCATCAGAGGTGTGTCTGGAAGAAACCCAAATCACTCACAATTCATCTTCTCCAAAACTGAAATGATCAGGAAGTGTGCGGCAATGTGCAGATCAGAAGGGAGAGTTCATACCCAGCTTAGTCTCAAACTGAAGCTTTTGTCTCTTCTGGTAACGAACACGTACCCTGAAATCAACACATAATGAAAATCTAGCTGTGAGGTGTGTTAAGGGTGATGGAAAGGACAGATTTAAGGTCATTGTTGTTTGATTTCCAACATTGTTTTAAATAGTCATACAGGTTTAAAATGACATAGGGATGAATAAAAAAATGCTAAAAGAAATTTTGGGGTAAGCGATCCCACGTTTAACTGCCCACGTTGTGGTATAGAAAAGTATAGCTTTCCTATGTGGAAGAAAGACTGAATTTATTAAACATATATTTAGTGTCTCACCTGATTTCATGCAGTTTTACCGCTTCGTTGATTAGCACCACAAGTACAACAGACAGAGAAAGCAAGAGCCACACCATCAAAGGAATGTGACCTAGTGTGAAAACTTTTGTATTCCTGTCCTGCCACAAAAGATAATCGATCACAGCTTGCACTACTTGCCCCAATAACCTGTGTGAGAGAGCGAGAGCAAGAGCGAGAGAGAGAGCGAGAGAGAGAGAGAGAGAGAGAGAGAGAGAGAGAGAGAGAGAGAGAGAGAGAGAGAGAGAGAGAGAGAGAGAGAGAGAGAGAGAGAGAGAGACAGAGAGAGAGAGAGAGAGAGAGAGAGAGAGAGACAGAGAGAGAGAGAGACAGAGAGAGAGAGAGAGCAGAGAGAGAGAGAGAGAGAGAGAGAGAGAGAGAGAGAGAGAGAGAGAGAGAGAGAGAGAGAGAGAGAGAGAGAGAGAATTCATCTGTCTGCTTTCATCTGGACATCACTCTTGTACAGCATGTGTATCATTCTCTGTGTTAGACACTCACACCACAGGTACTGTAAGGCACCACCATGTGTTACTGAATGGATTCTTCCTCCACAGGGGTTGGGACCGGTGCACATAGCTTAGAGAGATGACCACTGGAGAAAAATGTTATTTTCAAAAGTAAGTGGACATTCCTTGCATCTTTTGGACATCATCGTTGTGATTCATAATAATTCTGCAAAATAATTTAATTATAGTTTTTTTCTCCTTCATAACAAAACATAATTAATAATTAGAAAACATAATAAAATAAGTGCCCTGATCTTATCCAGATTTACAATCTTATGCTATTATACTTGTACTTTTATAATAATGTAAAGTAACCTGCAATTGTATGTTTCAAACACATTACGATTGCAGCTTTAACGTGAACCATTTAAATGTAGAAAGTCAGAATGAATGACTAAACTCTGATATTTCTTTTAATTTATGTAAATAGCCATCCACAGCAATCCAAAGTCACCTGTGTGCAAAGCCAGGAAACCCGCCATGACCTTCTGAATCAGAAGCAGCCCGTTGGATAATTCACCAAACCACTGAGGGGCATCCTGGGACCTGCGGGTATAAGCGAGTCATGAGAACCATCCAAACCAATTTATAAACGTGTAACAGGGTAAATGCATCATTGTGTGTCTGAGAGTCAGGCAATGGGAGATAAATGGGAAAATAAATACGATTAGTTTTGTATAAAAGCCACGATTGCGTGTACCTGGATTCAAGTATATTTGAGCAGGCAGCAGTTCTGTTATCAGTAAGGTTAGCTGCTCTTGAACACACTTCCTGTAGAGAAAACCCAAAGCCGACTAAGTAGGCCAACATCGTCAGACCAAACTTCAACAGGAACCAGCCCAGGAAGTATTGCTGCGTCTGTGGGAGGGCATGAAAAATAACCTGAATGCACGTATGTGGAGCTCGTTTAAATAGTTTAGGGTTCAAACAGGGCACGTCGTGTGGTCTCGTGACTGACCTTGCGTGGTATCGAGTTCAGATTCTTTCCAGTAGCAACTGTCATCACTGAACTATCCGGAGGTTTCCCCAGTAAGGACACGCTGCAATTCCAAAGATTTATTTAGAAAGATCATAAATACAAGATCTGATATTAGAAATGATCTGATACTTCTGACATGTGGGGTTTTTCCCTCTTCCTGTACCTTAGCAATGGGTAACAGAAGCAGGAAAGCCAAAGTATGTCTGTGATGTTCAGGGGAGGGGGCAGCTGAATGAGGCAGGCCAGGAACTAAACATCCAAACCATTAAACAACAATGTAATAATACTACACGTAGTAAAAAACAATAGAAAATCCTGAAACTTCTCACCTGAATGATGACCAGGGTCAGCTGACACTGAAGTAGAAACAGGAAACACTTGCGAATGCCATAGGTGGTGTGTCTCGCCTGCCGATATATTAAAGATGAAGGTCCAGCATTCACTTTTACTGTCATCTAATCAACATTCATGAGCACGTCAACTCATTTAACATCTCTCACCCTTAGAAATTCTTTACATTTATGCATATGAATATATGACCCCGTCTGTGAAAGTCATATTTTTCCTGTTTTCTTTTTATAAATCGTGATATCTTTAATATTGACTGAGTAAGGCCATGTCAAAGATTGAAATGAAAGGCAACCTCCAGTGCTTTTTGTATGAAATAATAAAAAGTAGTCAACATAATCATTTATTTCAGTATTTAAAAAACATATATTTCAGTGTTATAAATGAACATTTGAGGTGTGAAATCTATCATCTGATCTATGATTTATTTTTAGACTTTGAGACTCTCTGATTTTGTCTGTACCTGCTCTATGAGTCTGACCATGCTGACGCTCTCGCCCTGATGAAAGGACACAGAACAGGCAAGACTGTTGAGACGAGAGCTGAGACCCAGCGGAGAGAGTTCATCTGAGTCTCTATTGAGCCCACAGCCCGCGGCGTAGCCAAACGTCTCCCATGAGCACCGAGATGGGTACAGAGGATCCAGAGAGATACTGTAACACAACATTTATCCACAATCGCTTCATATCTTTTAATGAAAGTCAAAATACAGAAAGTTAAAAAGGGCTGTTTATAATATAAAAAAGGGTTTTTTTTCATGGAGAAATAATGATTAAAATTCGATGACATGCAAACTTCATTAAAGCTTAACGGACCGACGCCAGTGTTCTTTTTAACTTCACGCCGCTTGGGCAAACCGCACACAGTGACGCGCGAGTAATTCACACGTTCCGCCCACCTGATGTCACTCTGCAGGAACAGGCAGCTGTTGCGGAAGTTGGCGGAGCTCCCCAAACAGCAGGTCACCTCTCTGTTCTCCTGCATGATCTTCATCATTTCACACATGGCTGTAAAACACCAGCACACAGAGAGCTCAACACGGGTACAAATCTTCAGTTGGTCATTTTCAGTGTTGGTGCTCACTCACTTTCAGGCGTGCAGTCTGTAAACAGGGGCACCAGCAGAGGCACATTGTCTATGTTCTTCAAATGAGGACGAACCTGATGGATGCCACGAGGCAGTTTGGCCTACAGAACAACAGCACATTTGTAACTGCAATGATGTCATTGAGCCTATAGTGTGACGCTATGGGGCAGTTGTGGCTTAATGGTAGGGAGTCCAGAACTGAGCACTTGGGGTTAAAGTGCCCTTGAGCAAGACACCTTACTCCCAATTACTCCCCAGGCAGTGCAGTGATAGCGGCTCACCGCTCCAGGTGCGTGTTCACTACTCACCGGACAAAAATGAAATGTGGAGAAGAGTCACCAAACATTTGTGCAGAACGCTCACCCTGTTACAGTCTTCCAGGAAACTGGGAACATCGCTGTCAGTGGGTTGAAAGCTGGCGAGATCTGATTGGTCCTCGGGTAAGAGAGGCCCTTCCGCATCATCACGAGAGTCTAAGAACACAGAAGTGAAAGCAAAGACGATGAGATCCTAACAGTTAAAGGCAATGAATACAGACATGCACAAAATTACCCTGCAAAAGATCATCATGTAGAGATCCTGCATGACTGGGGCTGGACGGAGCACCATCACAGTGCCCGTCTCCATTTGGGGTCAGAGAGATGTGACAGTTCCAGCCCGTCTCCAAACCCATCTTCTCTGCAAACACCTACAAACAACAACAACAACAACAACGGCGTAAATAACACCATAAACTTTGAATGAGCAGGATCTTCTCTCAGTGTCTTACTTTGCTGCGTAGCTCGTCCTCCATGGAGAAGTACACGAAGCGGATACAGGCTCCAACCAGGTTCTCGATGAGCCGCACCGTGTCCAAGCGGGCTTGGAACTGAGACGACACCATGCCCATGAAGATCTGCCCGCTGAGGGCCTGCACACAGTCTTCCTTCTCCAAACCTTCTCCGATGCCCTCTGACACAAATCATGATAAACTGTTAGTAAAACTTCAATATCTCAGGAAGTTCAAACCTACCTGCCAAATTTCTCACCATCAGAGCTCCAGCTGTTCCTGCGGCTGCCATATTTGATGGGGGTGGTGCTGGGAAGCTCCACCCCTGAGAAGAGCGTGGGACCCGGGGTCAATTCCACACACTTTCCATTAAGCTGGTTGGACAATGCCACCTGCATAGGCTTGTAGGCAAAAGCAGAACAATATCCTGACAGACAGGCACGTTGGTAAAAATCTAGAATTTTTTTCCTGTCGGTGCAGAAAAAGAAAGAGGTTTGTTTCGATGACACACTAGCACTAGTCCAGAAAAATCATCAAATAATCATCAGGTACATAATACAGGACAACCCAAAGTCTCCTAATTAGTCTTTCTGACCTATCAGAGCCAGACAGAGGATAGATGTCCGCCCCGTCCCAGAAATCCGTGCAGGCCTCCAGGATAAGGTCAGCCGAGCCGTGGGAAAGCATCTGCACGTTGTCTAAGAACAGTTGAAAGGGCAAAGGTCAGAAAATAAACAAACCAACCAAGGACAAACAGGAAGTGGGACGGATAAACTGGGCCGTACCGGTGGTGCTGTCCCTGACGAACAGGCTGATGAGGTGATTGATGGGGGGCTGGCGTTTGGTGAAGTGATGGAGGCGCCGTGGAGCGGATTCTTTGGCCTTTTCTCCAGAAGGGAGCTGGTACAGCGCCAGATGGTTCTCGTGCTTAAACAGTTCTCTTGCTCCTGGAGTGAAACCTGATATGTGACATTGAAAACATCAGTAACAGTCCACAACAGTAAGAATGTTTTTTAAAAAAACATTTCCAAAATCAAGCTATTTCTTACTTGACACAACGCTTATGATGTGATGCGAATAAGTTCATGTGATCCACATTCCCAAGACTAACAACATATTCGCTGGCTTTTAACTTTACACTTTTTTCATATTTTTTACTTATATGTACAGAAATCTTCATTTAATCTTTTATAATAAATTGCTTTTTTCGACGCTTTTAAAAAAACCTATTTTTATTTTCGCTAGTTAAAACATTGCCAGTAAGAATAAGACATTGAACATTAAATGTGTATTTCTTAACACGCTTCTCTCATTCACACCTATAAGACGAGACAGTTCGCAGAGGCCCCAGGGAACGTGAACAGGCAGAACGGCCCCGTGGCACTCCTGCAGCGCCAGGTTGGAGAGATGGTCTGAGAATCGGCAGAGCTGCTGGGTGACGGTGGCGTTGCAGAGGTTCAGCAGGATGTTGAGTCCCAGCGGCTTCAGAGACGGGAGGTGGTTCTGCCAGCCGGAGTCATCAAACTGGATGCTGACGGGATTCTGCTGATCCTGGGATAGGCTCAACATCTCCAGATGATAATCGCACACAAAATCTTCCGCTTCACATAGACCGTCACCAACAGCGCATGGCTGAAAACGCGAACAAAAACAATGACACGGTTATACCGGATGTTTGGTGGTTGTAAGGCCTCTGTATATACCGTAACTACACGATCAATTTTTAGAGGGCTTGTGAAATCCATGTCTACCAGAGCAATGTCGTCTTCTCCACCCTCCGTGTCATGGCTAAAACTGACATTGGAGCCAGACGGGTGTTTGGAGCGAGTGGTCCCTCGCCGCGGGCGCTGTGTGTCTGAGGACCGGGCGGTGTCATGCGACGTCTCGCTGGGCTCGTGCTCGGCTATGTGAAGAGAGGGTTCAAATGCGGGCAAACACAGCAATGCTTCACCTTCCTGAAGTTAAACATAAACACAAAAATCCAAACGTGACAGATTAGGCTGAATCACTTTGTTCTATAGACTTCTGCAAGAATACTTAAATGTTGTAAGCGTGTTTACACGAACCTCGTCTCTGTCCTCTTCGCCCTCCGTCCTGCAGAGGGAGTTGACTGACAGGTCATCTCTGAGGTCATCCTGGCTTTCATGAGGAGGTTCTACTCGTCCACTGAAGAACAGCACAGTCTCAGGACTGGGGTTTGGCCACGAGAGAATGCCCTGCTTATCCACACAGCACAGCACCTGTGAGAAGATCAGGTCATAGATAAAGCAACAGAATCATTATTAAACACACATTCTGGGCTGATTTAAACTAGTAAACAAGCAGGCTGGGTTTTAAAGCATTTAAACTTTTGTTAAACTTCTTATTGTTTTAGTACAAAATATTACTCAAGTTGTACAGTTATCTAAAACCGGACTATTTTTCTTGGCAAAGAAACACACTTTTGTTTTGGTTATGTGTTACTGCCATAAGCTCTATGCTATTGTACTGCCATACTAGAATGTTATTTACAACAAAATGTTACTACAAATAAAATATTTGCACATGGTAATACCCCAGAATATTCCTTTAATAATGTGTATTAAGTATTCTTTTCTCCCAAAATTGCAAGCAGAAGATGTAAGATCTGTATTGTGACAGCAGGGGGAGCACTCACTGTGACTGAACCCAATGAATGCAGCAGACTGGAGGTATAACAAAGGGTCTTGGACTCTCCTTTTAACACACTGACCAGGTGTCTCCACACACAGCGCAGCATCTCCTAAACACACACAAAGATCTCATCATCTACCATGACTGAAAACAAATCCACAGATTGTATAAGCAGCCCTGGGTTTTGATTGGCTCTGCATGTGTCAGGGATTAGAACCTAAAATTTGATTATGAATGTTATAGACTTTAACATACAAATATACAGAGACAGGGATAAAGCATGGGACAGCAGGACGGGTAAGAGGCTCCAGTCTTGGGTATTTCAGCTCGACTGAATGCATTCAGAGATTCAGACGGGTTCTATTATAGTTCAGAGGATGACAGAAGCTTGAAAACTGTAACAGAGCATCTAAAGTTGATGCAAAGCATCAAAAGAAAGCGGTTAGAAGCTGTGAACACGCCAGATGCACTTTTAAAGTCAACATGGAATTGAAATCCGGATCTTTCGGTGTTGTCCAAAAAAATATTTGCAGTATTTGTCTTTGCAATCTTTCATTAAATCAGGTCAAATTTACATCAAACTTGCCTCTGAAACGACTTTTATTTATTCGTTGACATCACCTAGGCTGTGTGGGCTATTGGGTAATACTCTTAACAATGTTAACTGTGATAACTATTCACCCCCAGAGAGTCTGCAGAACTTTGTTGTAGCATTATTTCTGCATATCATCTATAGAGTTCTGAATAATTCTCATAATTCTGAGAGGTAAATGCCTTCAGCAGAACTAAAGGAAGGCACTGAACTCTGAAGCACCTGTTTTTAATGATCCAAACATTTATTAGATATCCTTTAAACATCCTGTTTTGTTTTATTTCATGTTGACTTTAAACAGTCACACAAATACACACACAGACACACACACACAACTCCCAAAAATGTTCCCAAAAATGTTAAAACTGAAAAGAAAAAACAAACACAAAGGAGATTTCAAAACTTTAAACATACACACATAAAACTGACCATTAAAACATGTAAAAAGACCAAAGTCTCGATCATGCAATACTTTTCCAAACACTTAGAAAAGCAGCATTACTATAGAGAAAAAGTTCTTCATCATGCAAATCTCAGACAGGAAGGAGGCGGGCAGGCAAAGGTCAAGGTGCAGGGTCACAGCTCAGCGACGGGGTGCCAATCAAACCAGCAGCACAAAAGCAGAAAAAGATGCAAATCAATACCAAATGGTGGCATTTCAATCCTGCCTGATTTGCAAACTTCCAAGGTGAAAAGATGAAGCGCATACTGTGTACGTGTGATTTTAAAGAAAAAAAAATATATATATATATGGCGATGAAAAGAAAACGACAGTAGGCAGTTCTCACAGTGATCCTTTACAAGTCGATATAAATAATAAAAAAGAATGGTGGCTGAAGGTCCAGAGCAGATCAAGAAGCGTGTGGTGAACATGTGGGACGGGGAACACAGAGGATATACCTGAGAGGACACCACTTCCGTGTAGCTGCTTAGAGTGTCCTCAGAGAATTTAGCAAGCTGGGACGAGAGAAAGTCTGATTAAAAACTCTTCAACTCGTATCCTTAATTCCTCCCTCCATACAGCTATATTAGGATGGGCCAGTAAGTCATTCAGAGATACGGCTGATCAAAGGTCATACACGCTGTAATCGCTGACAAGGCCAGTTATAATTTAGCAGCAATATCCGTCGTGCAGGATTTAGAAAGTCCCTTAAACAGTGTAGAAATCACAGCACTTTTTCCCAATAAATAATCAGCAAAAGGAAATGGCTTAACTTTATAAAATATTGTCGAATAAACTCAGGAGGTCATACTTACATGTTTACACTGCAATAATTCACTAAAAAAATGTTTTCAGCACAAACGGCAATGTTGTCAAAGTAATGTCTGTTTCACACAGTTCCACAAAAACAAAAGTAAAGAAAACGTTTTCAAAGTTTCAGTTTTTCATCCCATGGTCATGTAAATAAATGGCCAAAATGCACGATAATCTTTTGTAAATGGCTTTCAAATCTTAAAGGAACTATTTTAATATTCTATTTACTTTAAATTGTCTAAACAAATTGTATTATCCTAATGCTTGTAATGTTTTAGCAAAAACATGAATTTTCATTTTCATTTTGCATGTGTTTGAAAGCTGTCAAGAAATTTGCTAAAATAAGCAAAGAAAAATCCTGTGAACAAACGTGTGTGTGTTGACATACGGTCTTACCAGTCCAGTGGGAGAGTTAAGCCTGGACTCGGCTAATACACGCGCCTCTCCATACGCATTGACCAGAACCCACATGACAGGAAACAGAAGAGGTAAAATAGGCAGTACACCCATCATCTGCTCATTAGAGAGAGAGAGAGAAGACACACCTTTTTACTACTTCATTTCATCCTGAAATCTTCCTTTCTAAAAACTTTTATTCACAGTTTCATAATGAATCGTGAGTACGTGTGAACTAGAAGATCATAAACAGAATTATGAATTTTTCACAGTGTGATTGACCAGCAGTCCATTACCTGCAACTGAAGGAAGTTGAAGGGTCCAGGCGTGAGACCAGGAGTGTCACAGAAGTAACGGATTGTGTTAATAGTAAAAAAGGCCACCTGCGATAAAGGGTTGAGCAAAAAACATTATCAACAGACACAGTGTTGCTGGTGTCTTCACAATAATCTTTTAAACATTACGATCATTAGGCATGTTTCACATATCTCACAGTAACTGATATCAGGGGTTGTCGTACCAACACAGCAGGGCTGGCGTATTTTGCCATGATGGACTGCACCGTAAACCTTTCATTATCGAGAGCAGTGATTGGGCGGGACAGAGCTAGTTCAAGACTGTTTCTATAGACCAGAAAAAATGTGACAACAAGAAATTATTTTTCATTTTTATATTTCATATTATTTTTCCATATCATTCGGTTACTAACCTGACTGTGTCGAGTACAGGTGTGCGCACCACCCTGAAGAGACGGTACTGTTGAGGACTGTGCGGTCCCCTCCGTTCATTCCCGTGCGGGGAGGGAGGAGGAGAGAAGGGTGGAAAAAGGTCTCCCGGCTCCAGCACGATGTGTTCGTCATCCTGGTAACAGAAGAAACAGTGACTGAGAGGAACAAATTATGCCACAAAACATCATTTTTCTTCATGTTTCAAAAGAGGATTGCCTTTGTATGACATTAGCTTGGAGTCCAGGAAATAGTTTACTCCATTTGTTAAACAAGGGCTACACTAAACTGTAAGCATAGTTCCCATCAAAACCCTGTTTATCTTATTATTAGTGTAAATATATTAACATTCAGTCTCTTTCAAATCATGTACAAAACTAAAAAAAACTTTATTTTTTTACCTAATTTACCACTAATACCTACCAAAATAACTACAATATTTTGGCATAAATTAGTGTACGGCTTAAACGATGTTCTTTGAAATGACCTTAATTCCTCTGAGGGATGCAAAGGCTTCTTGGCCCGGCCTAAGAGCGATAACATCACCCTCCACCAGAAGACTGACAGGTAGATTGACCAATCGCTCGTCTCTGAAAGTCCAATGAAGAGACCAGGAAGGGGAGGTGGGGGTGTAAAGATCAGGGTACAGAGATGGAGCCCATCTGATTGGATGTCCTGCACTTCTCTCCAAATAATCTGACAGTATACAAGCAAACAGTTAATGAGTTAACAAATAAACATTCACCTTTTTCATATTTCAAATACCACATTAAATAACGTTTCCACAATGACAGGAAGTTGGGGCAGGAGAAATTTGTGTAGTGCGGGATGAGTCGTCAGTACTTTTAGTCTGTTTCCCCAGACGAGATACAGTGAATATTTTAATGCACACATGCAAATTTTATCAACATTTAAAGTCTATAATTATAAGACATAAGATCTTTAATCCAACTCCCACCATATTATTAAAAACAAATGGATGTATCACAAGAGAATCATTATAAGTTCAAGGCATAACTGACTCCATGAGATATTCTTTCACTCACCATTCAGCTGTGAGATAATGGACTTAAGCCTCCGCACCATCTCACTCGTCCGTAACCTTTGCTGCCGTCCGATGAGGAAGAGGTTTAACAGCAGGAGGAGAAACAGCGCACCCGCGTTCACCATCTCTATACCCTGGCTGAGATGAGAAACCAATGCAGCGATAGTGCTTTCAGCTGGAAATGATTGATGATTCAAACTTTTTCACACAAAGACCTGCCCACCTGCCCTTCGGCTGGCTGCCGTGACAACACAACAGCCCGACCACCACCACCAGCGTGAGAACGGCTCCCGGCCAATGAAAGCACGAGTGGCGATTGTCATGGTGAAGGAAGCTCTTAGCCCACAAATCCTGAAAAGGAGAAAAAAGTCAAAAACACAATCACAGATGGTGTTAAAGAACCAAGAAGTATATAAACTAGAACATACCCGAATAGTGGATCTGCGTGGGCTGAATTTATGGTGTTGCCCCAGTAAGTTGGACAGCTGGTCCCGTAGGGTGCAGAGAGCTTGAGTCGTGGACAGTCCCAGTGGAGTCGCCTCCTCCTACAGAAAAAAACACAATCAAAACAAATCACCGAGGTTTTCAAACAAAGACAACTTTGTGTAAAAGTTTTCTAAAAGTGAAATGCACTATAATCGAGTTGCACTTCTGCATACAATCACATGGGATCTTACTGATCGAAGATTAAAGTGGAAAACAGTTATGGCTTACTTACACTTCCTTCTTCATACGAAGCATTTTACCTTTCAACAAAATGACACACATCTGCTTTGTGTGACTGTGAGACAGTATGATAACATAATATAAATCACTGAGAAAATCCAACACACCTGTTAAACAAAGATCTTAACAATTTTGTATTATAACAAAAACATGTTGTAAAACAGACAAAAATACAGATAGACAATAAAATATGAAAAGAAAACGGAAAAGAAAAATATAAATTATTATATACACATACACATGTTACATTCACCAAAAATATATTTAAGCGGGCACACGCACACAAAGTAATGTTTAAAGATTATAAAACACATTGTATTGCACAATACAGAAATTCATGGTATTATTACAAAATATTAAAATACTTATAAATAAGCAACACTATCTGTATAAACAATTATTAGTTTTTTAATGAGTTAATTCTAGTTCTATTAAGTATGCATGTCAAATTTTATTTAAGTGATTTTACTACTTCATTAGTTGAAGAAACAGAAGTATTTCAGAGTTATAAGGCACAAACATTCGTTTGTTGCCTAATATGGTCATAGAAGAAAAATCTCTCCCGTCTGACTCATTTTGGCCATCATACCAATATTTGTGGAGTGAAACTGTGAGACGTCTCGTACAAGCGGCTATATAACATCAGACGGCCTCAACTAAATCCTCCACGCTCAGAGAGCATCTCTCACACATCCACATGCAGCGATCAAGCACAAGCTCGTGTACACGGACCTTAAAACAGGCACTGTAAATAACAAGAGGGTACTCTCACCTGACTACTACAGGCTACTGAATTGTGAATAAACAACAAAATGAAGTGCAAAATGTCAGAAATCCCCAATTCAAACCACAAAACAGCTCGAGTGAACATCCACTCACTTTATCTTTCCTAAAGAAGTTCTCATTTGTCAGGATCATGGTTGCAGACATATGGCGATATTTCTGTTAAGATCCAGCTCTGCGTGTGAGACTGGTGCACGTGTGGGTCGAACAGGACTGCGTTTGGATCACGTATGCTGCTGTTTCAGCACCGGCCTGAACAGACAGACAGTCTGTGCATCTGCGCATTCAGAGTCTCCGCTCTGGGCGCGTCCCAGCCGACCTGATGTGGTCTGCCAGCTAAAAAAGCTGTGCACACTAAAATCTGTGTAATTGAGCGTGGAGAGGGGATGGACAAAACAGTGTGTGGAGCGAGAGGAAGTCTCCTGAAACCACTTAATCTAAGAGAAACTGAACAGAAACGAAGAGAGATTTTGTGACTTTAATTATCCTGAGAGCTCTGCAGAGGCAGCTGCGACACATTTCTAGAAGAGAAAAGGATGGAAATTCAAAGAAAAAGCCTGAAGAGTTAGCAGGTACTGGGTGGGGGGAATAAATTCGAGCATGCAGCGAGGGATTCAGGCTTGACAGACAAGCCAAAGGGTGGTTTGCCCTCAGAACCCTGTTCAGGCATTCATCCATTTCAGCAAACGCAGCAATTTATGATCCCAGCGGTGGTGAGGCGGGGCAGGATGGGAGCATCCTCCATGAACCCAGAGACAGTATAGGTGGAGACGGGCCACTTGTGGAAAAAAAATCAATGAGAGACATTGTAATGCTCAATATAGCGGCTGTAGGAACTAAAAGAGTTACAATACACAATAAACTTTGGCATGTCACTCGTCTTGCAGATTTGTGGTATGGACATAAAAAAAACCTAGAAGATAAAAAACAGGCTAGACAACACATTAGACAATATCACACTTAAGACTTGAGGGTGGGATTTTTTATTTGAACTCCAATTGTAATCTTTATTGCAATGACCTCCGAACAAGAAAACACAACTATTAGAAATGGAAAAATAAAGGTAAAGCGTACATCTTCACAAACCCTGACAACCACAATCTCATCCAACCAGATTCCTCCGTTCCAGCACCAGTCACAGGACCAACTGTCCCAAAAATCAATCCAGGTAATACAAGAAGCAAGAGATCATCTCAGCAACAACACTGCTGCCAATGATTCATAGTGAGTTTAATGACAACATCCAAAATCATCTAACATCCTAATAAACTTTTTTTAATAAAAGGATTAATGTCATTCTTTTAAGAGCAATAGAAATATACAAATAAATACAGAATAGGGGTAATGTAATGAATAAATCAGTAACAGATCACATAAATGGTAACAATTTACAATGAAGTGCATTAGCTCACATAAACTAACAATAAGCTAATGTTTTTACAATATTTATGAATTGTTTGTTCATGTTAGTTTATTGTGCATTAAGTAATATTAACAGATATTTGATTTTTACTTGATTTATTGAATACTAATAAATGCCATTTGTTTATTGTTAGTTTACATTTACTAATGTAGTTAAATACCTAAAACGGTATTGTGAATAGCTACCAAATACCTAACACTACTACTAAAATACCACGGTTATAAAATAACTGAACCTGTCAAACCCGTGTGCTTGGACAGGACATGAAAAAAAACCATCTAAAGTCACTGATGTTTTGTCCAATCTCACCACTTTAAAGCACATTATGAACTGAAACACAGATAACAACATATAAGCCCTTCATGAGCAAAGTCAAAGAGTAAAGGGTGAAATGGTTTACCCTAAACTCTAAACCTTTCACCCCGGTCTGCTGTGATTCAAGATGAGCTAGTAATTATTAAAGCACACTTCAGAGAAGATAACATGACCAAAGAATTACAATGCAAATTTGTTAAGTAATTAAACATTTAGTAACAAAAAAGCTTTTCTATCTTCTCTGAGCTTGACAATAAAATAAATAATCTTTTGTTGTTTATAAATTCATTCCCACCAGAGTACAACAGACATCCAAACTATGGTGTGGTCACAACATGTCCTGTCTCTATTAGAAGTCCAGGGTCAATGAATTTGAGTTCAAACGCTTCTAACCCAACACTAAAAGGCTACATCTCATCACATGTGTGATCTGTGATCTTTAAGAAATGGCATTTATACCTGAAGTCTGGACAAAAAGAACTGGTATAACTGTACAGAGATTACACAAGCATTTCAATTTCATTTCTAACCCAACAGCTCAATAAAGAACAGTCATGTACTCTATGACTAGCAAACACACTTTCACTTTCATCAGGAACAGATCCCAGGAACTCACCTGTTTCTTATCCTGTAGCTCCATGGCAACCACTGTCTCTCACCATACTCTGCTGAGATGCCCAGGGCCGGTAGTCACTTCTGATGCCCGTCCCGATACCGACCCCGCTGGCAGAGGAAGAGAACCGTGGCCCCCACCTGAAGCCACTGCCGGTCTTGAGCGAGGCACACGCTGCTATTGTAGACGCCCGGGAGACGGTACGATTTCTCGCTTCTTACATTCAAGGGAATCTGAAAAGAAAATGTTAAAATATACTTTTATTTACATTGAGTCATTTAGCTGACGCTTTTATCCAAAGCCACTTACAAATATTAGGAGACAATGAAGCGACACATCAGAAGAGGAAACAATAGTGTGAAGAAGTGCTTTAGTAAGTTTATAATGTTTCACAGTGAAAGATAAATACATGTAGAGGAAAGAAAGAGAGACTTTCCAAATCAAATCAGCCAGTAAGTTTAGTGTATACTTTAGAGAGCCCTAATGAAAACACATAAGATAAACCACTCATGTCTCTATGTGCCCAAAGTTGTTATTAACCATCAAGTCATTTACATTATCCTGATACCACAACGACAGCTGTTCTGATTTACAGAAATGATTATATGCCAGAAACAGATTTTCAGTCACAACTGGGGATTCATCTGTTAACTATAAAGGACTCAAACTGACTTGAGTAAAAATAATTAAGTGAATGAAATAAAAGCAAAAATAAACAGGAAACAACTAACTTTGTAGACACCAGCATTTGTATTTCTACATGTATTAATATATTTATATCCACATTCATTCATACATTTATTTATTCCTACATATATTTGTTTACGTACTTCCACATTTATTTATTTCTTCATTCATTTCTCGAGTCCTCTATAACGAGCAGTTTAAGCTTCAAACACTTCAGCTGGCGTGTGTATTTCGTCAGATATATGTACATTACCATAAAGACACCTGACATGAGCAGAGGACGAGCCATTAAACAGCTTTACACACACACACATATATATATATATATATATTCTCTCTTATAAAGCATCTTTATCAGTTTTATTACAGTACATTTTCACCAAAGCAGCTTCCATTTTCCGCGTTGACTAGGCAAAGACATGCAAGCAGGAAACAAACAGCACTGTTGTATGTATGTATCTATCGCATTGTTACAGCATGTAAATATAGTTTTACAGTGAAGATACTGTATGTATAATATAAATCATTACATCATTTATAATAGTCTAAACAGCTGGTTGAGTTCAGCAGAGGTGGCCTAGGGGTGAAATGATGCCGTATTAAACATGTGAAATCGAGTTTTGCAACGTAAACTTACGTTATAGGTCTGTCACATCAACGAGCCGAGAGTTTCAACGCGAATCAGCAAAAGTCTTTAAAAGATTTCCATAATGTTCGTCTTCAAACCCTTCGACTCGCTCCCTGATGACGGCCATGTTAGTGACTCGAAGGGCGTGGCATTTAGAGCAGGGAAGATGTAGTGCGATCTGATTGGTTTGCGTTCTTAAAGAGGCGGGAATGGTTTTATTTTGCGCTTTGTGATTGGTCATTTGTTTGGGGCGGGTAATCGGCTTGAGATTTGATCCAGGGGGCGGGGCTTCTGCTTGCAGAAGTGTTTGATGTCTCGTGTGGTCCGGAGGCTGTAGGGAACCCGCGAGGTCACCGGCGGAGAAGAACCCGCAAATCCGTGTCACGGTTCTGTAACTCGTCCTCTCAGTTTGTGAACCGTACGCACAGATTCTAAAGTTGTTCCCACGGATTAATAAACAGTACCCACAAATTCATCATTCGTGCCCACGCTTTCGCAATCCGTTCCCATGGTTTTGTAAACGGTACCCACGGATTTGTGGCCCCTGAATAGCTTTAAAAGCTATATGTAGTTAAGATATATTTTATTTCATGTACATGTGCTTTTTGTCTTGTGTTGGTGCACTAGATAGATAAAAATAATTCATATTAACTAGTGATGTGGGGGGCAGTTGTACCCTAGTGGTTAGAGAGTTGGACTATCCGGTACCAGCACCAGCAGGAAACAACAGAGGTGCCCTTGAGTAAGACACCTCACCCCTAATCGCTCCCACTGTGCCACTGGTAAACTTGTAAGTCTCTTTGGATAAAAAGCGTCTCCTAAATGAATGAATGTAAATGTGTCGTTCGCGTACGAGCCGGCTCTAAGAGCCGATTCTTTGTAGTGAACGAGAAGAGCCGATTCTTCAGCCGCATGCATGGGCGGGACTTTATTTGGATTGGCACACCATGCGGCCAATCACATGGGAGGACAGACTAGGATCATACCATTATATGAAAGAAGGAAGAGGGAAACACACACTCCGAAGACAGCAAGTGTAGTGAGAGAGTTGTGACAGAGAGAGGCGGAAGAGTCGGATTTAAAGGCCGAAAAAGAAGCAGCATCTGGCTGCATTGAGATGATGATGATGATGATGAGGATGATGATGATGATGATGATGATGATGATGAGGATGATGATGATGATGATGATGAGGGATGATGATGATGATGATGATGAGGATGATGAGACTGGAGAGCAGAGAGGAGAAATCACATCAACCCATCCAAGCTGAGGCATCTGGTATTTCTGAATGCCAACATGCACTAAAGTGTCTTAATGTTAAGACTTTTGCCTTTATTTATTTGATTTGTTTGCTGTGGTTCTGTGTTCAGTTATTCAATTAAAGTTTTATTAAAATGTTTAATAATAGTAACTCTGTTTTTGTAACGCAAAAAATGCATAAAAATAAGGCTTTTATGAAAACACTTTATAAAAAGTTGCTTACCAACACACAAACCATTCACAATTGCTAAACTGGGCTAAAATAAAAGGCTACGAGTGATACTTAATGAAGAGCCATTTGGGAGCCGTGAGAGCCGACTCACGAGTCAAGGGAGTCGAGTCAAAAGAGCCGACAGTAGCTGAAGCGAGCTCCCAAAGTTGTTTTTTGGCGCAATTCATACTTAAGAAACAAAGATTGTGTGAGAGTTAATGTCAGGTTTAATTGTTGATCGGAAATGTGTTTTTAATTGCGATTTTATCAATCGTTTGTAGAAATATCAGGCTTCCCACATCTAAGTAGATGGGACTGTTGTCTTGCTATGAGTGAATTAGCTGCCCGGATGAGACGCAAACATGGCAACAGAGTTCCGGTCCAGTTCGCTAAACTGTGAGAGCAGATTGCGGATTTAAAACCCGAACGTGCAGTTTATAAAATCTGAACGCAATTAGTGCTTGTGGTTTATTAATCCGCGGGAACAGTTACTGAATGCGTGAGTCCATATGTTTATAAACTGAGAGGACGAATTGCAAAACCGTGTGCACGGATTGATTGAAATCTTCCCGGGCTCCGTAGATTTTAATACTTTAATAGCGCGACATTTATACTTTATCATTTCTTTATTTGAAGGCAAATACATTAATCATGAATACATAGATACATAATACAAAACATGTAATAGCTTTATACAAATGATCACGGTTCATTAGATGGAATAATAACTAAATCGATTTTTTGATTGGTTTAAGATATCTAAACAAATGAATATTTAAACATTTGGTAAGCATTTGCATTGATCTTATATAAACCTTTCCAGTCTTTTAACAAAATCTAATGTTTGTAATATTGTATGGCATAAGAGATTTGTTTTGATTTAATGGTTTAATGTGGTGTTGCAGCTCGACTGGATACGCTGCCGTGAGAAGGTTTCACCACTTCTTCCATAATCACAGCAACTGTGTGGCAAAACTCTTTTGCCTGGAAGAAATGAAAACAGCAAATGAATTGTTAGGCCTGGAAAGCATGTAGTAAGCCAATTGATTAACAATATCTTCCTCCTATATATACGCACTTGTTTCAGATAGAAAGTGGTTGTTATGGTCTGGGACTGGCTGCTGAAGCTAATGTCAACTGATGGCAGCTTGTCTTTCTTAGGGCGAACTGAACGCAAGGACTGGACATCCTCCAAAGGCAAGGTCAAGCAAGGGTTCTGTAATGGTTTGTTATAGTTGTGCTTATTGATAGTTCACTATCATATGATACCATGTTAAATCACAGATGTCAATTAAACACAATGAATCAAGTATACACATGTAAACTGTGGCTGTACCTGTGTTTTCGGGTCAAGGACTGAGATAACTTCATGGTTGACTACGATCAGGCAGGGAGATGGACAACTGTGATGACTTGTTTTCTGAGCAGTGAATATATTAAATCCCAAGAATGGCAGGGAACTAACACTTTCTGTGATGTAAAGAGTTTGTTTAGAAATTGTGGAGAGAAAACCAGGGAGGGAAAGATGAAGGATGTAAAACCAGTAAATGCTATTCCTAATCAAACAATTATTATAGATTTAATGGTTATAATGGGTTTTATAATGGTCTCTACTGGTAATCTGTTGATAAGATGTTATCTGACAAATTGGAACCAATTAAACACCATTCAGTCTTAATAAAGCAGCTGATGGTTAAACAGCTGATGGTTTATAATGGTATTTGTAAGAATGTATGTTCATACGTATCAAAAGTGGAATCAAAACAAACAGCATTATACAAACATGGAGACAGATTTGTTTACTCACTAAGGAAGCGAGTTTTGGCATCAATATGGTTGAGGGGGCCAAATGCAGAAAACTGTGCCCGTATAGTAGCGAGAAGCCTCTCATCACTGCCGCTGACCCAATCCAGCTGGGGCAGGTACTGTTTTATCTCAGCACTGATGAACATTAATAACCGATTAATATGAGTGTTCCAATGACTTAAACATCATCAAATATAAATCCGTGCTTTATGAAAAAGAATGATGTATGTTAGATATTATATATTATGTTATTTATCTGACAGCCCCAAATCCAAATCCAGTTCTGTTTAGGAAAAATAAGAATTCAGAGCACTGGAGAGAGAAATAATATTTACTTTGTGGGTGTCTGAGTCAGTCCAAGAGCGAGGTGTTGAAGTGCGGTCAGCTCAGCCGCCTGTTGGTAGATTGTGGAGCTGTTGGTGGGCAGCAACATCTTTCCTTCCAGATAATCAGCCAGAAGCTGGAAGACATACATACTGTATAACTCAACATCCATCAGACATGAGACGGAAAACAATAAATACATAACGTCATAAGGAAATGATCTGTTATAAACATTGTGACATTCTTTTGAACAGTCATTATTGCAACACATCTAACTTAAAAAATATGACCATTGTAATTCATTTTCATGCAGAGAAAGCCATTATTCATTGACACTGACAACGTTAAAGCCCTCATCTAGCCCACATGCTCCTTTAATATTCCTCATGAAACTAAATCTGAAGCTCCTTTTACCAGTTGATAGTGGAACTCCACGTAAAGATGGTTGTCAAAGTGAAGCGGCTGTTTCCAGATGATTCGATGAAAGGAGAGGGAGATCGAACCGTCATCCAACAGGAAGTCAAACAGATACTCGTCCGAGTGAATTGGACGTGTCACATAAGCTGAAGAATATGGGTGAATAAAATTGGAGTATGTGTTTATGTGTGTTCATGCATGCATAAAGACAACAAAGGTCATCTTACCCCCTTTTTTAGTGGCAAAGATGGAAAATTCCTTAATTTCTGCTGGATTTCCAATGCCCATCTCTGTACAAATGTCTGTTACTACCTCAGATGTGACCTACAGAAACAGACACACAATGCACAAAATATTACAATTGTATAACAATGCACCATTCAGTTCATTCAGTTGATTGTGTGAAGAAATCACACTTACACTAAAGCTGCGTATCTTGCAGGTAAATTCAGTTCCACCAGGCAACATGATGGGCAGCCGTCGAGAGCTCCTGCCGGCCTGTACGCCATTCAGATATTACATTAAAGCAGGGTCATAGATTAACAGAATATCACAGAAGAAGAAAAATGCCCCATGATTTAAAATATAATTGAAAAACAATTTTCCCATTATAAATTCATTCAGCACCAAATCTTTTTTTCACCTCTCCTCAATATGATCCGTCATCTTAAAAAATGAAAGTGTTGATAGTGTAAATGAACAAAACACTTCAACAACTTTTTCCTCACCAGGATAGCTTCCATTTCTGAATGCGAGGGAATGTGTCTACGTCCTCCAAAACTGAGAGATCTCCTGAGATTCTTTTCGCACACAATTGCCAGTTCTAAACACAAACAAAAGTTTTGGGAAACAGCTTGGACTGTACATAGAAATGGGTTTAGATTTCTTCAAACTCAGATCTAGTGCAGAATTCAAATAGAGTACATTGTCATTTTTGCTCAACCGTATACAATGTAAACTGTTGTAGACAGAAACTATACCCTGAAAGGGATGGTCAGCATCCTGAATGATGGTCTCCATGTGGTGAATAAAATATGGCTGAAGAGTATTAGAACAGGGAAAGAATCCAGTCACCAGATTCAGTAGACGCCAGCCACGGGTACAGCTCTCCCTATATTAGACAAAAAGAAAATAAATCTATGAATCCCACATGATGTCAAAAGTACAATCACATGCACATCAACTCACTTGAATGGGTTTTTGGTGGTCTGCTTGATGACCTGACAGTAGATCTCATCTCTGAGGAATTCCTTCTCTTTTCCCAGCTAAATCAAAACAAGCTATTGTGTTATAGATCTCAGATCCCTCCAATGGAAATGCTGGATGTAAATCTCACCTGTAGAATGAAGTTAACACAGTCGCCTTCTGACTGATTTTTCTTCAGGGGTTGATCCAACATGAACTGCATCAAAACTACAGAGAGATCATAAAACGGGTGATGTGTACAATGATTGTTCTTTATTACATCGCTGTCTAAATTGCATGACTCTGAGTGGTCAATCTTAGCATTCTGTTTTGTAGAACGACAACTAAACTATAGGTAACTAATTTGTCATATTTATGTATATTAATTGATGTTTTTGATAAGTAGCAACACAGGAAAATATACAGTTAAAATAATCATCAATTTGATATGGTGGTACAAGACCACCTGGCCATCCTGATGATTCTGTCTGTGTCGTTTTACGTGTTTGTGTGTGTGAATACGTTTGTTCACTTACCCATAAAACTCTGAGCACCCACACGATTAAGGTCGTTGTCTGAGAAAAGTATAAGCGATTCCTGAATAGGATTCTAATAAAAGCAAACAATGTAAACGAAAAAATTAAACTCATAAAATCACACACTATTTGCTGAGAAAACATCTGAAAGCTTGATACATACTGGAGTGTATTCAACCATTTCATTCAGACTTTTCCCTCCATTAGACTGACTGTGGAAAAGTGAAAGACAAAGATTTTATTTTATGATCTACAGATTGTGTTTAATTGGTTTTAAGGCCTCCTCACCTGGTGATAGCAGCTGTGAAGAACTTCCTGGCAAACTCAGTCATGGCAAACTGCTGGGCTTCCGGTTCAGATCTCTGGATGGACATTCTGTCTAGACTGCGTTCGCTGCCGGCCGATAACGTGCGAACGGCGGGAATGATGGGTGAGGAGCCATTGGCGGGGATGTTGGAAGATGAGCCGGTCAGTCTCATACTCTTTCTCCTGTATAGCTGCCGCTCCATATTGCTGCTGTGATAGTCTGGTGGAGCGCAGGGCTGAGTGACATCCACTGGGAAAAGACCTGATCGACCCCCAGTAGAACCAAACATCCACCCTACAAATACACCAAACCATCATTACTTTATCAAAGCGTTAGAAACACAGACATTTCATGCTTTGAGAGTCAGATTTGGAGCTTTAATTCTCACCGTCCCTGAGTCCATCCATGTGCAGTAGTTTGATGACATCACCTCTCTGAAAGCTCAGCAGACTCTTGTCATCTGTCACATAGCTCTTCACAGCTATCACATAGTCTGAGTCCTGCAGTTTGACAATCAGTAAATCAAGTCACTACAATCACTAAAGAAACACACGTTCGGACAGATAAAGGGCATAAGATTTTTCGAAATCATGACATTAGACTAGATGGATTTATTTAGAAGTGAACTGAACCTTGATGAGTTCCATCATAAAGAGATTAATGACATCTGCGATCTGAGGTGATTGTGGTGAACGAAGTTCCAAGTCTTCATTACTCATAGAAATCACGACCTTTCCAGACCCTTTCTGCTGCGCTGACAGAACCTGTGAATAGCTTAACGACAAAAACAAATGCTTACATTTAATCTTTAACAGAGAAATGTTGATGGCCATTGATTGTGACTGCTTTACCTGTAGCTGTGAAGCAGTTTTAAGTGTTTGGGGTTTATGCCTGAAGCTCTGGCAACCGTCAATAGTCTAATTCCTCTATGAGAGACTCCAAGAATCTGAGCATCTCCTCCATTTCCCACCTGTGCACACAGACAGACACAAGAAGACTGCTGTTTATGGCCAATTCCATGCAAATGTTAATCTTCCCATTAAAAAAATCAGATATTGTTTTCAGAATTATCACATTCATAACAGTTCATATTCCTCATAAATGAACACATGAAAATTAAAATAAAATATCTATTTAATGTTCTTTGAAGACTCATCTCTTCTTCATTTGTTGGGTTTTATTGCTTCTGATTTGTGTATTTTAATTCACACAAAAATCCTACAAAGTATGTTTCCTCTCCAAACCGTGTGTTCTTTTTTGTCACATTCATAACACATGAATATTTTCATTATTTAAAACTTATGCATAGACTTATATTTCTCTGATGTCTATCAACAGCGGGTTTAGTCAAATATTACCAGATGGTTCAATATATTGATAATAAATGCATTCTGTGAAAATTAATATTAACATCTAAAACGCTGGGCTTGCCCAAGTGTGGGATTGTGTAAGTTAAAATAAAAACTATTTCACCTTTACATTAAAGAGACGGGCAAAGTAATTGGACCAGTTGTCTCTTGCTGCCATGACAATCCTTTTCTTCATCGCAACATCCTCTAGAGAACTGATGCTGGTTCCAATGTGAAAGCTCGCTGGTAAGAAAGACAGAATGGATGTTCATATAAATTATTAGTAAACCGTTTCAGGTTATTCAGCAGCTTCCGTCATACCCAAAAGGTCTTTCATTTTTCGCCGTTCCTCACGTGAAATCCTCAGACAGGAATCTGAGTAAGTGTCTCTCGTGATCTGTACAGAATAAAATGTACTGTTCATTTAATGCCAAGTGTTTTTCCCTACAAACAAAACAACCAACAACAGTCCATACTGACCTGTTCACAGAGCAGATTGAGCGCGTATGGGTGGTTAAATCTTTCTCTGGGATAGAACAACTGGGTACGAGAGAACACAAATACAATGAGAGGTGGCCATTGTCATGAAATCAGGGGCATTTATCATGTGTCTCTTGGCTTTATTACCTCCTTGCGCAGGAAGAGTTTGCCAGGCATACTGGAGTAGGAAAAGTAGACGCTGGCAGAGAATCTGTGCATCTGTGAACGAACGCTCTCCTCTTCTGCCATTCTGCTAAACTGATCTTTAGACGCACAGAGAGACATATTTCTATCAAAGTTGACATAGTTGACTTCAGGTTTTATAAATATACTCTGCTCAGACTAATGTGCCTACAGTAAACTATTGTTTTTACTTAAATCAACCTAAATCCAAAATGATTATGATGTCACACAAATGGGAAAATGAAAGGGGTCACATGATGTGATTTCTTGTTTTTCTTTCTCTTTAGTGTGTTGTGTAGCTGTTTGTGCGTGTAGAAGATCTGCAGAGTCTCAAACTCAAAGAGTTATTCTTTGAGCTTTATAAACATCGACGTCTACAGTATGTGTAAAACAGTGACTTTTTAAACCCTAAAACTACATAAACACATCGCATTAAACTAAACACACAAATTAATGTTCTTTTTAGAACCGTCATATGAGCCCTTTAACCAAAAAGTGTCATGATTTCATGAATATTGATACCTGACTGAATTACTTCATTTATTGTTGAAATATGAAGAACATAAAAAGATTTGACTTACTAAGTCCAGGTGCGGGCATCAGCGGCGGGTCAGGGATGTTAGGGGGTGGGGAAGGGGTGTGGTCATGAGAAGGAGGCGGAGCCTGTGATCGCTGTGAGCTGAAGAGATCAGCTAGTGAAAGCTGCTTCTCTCTCATACTGTTGGAAATAGGCCGAGGGCCACGTGACTCGAGGGGTGGAGGGGGTGGAGGAGGCGTCTCCTTCCGCTGTTTCACATAGAGATCTCATTATTATCTCCTGCTTCTCAAATGTTTCTCCACATTAAATCTCAACATTTGAGATTTTAACCCTAACCTTGTTTAACTTATAAAACATTTTCAGTTGGGGTTATTTAAAGGTTGTCAGGTTAAGAGTTACATATGAACAATAAAATAGTTGAATCCTGTTTCTTTCTCACTGAGTTTATAATAATGAGGCTATTATAGTATTTTTGTCTCATTAAAGACAATGTCATGTACCTTCTGCTGTGTGACAGGACTCTGAGCTTTGAGAATGGCCAGCGCTTCTTCTTTCGGGTCATTCTTCTTTAAAAAGTGCTTGGCTGGAACCCTATGAAGATCAAAGTCCACATTGTTAAGATTAGTCAACAACACTATAACTAACCCTACCTCTTTAACAACTGGAAATAATGGCAACATAATATTGAGCAAGTATTTAGCAACAGCAGAGGTTAAAGACAATATAAAAATAAAAACACGTTTTACTTCCTTTAAAAATAAGAGCGCTTCGTAAAAGTAGCAAAAATAAAAGTCATTTCAAGTATTTGCTTTGGAATAACGTCGACCTATAAACAATAAGAGCAGGAATATGTATTTGGAAATCTATTTTCATTTCATGTTGACTTTAATATCGTCCCTGTAATACCTGACAGGCTCAAAGGCTTTGGGTTCTGGAGCAGGCCGGCTCTGGTATCTCTTTATGATCTCTCTAATATTACTAGTAGGTTCTGCTTTAGGAGACGTGGGTTCTGGAGGTTCTTCTTCAGGTTCTGGTATTATAGGTGGGGCTGGGAGTGGTTTCACTGTGTAGAGCAAATAAAGTTAATGAGCTTCTTGAGCTTCAGACATCAGCTTGATGTAGTAACACATCATATCTTAAAGCTGTCTGACCTTCATTCTTTACTGGAGGAGGTGAATTTGGATGGCACACTGGTGAAGATGAATAGATAAGTGGTTTAGCAACCTTGGGGGTGGGCTTCGGACGTGCTTCTGACATACCTGATATGTGTAAAGATTGCAGAAGTCATAGATTTAATGCCGTTGTGCTGCTTATATGAGTCATTTTAGGCATTCTGGTTTGACAGCATTTACTTACCAATCTTTTGAAAAAAATTCCTCTTCTTTTGAAATGACCCTAGATCTTCTGGGGCCTTAAGATCCACTTCTCCTTCAGGCTGAACCTTAAAGAACACAAGAGTAACTGTAAGATAAGGGATCTAGTATTTACTGTATTCTTTTTTATATATATTTTTATTGCATGAAAAACAGAGTGATATATGACATACAAAGAGTTAACAATGCTGCTCTTAATTTGAAAATGTTTCGCCCTTTTCCACCCCCCCCCACAGACAGTATTTACTGTATTATCTACACACACAAGAAGCACTGTGCTTTACCTCTGGGGGGCGGGGCTTTGGAAGGGTCTCAGGGCCTTTTTTGGGGCTCTGAGTGTTGGTTCTCTGGGGCGGGGGGCGGCTGGGTTTGGGTGAACGTGAAGGTGAACGTGCACGTGGAGGAGAGCGGCGTCTTTGTCTTGGGGGTGACCTCTGTGAGTCTTTCTGACGTTTACGCATGTCTTCCTGCTGTTGCTGCTGGGACAGAGTCATGGCCTGCATGGTCATCTGCTGAGCCTGAGAGAAAGTGAGAACATTATATATTATATATATATATATATAGAAGCTGTAGTGCCGTGGGCCGTGTACATGCTCAGGCTGACCTACAGTAAGTCATGAGTCATTTTCTCACTCTTTACTCTCCTGTCCTATACAATAAAGGCAAAGAAGCCTAAAAATACTCAAAATATTAGATATTATATTATATCTATTACAAGCATTTACCCCAATAATCCACATGCTTCCATTGACACTTTAACATACTTTTACAGGTATATCTGTGATTGACGTACCTGTAGACTGTAATTCAAATTGTTTTCTCATCTTACAGTGCACAATTCCTTTATTCTTATAAGAATAAGTGTTTGTCTCATAATCTTTCATCAAAATGCTAAGCGAACAAACTGCATGCTTACCTGTGCCTGAAATGACTTAAGGATAAATTCATATTATACAGTAGTTTTTTGTTTTTTTTATTTCACCAGAGCATTTAAGCTTTTGGGGGAATCAACCTACAAATGAGTTATTTGATCTCTTCAATCAGATACAACCTCACACACATTATGTGTTTCCTCACCAGAAGCAGAGCCTGTTGATTGATGAAGGCCTGCTGTTGTGCAGCCATGTTCTGTGTACCGACATCTGGTATCATGCCAGTCATAGCTGGTGTGGCGGCTGGCATGGCAGTAGGCATTGCTGTTGGCATCATCATGGCTATGTTCAAACAAAGCAGAAGGAAGAGGATAAAAACTCAACAAATGATGCCATTGGAAAAACATTAAAAGGCCACAGACAGTCGGTGTCCTTACGTGGCATGGGTTGCATCATGGGCATGGATGCAGCAGCGGGCATCATGCTTGGCATCATTGGTGTGGCGGCATAGCTGGCCATGGCAGGATTCATCGGCATTCCTAATGTAAAGGCATTGGTGGCAGTAAATAGCACATAGGTTTCATGTTCAGACATGTGTTTTTAACCTAACTGCACATTAATCACTGTACCTGCTCCTGTGTACATGCTGGGCATCATTCCCCCTCCGCCTTTCATTCTGCGATTCAGCATGGAAATGCGATCGAAGTCCTAAAAACATACAGTAATTGTATCAATAAAAATGCACATAATCATTTCTCACACCGCCATAAAAGATAAAAGCCAACATATGACCCATAGTGAGTAAGTGTCAGAGATATATTACATATATTATATGGTTAATTAAACACTGAATTGGTTAACAACATATAACAACAAAAATCTATGTGGATGACACATGGCTTAGTCACCCGTGCATGTGCATTAACCCTAACCCTAACATATATCAATAAAAATGACCCAGAATAAACCAATACTGATAAAACTGTCATTAGTCACTAAGAACTGTAACAGAACAGTACTGACCTGAGGACCCTGATCCAACACAGGTTCAAAAAGATCATCAACATAAGAATCAATCTGGCGCCCTCGTGATCCTAAAAGAAGGATTATTACACAGCTGAAACCAAACTTTTATTTACACAAGAGGGAGAGTCAGCTCTTAACTGTCCGCCTCAAGCTTTTATCCTTTCGTCTGCTTGATAGTCCACATCAACATAACAATGAAACAGAATGTACTGTCTGTCAATAGCAGGTTTTGATTATTCACCCTGGGATGTGGAAGAGGGTTGGTAGGTGTCCCAAGGAGAAGCTTGAAAGGACGGGAGACTAGGGGCCTGCATGGATGGAGCAGGTGGTATGAAATCATCCAGGTCAGTGGTCATCATCCTGACAAAAGAGTTTTGTAACTTTTCATTCATGTCTATATGTTAAAGTACTTCTAAATGTATGTTTTTTTCTCTTCCATAGAAACTGGACAAAAATGAGTAACGACTCATCCTGCACTATTTACATTTTGTCCAATTAAATGCTCTTTAGAATGTCCCTCCCCCTTAAACCACCTAAAATTGACATACCAAATGATATTCCATGGCACGCTAATAAATCCTATTGGATATTGTAAAAATATGTCCCGACTCCTACCCCCAAATTTTATGTTTGCAAAGTAAATAGAAAAGAAAAAATAGTGAATAGTGGTAAATATGGTACCCGTCACCCGTGTCACCAAAGAGGTAATCGGGTTGTGCAGGTGGGTGACCCAGCGGTACATCAGCCTCCACTCCAGCCAAAAGATCCATGACGAAATCACAGCCAGCCAGATCGGTCCAGCTCTCCCCAGCCAGCAGAGACACAGACCAGCCCTGTGTGGCTTCAGATAGACCCCTGACAAAAGAAAATATGCCATAACAAAGTTCATCCAAAAAAAAACCTATATACAGCACCAGACACTGAGTATACTCAGTGCATGTATTTAGATTATACTATATAGCATCTTGCCTAACCCTAAGTTTGTTTATTATCATTATATAAGAACTTTTTCTTTGGGCAGAATAAAAAAGAGATATTTTGAAGTATGTTGGTAGGCAAACAACACTAACCCCCATGGACTTCCAAAACCACTGAGACTTTTGTGTTTCACAGACAAAATAGATATAATATAATATAATAACTGAAGTAACAGAATTGTATTGATTTTTTGGGTGAACTATGCCTTTATAGAGGTATAATTCCAGCAGCGAATATCATCAATTACAACCAAACAGACATATTTACACAGATTTTTCTCTTGGTTACCTGTAGGTAAGAAGCCAAGAAGCCAGTTGCTCTCCTGTGGTCCAAGACTCCACCTCCGCAGTCAACCGCTCCTCTAAAACATGACATTCAACAACAAATAGTTAATGGACGAGTGAGTAAGCTTTACTTGTATGTTTACTTTGTATCCAAGTCAACCGTGTGCCACACCAAGAAAGCTGAAATCACTTCACTGATCAGACGCCTGTGATCCTCACCATTAAAAGTGTCGACCTCCACTACCATTTTTCCTTTTCTCTGATTGGCTGTCCACTCGAGCTGTGTTGGAGGGTGCCGTCTACAGGCAGGGAGGGAAGCTGGAGGCAGGTGAGCAGTTTATGCTGGCATAAAGAGCGGTACTCCCCTGGACCCCGATCTGACACATACCTAATGCACGAAAAACAACTTATGTCAGTCTTTTTCATTTTACCTCACCAGAATCTTAAGGTTTGACGTACTTGATCAGAGGTTTCTCCAGGGCAGGAGAGGGAGTAAAGGCGCTCAGACAGCACGCAAGAAGCAGCCAGCCTCGCTGGGCCCTCTCTTCTCTCTCCCCATCCCAGGTGTGATAGACCAGTTGGGCTAGAACCTCGTCTCTGATGTTGGGCTGAGTCTGGCTCTTTTCCACAATGTAGTTTCCCAACATCTGCTCCTGCCAGCCACTCAAATCTGTGTCCCCCGTGAAGCGCAGAATCTAAAAAATGAAAAACAAAGGATCCATTAGCTTTTACTTATTTTCTAAAAGCACCCAGCTGTCTGTAAAAGACAATATGCCATATTAAAAAAATGCAATCCAAATCATGTAAAACATCGAACACAACTATGAAATGAATAAACCATGAAATGTTATGAAATGTTTTACAGGCATCTCACTGACCAGTTTGTAGATCTCTAAAGCGGTTCGGGCATGCTCAGGGTCCAGAGAGGTCAAAGGTCTCTGAAGCGGGTAACCCTGTGGTTGGCACCACCCATCCTAGAGAAGAGGAAACAGATAACTGTGACAAATAAAAGGCATAAAACTGATTCCCTTCTATGATAACAAATTCATTAAATGAGTTGAGTCACAGAACTAGAAGAAGTTTGACATCATACCTTCAAAACTGTGTTGGCATATTTAGAAAAAGGATGGCTGTCAATGTCTCGAGGAAGTGAGAGGTTGTGTTCTGATTTGACCTGTGGCAAAGCCACTTCTGTGACGCCTGATCCTTGTGGTCGTCCTGCAAGGCATCATGGGAAAACAGAATTTGATGTTTCTATCCATGCTGATGAAGGCTCTTTGTATTAGATTACTGTGTAGATAGATAAATAGGTAGGGAGGTAGATATCGCTCACGTGCGGCACTGCGTAATCTGGCTGACAGTTCAGCCGGGATCTCCAATATACCCACATCCTTTAGAAATGGGAAATATTCATTCTTTTGTGTGATATGTTGTCCAAAATAGACATTTAATTTTAAATTGTTAGTTAAAGAAAAACAATAAAAATCACATTATAAGCATCACATGCTCAAAAGGATTTTTCTCTTACATTGTAACAAGTAATACAAGAAAAAAGCAACAAACAGAATGGAAAAATAATATGGTAAGAAGCAGACGTAAGGCGTCTCACCATCTCTGTCGGGGTAGATGTAGGTTTTTCCACTTCTTTCACACTGGTTCTAGCCGTATGTTCCTGATCCAAAGAAAAAACAAACACTATTTTTCAATAATAATTTTAACAGCAACCACATATTTGTTTCATCCTCTCGTGACTAAACAATGGAACATGAATGCTTGTAAGACTATCCCATTCGTTTATTCTATTACCTGGCTACATCATCGTATAAAAGGTAAACAGAACTATTCTTAGTTGCTGGGCACCTTTTATATTCCAGGTAGACCCTCCCTTCACTCGCTCCTCCCCAAACCCATCCCTAATGTTTGATCTTATCACTCTATTCATCACCTCTCCTTTTCCTTATCTGGACATTTATTTCAACATTAGTGAACAGAAAGAAATCTGTTATGGGGGGTTTTCTAGCACTACATGACATTAAATGACCACACAAAGCTGCTCCAGCCATTGAATGTGTTGGAAGTTCAGGATCGCATCTCAAACCAGTCATACCGCTCAAACACAGTACAATTACTTTAACAGCAGAGTCCATGACAGCTAAGAGGGACATAGTCCAAACCACATAAACAATGACAGCTAACAAGAAAACCAAAACTACAAAACGATAGCTGCATATGAAATGTGGTGGATCATTTAAACTACTAATTTAACGCTTTGGACATCATTCGTTTCACATGAGCTTATGAACATTCTTTAATATAAAGGCTTAAATGCTTGTTATCATTTTCATGATTATATAAAACATTGTGATTAAACAACTGCCCAAAGTGTTAATACCAAAACAACAAAGGTCTATCCAAACGGTAATGTACTGTAAGTCAGAACACATTCAAGATCTTGAGCTTTCTGTTTAATCTTTCTGTATTGTGTAATATGGATAAATATTAAACACAACCTACCTAGAATGATATTAACCCAAATGTAGAAACCCCCATAGAGATGATTTACCAGCCACAGAAATAAATAAATATTATCCCATAAAATGTCAATGATTTTGATATCCAAATAAGAGAGAAGTGCTAATGGTAACAGGTGGGTCTTTGCAAGATTGTAAGAGAGAGAGAGAGAGAGAGAGAGAGGCTGGGGCAATCAAGAGCTAGTGGGATCAAAGATGAAAGAGCAGGTGAGAGGGTGGAGCTCATGTGTTATATTTATACACTCTTAAACTGACTATGACGCACTATAGCTGAGGTTTTGTCTTTTTTGTACACAGGAACAAAACAAAATAGTTTGGACAGAAAATTCATTTGAAATAAAACATAGAATTTATTCTCATGGCGTTGAAAGTTCTAAGTTTGATACGCCAGTGTTTTCCTAAAGTGACATAAGAGCCATAAATTGAATTCCACCATATCATAAAATTACTCAAACAGGTCTAAAGTCCTTTCAAAGAAGGAAAAATAAATAAATATATATATATATATATATACACACATAATAATAATAATCTGATATTACACATAATAGTTTATGACAGAAATTAAGCCTAAAATCAGTATTTATCTTTTTAATTTTAGGTGTGGAAAAACTTGTATGAATCATTTAGTAATTAATGATGGGATTGCAGGAGTCAAGCCAGCATTTACTGCATCATACATGATATAAGACAGGTTTGGTTGCCCAGCAACAGCATATACACATACATATACAGTACCAGTCAAAAGTCACAACTGATAAAAATGTTCTTTTTCATATGAAGGTGTATATTTCAGTTTTTGAAATTACTTTTGTAGACCAAAATATAATTGTGCCAACATATTTATTTCTTTAATTGTAAACTTACATTTGATTTTAATATAATGGATTACTAATGGATTACTGCTGTTTAACCCTTGTATGGTGTTCGGGTCTGTGGGACCCGTTTAAATGTTTTTATTAAAAGAAAAATGATACGATTAATTATATTTTTAAAATCAGACTCGTTGGCCTTGGCTCGTCTGCTCTGAAAATTAGCCGTAAATGCTTCCACCGAGTCAAATTATGAAAAAGAACCAAATTGCCTATCACAGCTATGCAGATGAGCCTTATCACCAAACCATTGATGAAATGAACAGTCAAAACCTTCTTCAGTTAAACAAAGAGAAAACTGAAATCATTGCATTTGGAAACAAAGATGAAGTTCTCAAGGTGAATCAAAATCAAGACAGGAATCTTGGTGTAATTCTGGAGTCAGACCGTAGTCATGTCAAAGCAATAACAAAATCAACATACTATTAAAAACATTCAATTAGATTTGAAAGCATATTGCTTGTTTATAAATCACTACAGTAAATGGCCTAGGACCTAAAGCAAGCAGACCGCTCAGATCACTAGGATCAAGTCAGTTATAATATGAAAACAAGGGCTTTAATCTATTACGCCACCCGCAGCTGGAAACAGCTTCTAAAAGAGATCAATGTGCTCGATCCAGACTGTTTAGCTGTGCATTTACTTTAATAAACAACGCTATTTTATGTTTCAGAATGGTTTCCTCTTATCTATTTTAATTCATTTAAAATCCATTTTAAACCACTTTCAATTTTTTTATTATTTGCTTTAATTGTGCAATATAAATAAACTTGCCTTGCCTTGTCACCACATAATTCCCACAGTTACATTTGTGTTTATTTGTGTTTTGATGAGTTTACTGCTATTCTAAAATGAAAACCAACAGTGAGTAAGTGTTTCCAAACTTTTGACTGCTACTTTAAATGAACACCTAAAATAAAGACACCGTATGCATGTAACTGTATATGTGCAAATGAAGTGATCTCCCACCCTCCATTGACGTCTCTTGATTGTGTTTCTTGTTATCATCATGGTTGCCCAGAACTGAGTAAAGGATTGCTTTAATCTCTTGTAATACTTTCTGCAACAGAAAGAGGGCAGCATTCATTCACATGAACAAGCCAATATAAGCATTATTAACCCTCTCAAATCTAAATTCTCTGCACATACCTGGCCTGGTGACCCCTGATATGGGACTGAAGGACGATGGCTTTTTGTTTAAAGAAACGGAAGTTGCGTCTGCAGATAAAGCCCCGAATGTTCCTCTGGATGGTGACTGCCGCCCATGTTTGTGTGCTACTCCATTTTTCCTCCACCCGCTGGTACAGAATCTCCTTCATAAACACCTGAATTGTAAGAAAATCCGTTGTGGGTGGATCATCATACATTTGAATGAATTCAAGTTTAATAACTGCACCTTAGTGAGTCCGAGCTGGTACTGGCCTTCATCTGCTCCTATGGTCTCAAGCAACATCACCACTTGTTCTTTACAGGTCACATGTGCAGGCTTTTGGGCTAATAACACACCATATCTAAAATTAGACAGAAAGATGTTGATATAAACCATAAAATCAAGTACATTACAAGAGAAAGTTGAATCTCATAACATGATGGTGCAAACTAGATTTTTACATTTTGTCATATGGTTGCCAAGAGGTTGCTGATGTGTTCTAAATGGTTTGTAATGTGATGCTAGGTGGTTGCTAACATTCTTGAAAAACAACACCTGCAAGACTTTCTATCTCTGGTGTGTAAATAGGGTTATTTGATTATCTACAAAAATTAAAATGACCCTCCAAGTGAGTCTGGGTTCTCCAAAGGGTTTTTTCTCCATATATATATATATATATATACATTCATTAATGGAGTTTGGGTTCCGTGTTGGAGTGATATTAGATAGTAGTTATTAAATTAGCTTAGGCTTCTGTAAATCCTGTTACCATTTGGTCTTAACCTTTTATATTTCATTTACACTATATCCTTTCGTTTTATTTTGTCTGTAAAGCTGCTTTGAAACAGTGCTACACTGTAAAAGCGCTACACAAATAAAGTGAACTTGAACTAAAGAGGAAAAGAAGGATTTGTTTAAGTATGATGCATTGATTAAGGACATCTGATAGTTAGATAAATCTGTTATATTGTGGTACCTCTCCATGAACAGATTAAAGGGTATGCGAATAGGAAATCCCTCTTTCCGAACGTGAATGGTCTCCAGTATTCCTCCATGCCTCAGCTGTGTGGTTACATAATCTACATCAAATATGCCTGGAAGCTGAAACAACACAAAACACCAAACTGAGGTCCACCAAACAAGATCTATGAGTACAAACTCTGAAGCTAACATAAAATAACACATATCATTTTTTAAAATGTAATAAATTAAGTTACCTTAACATAGTTTGGCTTAAAACAACGTATAAATGTAGTTTTAGACCTGTAGATTGAACAAGAGAAGATAACTATTTTGTTTATATCCTCACATGCCTTACAAGAACGAACATACAATAATTATTTTATATCATAAAAAATCTATACACTGCACTCTTGAAAATAAAGGTCCTAAAGTGTTCCTTGCAGTGATGCCATACAAGAACCATTTTTGGTTCCCCAAAGAATCTTTTACTTGTATATTAGTATATTATATATATATGACAGAAACTTAAAACAGCCAAGTATCGTAAATGTAAAATAAAGGGCATTGTTGTAAGTGATATTTGACGACCTCTCTAAACGGTTGGTGAGCTCTGTAAGTGACTGCTGGAAGTGAGAAGCCGCCGTTGACATCTGACTGCGTCCTCTTGCTCTTCCCAGCTCTTTCTGTTGAACGTAATGCTCCTGGACCTTCCGGAAGAGACCCGACACCATCTACACACAAGATAAGCACAACACGGGTGTTTGCTATACCAAACATTGCACCGTTAAAACTTAATGGGGCTTGCGTAAATGATATCTGTCGTTAGTCACTGCATTGTTGTGTTTGGTGCGTGTGGATCGTCTCATGAATATATAATACAGGACGCTATCTTGTGTTTCTTTGCAATCTGGACACATCAAAAATCACAGAGGAAAGCGTAAAGTGAGTTTCCATGAGCAAAGTTGAGGTTGATTTACCTGTAACCTACTGTGAGCAAACAGCTCTAATACTTCAGGCCGAAACTGGTCGTGATTTTTGTTTAGAAAGTTGTGCACCTGGTGAAACAAATATATTTTAGATTGTCTAAATACTGTCACAACAATGACATTTTTGAAGCAACACTCATGAATAAGTGATTTTGTAAATGCTGAAATAAAGCTTGACCGCTTGCCTGATACGTGACGGCCCCGGCATAATGATATATTGTGAACACCGGCAAAGGAATCTTGGGCTTGGAGTAGTATGAGCTGTTGCCATGGTGATAATGGCATTTCTGCAAGAATGTGTGGTCTGTAGCCTGAAACAAAAAATAAAAGAAAGAGACAAAGAAAAAAAATACAAAGACTGACCATAAATTCATTTGTAGAAAAGATTCATTTGCATTTGAAACAAAACTGGGTCATTTTTGTGGAAACTGTTTTATGAAAAGTTTTATGATACTTAAACATCCCATTTTACTCGAAACGTGACTAAACTAAGCAAACTATATTGACCAGTGATTCACTAAAACCTCTCCAGTAGTTATTCAATATATCATACATATATATATTCACACAGATTTCAGGAAAAGCTGAAATGTTTAGTTACTTGAGGAAGACAGGTTTGATCATCCAGGATGCGCAGGATTCCATACGGCCGTGCTGAGATGAGCTCCAGACAACCACCAGAAGCTTCCAGAGGTATTGGATACCACCGGATCTGCTCTGCACTATATTCCTCCTAAGACAAAATCCATTTATGTAGAAATAAGTCACATAAAAATAACACAGCAAACACAGAGAGGGAAAAGACAAGAAATAACACATTTTGTCAGCATTTGCAATACTTAGAATTACATTAACATGCTCCCAAACTTTTGTGTTCAAGGACTAAAGAAAGTCACACCATACGAGGAAGAGTAACTTTAGTGTTTACCTTACCTGCACAAAGGTGAACATTTCAATTATTACAATTAATAATGCAAAAATAATGTTGCTCACACAGATAAATAAGAAACCAAAACTAAGATATTTGTGATGAATATAAGGTGGGACTGGATTTTAATCATTAGGAACCGATGGGATATTAGGATATTATTTCATATAAGATTACAAAGACTAACCTTTCTTTCTTTAGAATAACAGGCACACAGTCACGTCTTAGTCATTTCATTCTATAGACTTGAATTGATTTGACAGTATATCAGGGATATTTTCTCCTAAACTTATCCCTTACACAAACATACAGAACTAGATTACACAGTCAAATGTCCTCACTTGGTTGGTTGTCTTGATAGTTTAGTGTTTAAGTGAGGACATTTGGACATTCAGCTTCACCTGTACACACATACGCACACACACTGACCTGCTCTTGTGACACGAGCGCTTTGTTCACAAACTGTTGCAGCTGCTCGTTGGCATAGTTTATACACAGCTGCTCAAAACTGTTCACATTCAGGTCCTGTAACAGACATACACTCAGGTCCTACTTCAAAACAAAGGCATTGATAATTAAAGGCCCAGAAAAGAAATAATGTTGGTGGTAATAACAGAGGCGAATACCTCAAAGCCATATATGTCCACTATTCCAACAGTGCTGTCCATCTCTGTGGGCATCAGCCACTCATTAATGCGTTCAAGCATCCAGTCAAACACAACAGAGTACAGTGTTTTGGCAATGGCATCTCTAAATGAAGAGCAATCTTTATTATGTCCTGGTTCTATCCCTGAAAATCATGAATATATCTTTGATTTCATTGTCTGACCTGGATTCAATAGCACTTTCCACAGACAGGGGGCAGTAGATCCTGTCATATATCGTTTCCTGTGGAAACAGATGAGATGGTTCTTAGGATGTAAATCCACAGTTATATTTATTGATACTTACAGTCACTCTGTGAGTGATGACGGTCTGTAAGGCCTCAGCAGACACCTGCAAGAGCTTTCCCACTCTTCCAGCTTCAGCTTCACTGAAGATACGCGCCAACTCAAACGACTCGCTCTGATTTAGAAAGAAGAGCTGTTGCTCAGTTATGTTTAACTTAATAAACTTCATTTCTGGGGTTTTAAATCCTTTATAGAAATAAAAATAGACAAAGATTTAAAAAATGCTTGACATACAGTAAATGTTTAGAGCTGCAAAATGAATGTGGACAGCACAGCTTAGACAATTTATTTCTCTGAGATTGACAAGAAAGATTGATGAGATTATACAGTAATATATGCCTACTGAGTGCATTTTTGGGTCATCCCAAACATTAAGAGATTTGTGAGTCTCCATTTGTTCATCATGTTGTTTTTAAAGATAAAAACAGGCTAATGAAGGCATCCGCACCTCATAAGAGCTGAAGCAAATGTTGCCCAGCTGTAGTATAGATGACAGAATGGCCCAAATGTTTGAGAGCTGTTCTGCATGTAAACCAATCGTCTCCAAGCAGTGAACCAAGAGCTGGAAGTCTTGAGCGTCATGCTTTCCTTGTAGCTCACAAGCCCTACCCTTAACAAAAGACATAACACATAAAAATAAGAAAAGGAATGAACCATTATAAACCAGTAGCTTTGACGTGGGCTTTGTCTAACCTGGTTAAGGTAGAAGTAGGTCTCAGCTCCTTGCAGGTAAAGATCCTGCTTGTCCCATTCATTCAATCCAGACAGGAGTTCATAAAACACATGATAGTTTCTCTCTTCCTTCGCCTAAACGAACAGAGCTGCTTTCACTCACACATTATTTATTACGTCAATTTACATGTTAAAAACACTAAAGTACAAGCAAAAAAAACCCTAAACACTTAACCTGGAAGACAACCCGTGATTTTTCAAGGAGATATTTCGATAAAGACGTTCCGACGACAACACCGCTGAGAAGAGAAAAGTAATTGAGGGAGGTCATTTAATGGCGCTGGAGTTTTAAATGCAGCAGGCTTACTGTCGTATGTGGATGTGAAGGTACTTTCCAAACCGGCTGGAGTTGTTGTTTAGTATGGTCTTGGCATTACCAAAACTCTCAAGGATGGGTAAAACATCCATTGGCTAATAAGAAGAAGAAATATCAGGGGTTAGGTGCATCTATCTTGTTAAAAACCATAATGGTTTGATAACGTGCTTTACCTGACGTAAATGATCATTTCTGCCCTGATACATAGAATTCAGGTAGTGGACGATGAGCTTGGCAGCTTCGGTCTTTCCTGATCCACTCTGACCACTGATCAGACGCCAAATAATAGATTATTCATAATCATATCCATGCGAATAGAAATATTTGTCAAATATGAATGTAATTAATCCTGCTCACTTTATGATGATGCAATGCTCCTGGGTTGTGTTCTGAGATTGGCAAAAGGCAATATCTGCCATGGCATAAATATGACTGCAGCGACAATGTGAATCAGACCATCACATTTTAAGGCTGGCATTAAATAAACACCATAATTCGCTGACCAGAAATGTTCTTTTTAAAACACTGCTGAAATGACAGTAATCTATAAAAGTACTCACGGTGGATTTTGGTGCTTCTCTTTACCCTGATACTGCTGTCTCATCTCTTCAGTGTAAATACTGAGAGGCTTGAAGGGGTTGATGGACAGGAGCATATTTCCAATATATGTCTGTTGATTTAACAGTATTAAAGACAGCATTAAAGAAAAACTATGAAAAGTTGGACAGCAGAACCTTGCAGTGAATATATCTGAGCTAGGATGGATTATGTGCTGAACAACACATAAGACAATAAAAGTAGATATAGATAGACAAACAGTGGATGTACTGTATGCAAGATGTTAACACAACCTAAATGACATGAACTCAAAAAATGTGGAATTGACAGTGCCATCTATAAACTTTTTCCTTACAACTGCAATTTCATTTTGTAATGATGATGTAGTGTATTGGCATTTAAACATTTTAAATGGCAATTGCAACAAGAAAGGGTGTCCAAAGGAGTCACATGATCATAACTCATCCTTAAATCTGATTTCATTTTTAAGAAAAAAGCAACACGTACATAAATAGCATCTCGGTGAAAGCGCTTCTTCAGATTCAGCAGAACGGACCACTCACAAACTTCTCTGAAAAACAACAACAAGTTTTATATGAACATTTGTACAATTACATAGAAGAGTCAAAACTTAAGATGATATCCAACATGAGCAAATAATTGTTTGACAGTTTCAATTCACTCAGACTAGAAACGACATAATAACAATGAATAAGACGAGTCTTGTGAATTAAAGAATATCCATTCTGGAGAAAATATATTGTTTTGATCACCAGTGTCTGAAATAGGCCGTTTGCACTTACCAACTTCAAGTGAGTGAACATAATTTATGAAACACAACCCACCAAACTGGCTAGTGATTTCATTTGACAGCGGTACTCGCCACGTTTGATTTGACGGGTTGGCGGGTTCAAATCCTGATGATCACATAGACAGTACACAGCTAAACAGTTCTTCTAGTAGATGTGTAGGCTGTGAAAGACTCACTCCAGTTGTGCCAAATCTTCCACCTCATCCACTTCTACAACTTCTCTGCTTCCTGGCATCTTTACCTGAGACACAAAGTAGAGTCTGTCACTGAGACCCCAATAAAGGATTTACAAACTACAACATCTTACAAAATATAGACAAGAGGGTCACGAAACAGCAATGTATCCTTGAAATGAGCCACAAGCTTACGAGTTACTTAAAATCAAGAATTGCTATTACAATCCAGGTACCTGAGTGCTGTTAAGTCTCCCTTCAAGCATGTTCTGAGTTGGATCTTCTGATTCCCATGGCCCTCTTCCATTATGGACTGGAATGGTATGGGCATGTTCATCATCTTGATACACCGTCCATTTGGTGAGCTTTTCCACTGTTTGGTGGGGCAGGAGGTTCTCCGGGCGCATCCAGTCTTGAGGATCCCCATACATCTGGTGATTTTGGGCCCAGTGTAGCTCCATAGTAGAGGGCAAGAGACCATCACCCATCAATTCAGCCACCTCTCGATCAGCATCCTCCTCAAAAGAAGGTTGGGTCACTCCATTTCTCCAAGACTCCACTTCGATTGATGGTTCTGCGTTCCTCCGATTCATCTCCACTTCTCTACTTTTCTGTTCGATGCTTCCACCCCCACCTTTACGCAAACCCTTAGATGTAGACAGCTTGGTCAAATTTATCTGAGATTCTCCAAGTTGTCCCTTGGCTGCTTGCAGTACACTTATACCATCTTTAATGCCTAATATTGGCTTTTTGTTGTCTGTCTTGATTTCAGACTCCCTTTCAGTCACTTGAGTCTTCAGGGTACCGATTTGATCTTGTTCACCAGCTTGTGTGTTTTTCTTGATGGACCTTAGAAGGCTAAGGTCTGGCTTTACTGGAAGAACCAGACGTGCTCCAGGTTTTGGTGGTTTATGTTCGGAAGAGGTATCATTTTCTGTGCTGGTGCTAGTCGATGTAACAGCGGCTTCTTTTGTCTTGCCAATTTTGTTCATTCGGGGGAACACAATTGCGTATTTGGCATCTCCTGAGTTGGCCTTTTCTTCTTGTTCATCTTGTGGGGACAAGCAAGAGTCATCAGATAAATCACTCTGGTGATCAGCAGTGGTATCCTGAAGTTTTGACGTCTCGCCCATCTTGGAATCATCTGTGGATGATACTTTTTTCTTTGATTTTCCACTACTTGCCATTTTCATGACCATCTTGTGTCGGATAAGGTTTTTTCTTGACTTTGTGCCACTACTCTTCTTCTTTGAAACCAAAGCAGGAAGCCATTTAGAAATCCCAATTGCTTGGGTGACTGCAGATAACTTTCTTCGAACATGGACACTCTTGGGCATCTTCTTTTGTATCCATCCCGATACACGCCTTAATGTCGCCATGCCTCTTTTTCGGGCTATTAAATGCTCTGTTGACTTTGAGGGCATCTGTTTTTCAAGTTCAGTAGTGTCTTCTACTGCTTTCTCACATGCATCTTGTTTTTGCTCTTCAATAGTTTCCTTAACGGTGTCTTTTGGTGGCTCCTCTTTAGCGTTCTTGTTTTTATCATCTTTTGCTTTACTTTTCATTGTAAACAGCATACGAGACTGTCTGTTCAAGAGTCCTTTGGGGCCTTTTGTTGGGACCGTTGCTTGATCTTCCAGCTGATCTACCTTTTCTGTCTTTTTCATAGTCTTTGTTTTACTCGCCAACTGTAGAATTTGAGACTTACCTTTAGCGGCGCCACTTTTGGAGAAAGACATTTTTTTAATCTGCACCCCTTCTGAAGGCGCAGGACCTGCTTTAGGTTCCTCTGTTTTAGAAGGTATCTTCTTTCGGAGTATCTTGGATTTCAACATCTTTTTCTGACCTTGTAAGTGCGCAGTCAGGTTTAACGTTCCTGGTTTCATCAGCGAACTAGCTGGTACGTCCTTTGCACTGTCTTGTCCTGTATCGCTCAGCACCTCCTCAGAGTCTACCTCTTCCACACTACTTACAACCTCCTCCTCCAGTTCTTCTTCAACTTCAGGTTCATTATTGTTCTCACTTTCTTTTTCTTCCTCTCCTTCTGTTTTTTTGTCTGTGTCTGACAGCTCTTCCACACTGCTCACTACACCTGCTTCGGTCTCTTCAACACATTCTGACTCCTTCTTCTTATCATCTGTAGCATCTTCTTCATTCTCTCGTTCTGAGCTTTCTGCTTTTCACTCTCTGAATCGTCTTCTTCAGTATCTACTACTTTACCACTTCTTCTTCTCGCACCTTTAGCAGGAGTTTTGTTTGTAGGTTTGGCTAATGTTGTTTTCTGGTCAGGCTTTACAGACTTACCCCCCCTCCCTCTAGCTGTAACGCTATTGGTTGTCGCTTTAGCAAGTGCAACTTTACCGTTTCGCCTTTTGGCGATTTGCCTGGAGGACTCGAGGATCTCTTCACTTTCCGATGCCTCGGCTTCGTCCTCCTTCCCCTCATCTTTTTTGTTTTTTTCTTTAACAGCTGTCTCCTGCTTTTTACCTTTTCCTTTGTCACTCTCAGTTTTTGAGAGGCTTTGGGATGCTGTCTTCTTGCCTCCTTTTGGGAGGGGGACTTGTTCTTGTTTGTCTGTCTTTCCTGTCACTGCTTTTTTCTTCCCTCCTCTCACTCTGCTGGGTGGTTTGGCAGGTGGCATGATTTTGGTTCACCAGGTTCTCTTCCTCATAGGTCCTCTTGCTTACTTTGTTTTCCAAATGTCAAGACATTTCTCTGAAGGCCAAATCATTTTAAAACATTAGAAAGAAATACGTATTAGAGAGATGTTGCAATCATAACATCATTAGTAAATGGCAAGTAGATTCACAAACATTGCCAAACTGCTTAGTTCCTTCCCTCTGACCATTTATTTTCAAAACTTCCATAAATGTTCTTAATCTTGTGCTTGTCTAGTGAAATTGATGCAGACCAGTGACCTAAACTACTAGGGGTATACGATCACATATCACATCTTTCAACTAAAGTGCAAGGTGTACCTGACCTAATAGTCATCATTAGGACCAAGTTTCAGGTTTTTGCTGATTAGATCAAGACTAAGATTAAGCTTCATTAAACTTGTAAAAGAATCACTTTGCAATTGAGTCTGTAGTTTATCCAAAGCTTTAAAATAAACAATCATGTCCTTAATCTTATCAGATTCTAAGTCATTCCATTAAATCAGAGGAGGGGATTTGTTCTTTAATGTTAGAAATGTTACAACTAATGCAAACAAAGCACTTGAATGTAATAATGAATGACTCACCCGTCTTCTCAAGTACACAGGAGAAATTATAGGGGTCTGGTGAGTATTTCTTCTAGTCCTGAATTGTTGGTATCATTGACACACTCCACGGATTGAAGCTACATGTGGATCCAAATGCCTACAGAGACTCTTTAACACCAACACACACACAGACAAGCATGCCCAAACATTCAGGGCTGCAGTGAATAATTTAGATTTGACGGCACGCCATATAGTTATGCACCCATTGATATCAGCAGCTGCTGAACAGAGCGTGGAAAGGTGAGAGGCTTTACTGGAGGGTGACAAAAGGTGTTGATACATGAGAGAGAAGACAGTGACAGGTGCTAACACACAGTCATCTCACAATGTTTTTAATTATAAAGGACGATCTTTGTTAAAATGTACAATAAAAAATGATTTTACCAAAAAGTTGATTTGAACAACCTAGACAACCAAGAAATTGGCTCATAACATGTATTCACATGCTGCAAAATGGGTGAAGTGATTTTAAAGGATAAATCATGTTGCTATAGTAATTAAAAGATGTTTCAGCAAAAAAACTTTTTGGTAACGGTCTAAAAGGTCTATAAAAGTCTGACAATACATTGCAATGTGTATTATCAATTGCAATTAAGTTTTAATCTGTTTTTGGATAGAAATAAGTTTCTTTCATCCTTTAAATCTCAAATGTATCTAAAAGCTGTAGTCAACAAAATATGACAAACTCGGTTTTCTCATGATCGTGACGGGAACAGCTATTTTTGAACATTCTTTAAGAGCTTGGTGTCAAATATCAGGCAAACACGTGAGCTACTGCGATTAGGGAACAAAGCGTCTCTCAATAATAGATGATTAAAACTCCCGGCTAAACATGTATGACAACTGATCTGACCAAGAGGACATTTTCTTCAAGTCTTCTGCAAGGGGCCATAAAACAATTAGATACACTGTTAAATTACCAATATCTTTAGAAGAAGATTCAACCAAAATAGTATAACTACATTAGACTAATTCAATCAAAATCATTTATTTAAATTAAAGCTCACTAAGATTGATCTGATTTTAAAAAATAGTCTTTTTAAAAAGGCAATTTTAAACCTTTTTAAACATTTTGAAGTTTTGATCATAGTCATTGTTCTATGTGCACCATCACCCAATAATGAAGTTTCCAGAGCTGAAGCTCAAAAAACCCCAAACAAGAGTTAAATATTCTTCAAACAAATAAACAAAAAGAAATGAAAGAAATCAATACAGACAGACCATTCGTGTGAAAAATTTACTAAGAAGACTGTAGTGTGAAGTTACAAAGAATAATAATTAGTGTTCTCATACATAATCATGTCTCTACAAAAATATATTCTAGAACCCCCTCAAAGAAAACGCTAAAAAGCATTTCAGGAGACAGTACCAAAATATTTCCTCGGATCAAAAAATACAGCCCTCCAAAAATGAACCCACTGTTAAAACAGGTACAGATATTCATATACACATATATTAAAACATTTGACTACAATATCTTAAAATTACATTCCTAAATTACATCATTCAAAATTGGCATAACAAAATGTTTTACAATTAAAAAAGGAAATTCAAATTCTAGCCCCTCAGGAAACTGTACAGCCCAGAAACTACAGCATGTGTACTACACAGTAGTGTAAAAAACAAGTACCTATATCAACTTTTAGCTAACCGCTGTTCTCACTGACGTGGACGGGTGAAAGGCAACGCTACTCGGATTCATACAAGCGGTTTTATAGCAACTTTGTCCTTAGATCTAGTTTGCCTTGTCGTCCTACACTAAATCATAAGCAATATCCACTGGCATCTGTGGACTCTGCGGTCCGTGATCGGATAAAAAAAGAAAAATCATGCATTTAAAATTAAGTTAAAAGTTCAAACAAAAAAGTTCCTAAATTGGCAGTCTTTTAAATGTGCAGCTTGACGTGCTAAAGCGTGCGAGGTGGATGCTGGTGGCCGGTCAGCATGTAATGGTTTTAATGGAGATACAGTGATCGGTCTTAGCAGGCACTGGTGGTGGTCCCTCGCTCTATTTCGTCCCCCTGGGTAAGTGGAAGGTCTCTCTCTCTCTCTCTCTCTCTCCAGGGCAAGGCTTTCTCATGGTTCAGTAGTGATATTAGCAGTAGTGTTCAGATCGTAAGCAAATTTGGAATGCAGAACGGATCAGGCACTGGGATTAAAAGGCTCCGTCTGTAAACAGACAAAAAGAGACGTTAACAATTTATAAATTACTGTTACAGAAATAATAATGTATTAATGTGTCTGTAACGATGCAGACAGGCATAAGATAAAAGCATAATAATGATAAAAATACAATCTGTAACTATTACCCTATTACCATCTCTGTTTAAAACAAACTTCCTGACAACACAAAATATAAATGATTATTATAAACTTTCTGTTGTGAAAACTAAGAGGACAGTTTGTAACACTTATTCTTTATCTACTTGCTTGTAATCTTAAACCAAAAACGTCCAGATTACATCTTCACAATAAATGCTAATTTTTATTATTGCAGTTTCTATAAAGTATATGGATATAAAAAAGACTTGCCTCCATTGCTCAGTGTATTGCCTGATTTTGGCTTCAGATTGTTCTCTAGGAAAGTCCTTTAAATCAAACAATCGGCAGATTAATCAAACTGTACCAGCGTTTGTGAAAAATATTAAAGCATATGATCCAAAGTGAAATGAAATCCCTTACGTCTGATCTCCTTCTAGAGACTTCTGGATCTCCTGAAGCACTCCTGTGTTAAAGCAAGACATTATTCAAACACCTCAAAGCTTTATAATACTAATAAGGAAGTCAAATGCAGTCCAGAAACAACTGCCCTTACTAGAAATCCATAACCTGATGTACTCCAATACTATTCTTCAACTTTTAGTAAAAATTCATTGCAAAACATGTGAAACTATTATTGTGCAGGCAGATGAGTCACGGATCATGCACACACGACTGCACAGGCCATTGTTTTTGAAAATACAAACAGCACATTTAGATTTAGTTACATTAAGCCATTAAGACACATACACACTGAATATTCATATCATCTTCTCTGAGCTGCTTTGTCCATAACTCTCCTAATCTTCTGAATAGTTTGACAATATACGCTTTTGTTTGACTAACTGCTAATTCCTCATGTACTCACTCTCATCGTTGAGCAAAGCATGCTCCATTACTTGTCTAGCAGAGATTTCTGGAACACACAAGCACATTCATCAGTCTAGTGAAAGCATGCAAATGCTTTATAGACACCTTGAAGACACAATCCGCAATTGATGTAACGGGACATATCGATCTCCAAATAAACGCGTAGCTTTTTCTCTTTTAAAAAACCACTATAGGCTTGATGACATTAATGATATGCATGTCATCCACTGAAACCACAAACACAAAAAAACCTTACAGTAACACGTAATGTTCTTTGATCAGCGGAGAAGCATGACATCAACCCGATTTTGTGGTGATTTGTAAATGATAATGATGCAAAAAATGGTGGTTTTATTTCATATAGTGTATCACGGTGTCAACCACACAAGATACAATGAAAGTCAGTTGTAACATCTCAAAACATGACAACTACATCTCAACTGGTCAAATGTCAATTCTAATTCACTGTTACATCAATTACAGACTGTGTTCTTACGTGCGGACTGATGCAAGAGTGATTCCACTGGTGAAGCATTTAAAGAAACACTGAGAACATGCGTGTTTTAGTATGTGATGTTTAGCTTGCACGTGTCACACAGGCAGAAAAAAGCACATTGAGTCTCACCATATCCTTCACTGTCTGTTTTGAAATTCCTGCAAAGACAAACACAAACACACACACACGCGTGAATGAAACGCTTATCAATTCAACGAGTAATTAAGAAAAATCGATATACAGCGACACAAACCTGTGTTCTCTGGCTCTATCCGGTTGGTCCCTGCGAACGGGACTCGATGGGTTTTTGGACCTCTTCTGAATTAAAGCCTCAACCAAACAGCGCGGTTCCACCACCCAGCGGGTGGAGAGAGAGAACCTTTCGAATTCAGATGGAGAGATCAGGTAGAAACCTGAAGAAAATACAACAAACATTTATCTTTGCAAGAAAAAGTAATTACCTTCAACAGCAAGGTGAAAGATTGCATGTGCACGTGGATCTATTACCTTGGCCATATTTGGTGAACACACAGGAAGCGATTCCACTGACGTCCTCCCTCCGTATGCAGGGATAGTGCACCAGCATTTTGATGGAGGGCAGAGAGATAACGTGTAGCTCGCCCTGATTGGTCAGAACCACCAGGCTGCTCTCCAACTGCTCGTCGGTTCGACTTCCGAACCAAGCCACGCCTACACGCCGCACACGAGAACCGTCGACCGCTGTGAGCTTCAGCTTTGACTTACTGCTCACTTTGGGCAGAGTAAACAACTGCGTGCGCACACACACACACAGTAAGACACAACATCTCTGATGGGAAACAGGAAAAAGTAATTATGTCAATCTTCACCTTAAACTGCTCCTCTGAGATGACTAACAGATGGTGGGAGCCGTGCATTTCAGGACTGCGTGCCAGGTCGTGGGCCACCTCCAGAGGTTCAGGCAGAGGAACCCCCTTTCCATCCAAGACCACCAGACCGACGACCGGAGCCCGATGCATCAGCTGAATCTCTTTAGCTGGTGATGAAGAAGCAGCATTTCACTTCCAGGTCCCTGTTGATTCTTCATTAGTAATGCAACTTTTGAATGAAAGTTTCTTTTTACCTGCATGAGCCATCACATGATCCTCCATCCTCCGTTCCACCGAAGGGATGCGGAGAACGTACGCGAAGACGGCTCCTCCATTGGTCCCTGCCCACAATGAGGGCGTACTGTGAGAACCTGCGTAAGAGAAGACCATGAGATCTTCTAGCTACAAATTGATATTCTTGAAAAAGTTAAGGTTACAAACACTCACTATCACTGACGAACGTGTCGGCGAAGTAAAGCGTTCTGACAAGGCCGGTGAAGGAGTCGTCAGAGGAACGGGCTTCGATCTTTCTCTGTACGGGGGCCAGCTCCATCTCCTGCAGAGCCTCGGCCTCCAATCGGGCATTGATCTCCTGAAGCTACAGAAACATTCACAACATTCATCATCAAACCATTGCAGCTCAAAACTGAAGCAAGCAATGCTAAACGTATCCGAAATTTGGTTCGATAAACCGAGAGGATGAATACCTTGGCCGCGTTGTTGGTGTGGTGTTTGCGCATGGAGACCCGACTGCGTCGGATTCTGCGGAAGGACTGCCGCAAAGATTTTTTGATGGATTTGACCCGGGACAGCGGCCCTTCCAAGGCCATCTGGTCGCTGGGGTTTAGGGTGCACCTGGAAACAGACACCAGACAACTGTTAGCCTGCTTTATAAAAGCATTCACTATGTGCTATAAAATCAGTGAAACTATAAACCAGCAGAAATTTACAGATACATTTTTGAACCCTCATATGTTGCGTAAAATGTTTTTCTCTCACTTGACCAAAATGTTTTTCCTCTGTTGGTAGTCATAGAGACCAAAGCCATGGCTGGTACCGAACGCTATCAGCTTCCATTCAGAGTGCAGAGCGATGGCTGTGACCACAGCGGGCGGCTGACACTGTACCAGGGCGAAGGGCTGGAAACCCGGAGGAAACAACACCGGCTCCTCCCGCACGTCTAGATGCGCCTGACCCTTCCACCGGAAACCCTCCTGGCCCTGTAGCAGGTCCACCGCTGTTGCCTCAACCGTCTGCTCAGCGGCCTCGTCGTTCAGCTCCAGGACCAAAATCTGAGAGGGAAAAGACAAAAATTACATGAACTACTCTTCAGTCATTCCCAGATTGTGAGAAGTACATAACATCTTACTAAAGAAGAGCAATCAACTGAACAGTCACCATTTTACTGAGAATGTTAAAATAAAAACATGCATGTACACGTCTTAACTGTGTACATTACTTTGCCAGGTCTGAATATCTTCATGAATAAATTTCCATGACTGTAAGAAAGCTGTGTTCACTGTCATGTCAAAGTCAATGTTTTAGTTGTGCAAATCCATTTCCTTTCACTGAACCTGTAAAGTCAGGTGTGCATTGTGCAGATTTGTTTCTTTTCAATTGTTGTTGCTTGTCCGATTGTGTGATGTGAAGAGATCCTGAAGAGATCTTGAGTAACAGATCAACAGTTTTTGTCTGTGCTCTTATTGGTTATTGATTAGACGTGTGGGAGGAGTCACACTGATTTAGTGACGCTTACGCTGGTAAACAAGTCACACTAAATAAACTAAGTGCACCCAGCTCAAGACCTCCATGTGAATCGCTTTAGGTCAATGAAAGGACAAAGAGAGTTACTGACCATGAAACGCACAATCAATTTCCTAACGGCTGATGAGGACATGGTGTGTAGTGGACTGTTAATAAGCAGATAAACTATGAACAAACTCTCACATCAGATAGTTGCCATGACAACTGGGTGCAAAAGATTACATTTACAGGCCAGAATGAGCAAATAGCAAGTTAATGGCCATAGAGCTCCATCGTTTCATTCATCGTTTGTTCTTGAAACGTGTTGTAAATGGTCCAGAAAACATCTGAATGAAGCGTGAGAGCAGTGTGTGTGAAAAACCCCGTACTTGTCCTGCGGTTCCAGCAACTGTGAGGTATCCACTGTATTTACACAGGTGGATCTTCTGAATGCCAAGCCGAGGATCGTCGCTATACGGGTCAAAGCAGCCCACCTGATAAATGATAAAAACAAATGACCATGTGACCATTGTAACAAATGAAAAGCTTCTTTAAGAAATCACTGGAAAACTACCTTGCGGAATGGAGGCCATTCTCCCTCGCTGCCCTGATTCATGTTATCGTTTGGGTCGGCGTCCGTGTGGAAAACACCAGCTGTGCTGAGCTTATACATGGGGAAAAGACAGACGCCTGAGGCGTCCCAGAAGCGCACTGTTCCGTCCTCATGCCTTTCAGGAAAAACCACACAAAACGCTTTAAAGTGAATGATAAGATTCATTTTTCAATGTTGGTTCCTCTTTCTCTAAAGGTGTACATCTCCCATTTCCAGTGAATTTGTGAGGAATTGAGAGAGTTTCACATGCTTCCCATTAGATGCAGATCAGTGAACACTTAAAAATCAAAAACAAACCTTAAAGTGTCATGAAACCCTAAAACACCTTCTTTTAGATGATAACAGATAAATAACATCCCTTCAAACAGCAATACCACTCGTAATTTTTTTCAAGAAGTGGAAATTGGCTATTTTTGCTCTTTTTCTTCTGGTTAAAAAAGGAAAGTGATGGAGAGGGACGTACATGCTTAAATTCTAAGTGTTAACATCAGTATAAAACCGTGATGGGCGATACGGAAAACATTCAGACGCTTTCCTCGCTGTAATACACATCCTTAAATACCTACATACTGCTAATAATGACACATTAATAAGAGTGAATGTGAATAATAAAACAAAACTGTACTGTAGCCTTTAGCTGAGCTGACCATTCACCACAAAATAACCCTAACGAGAAGTTCAATCCTGTGTGCGTGGACACGCTGAGGTCTCTTACACGAAATCAAATGTAAACAATAAAGACTATATCAAGATTTCTCTGATTCTTTACGTCTGTGGACTATACAGACGCTTGAAATGGACATGAGCAACAGCGTGAAACTATGAGGAGTCACCAGTAACATGTGGTTTCATAATAAAGATATAAAGCTGCGTTATGATTGCACATATTGTGATTTGCGCTATTCGTGGAAATAACTAGATTACTGTTACTAAAGCGTTCATTTAATGAAACAGTGCCTGCGTATCAATGCTAAAATAACGCTAGGAAGTGGACATACTACATATGGTAGCATAATGTACATAATGGACGTTTCAAATGCCATCACGCATTTATTCACTTCATGAAACATTCTTCACCTTCTTTCTGCACCTTATCGAGTCTAACCACGCTCACTTTCAGTGCCTTTCTCAAATCAGAGAAGTTAATAAAACAATCATCATACAGTGATGAAGAAAAAGTTCATCCTGCTTTTAAGGATTTTCACACAGTGAAGAAGAGAGGGATTTCGATCACTCACCCTGTCAGGAGCAGGTCTCTCTGCGGAGGGTCTGGGGCCAGATTCTGCCCTCCATTTATAGGCCAAGGCTTTAAAAAGACAGACACAGGAAGAGAAACACTAAATGAATACATGTGAAAGATTAAAGACGGTCACACTTGACATACTTGTGGGAGTCAAGAGCGGTTAACATTTAACTCACTAAAAACACACATATATCACAACTTGACTTCAACATTTGTTGGTTTTGTTTGCATACCTTCCTGGAGTAGTGTGTGTTTTGCTGGGCTCCGGCCGCCTGCACTCTCTCCCACAGTTTGAGCGGGATGGACGAGACGTGGTGAGAACATGTGATGGCTGAACAGTGTAATGGCACCAGGTACGGAGTCTGGATGACGGGCCAACCTTCAGTCTGCAGATCAACCACCACCAGCTCCTCCTCCACCAACACCACCAGAGCGCTGGGGTCACCTGCAACACACACACATTTACATTAGAAACGCTTACATCCGAAGAGGTTCATCTGCAGAGACGTGAACATTTGGAAAGAAGAGACTTGCTGACTGAAATGGCAATAAAATCAGTTCTTGACCACAGATTTCTCATGACCCTGCCTCAGAGTAAACAAGGATCTGGGTCTCCCGACCATTTGTGATCGGATCACCAATAAGAATCAACATCTCTCTCTTTACCTTTATGGTTCTCTCCTTCCCGGATGACAAAAAAGTCGATAATGCGCGACGTGAAGTCCAGAGCCTCGTGGGTTTTGCTGTGGATAATGGAGATGCAGTGTCTGTCCCCGTAACTGGCCCTCGGCATTCCTCCGCTAAAGATGAGGAACGGTGGACTGGAGGAGACATGAAGATTACAACAGTAAAGTACTAGTAGACTGATATATAAGCCAGGCTAACATTTACAGGCAGAATGTCCTTGACAATAAAACTGAAAACATTTGTGTTGCTGAATGTTTAACATTTATATTGGTGGTATTGTGTGTGATGGAAAGAAGGCTGTAGGTTTAATCCCTCAAAAGGGGAAAGTCATTGTGTCCTTGACTAAAGCACTTATTGTACCTATAGGGAACTTTTTCTACATTCTGGCAAAGAAAATATTTACAAAATGACATAACTCCAAAAAATCCCATTGGCTTTTCCACAACTTTCCAAATCTGCACATTTCAAATCACATGTGAATATTAAGAGAAGAGAAAGAAAGAAACAGGTCATTAAAATGAAACGGTTGAGTGGAAAACATGAAGCTGTTTATAAGGTTTATATATTAACCATGAAGTGTGAGTCATAGAGATCTCTGTGGGTTAATGACATCACATGCAAACAGCACTGTGTCTCATAAAACAATATAAAACTCACCCTTGTTTTGTTGGAAGCTGTAGAACTTTGGAGATGGCCTTACAGGGAAAAGCACCTGCATGAAGAAATTGATCATTTGAAGATGTAATCAAAGTAATTGTTGTTGTTTTTAAATGCTGCAAACCAAAAAGAGAACATTCAGTCCTCACCATATGGTATCTCTTGTTTCTCAGGCTCAGTTTGTGGATCCTCGCCGGTTACGGTCCAGTGGCAGTAGCTTCCGTCGCTATGGGAACTGAAAATATTCCCACCGTCTTCCATCCACCAAACACTCTCTAACTGCTGCAGAGGAGACAATAAAGAGAAACTACAATGACACTTTCAGAAGGCTGAATCAATGCTTCTGGTTTTGTACTTTGTTTGATTTATTTTCATTTCAGTTTATTTGATTTCACTTAACAAAAGGTTTTAATAAACAGTAATAATCTTGGTGCTTATTAAGGGGTTTGTAATCAACTCAGTTTGTTACCTGTGTGCCCAAAAAGTGTTGGATGGGACGCCTGCGATCCAGATCCCATAGAACCATGAGACCTCGGCTGTAGCCAATCAGGACCTGCCGTGGGTTGAGCGGGTTCTCCTGTAGAGCCTCCACACACTCCAGATTCCGGCGGCCAACATACTCCTCCGGCACTCTGAAACGCAGCGGAGAACAGATCAGCCGTCACAAAGAGCATCGCAGGCATGTGAAACAGTTATGCCATAATATCATAACACAGAAACTATTTGAAGAATGACAGTCACGTGTGTAAAATGAAATGAGAGGATACAGAAAGTTAACAGATTTAATACAGATGTTGGACCAGTGCGATATCTCACCTGCTCTGTACATCATCTACACCGATGTTGTTTTCCTCCAGCTCTCTGAAGCCTGGCACCTCCACCACAAACACATGCCCTCCCTCCGTTCCCAACAGTAGCAGTTCCCCCGACGAGTGCGCCAGGACCGACGTGACCCGCGTCACGCTGGGAGGAGCGCTGTGACATTGCAGGGAGATGAAGGTGAAATAAAATGTTAAAAAAACACTTCCAGTATATTCTGTATAATAAATCCTTATTGTGTTGGAAAATAATTTACAAAAGCATAAATGGTGCACAACATGGCCAGATAAGTGGAGTAGAATTTTGGACCAATAAGATTTCAGTGTGGGCGGGGCCACCCAACACAACACAATAGGTACAGAAACCAAATGACCAAAAGAAACTCTGTATCTGGTATAGACATGATGCATTACATATTAATCACTTGAATTCATGCGTTACAAAACTTTTTCAAATCGTTATTTTTGACATTGAATCATGAAGATCAGCTGACAGGTCATGTGCACGAGAGAACGAGTCAGCGGTGAGTATCAGTCATGTCTGGAGGAATGTGAGTCAGGCCTCCTGCATTATGTGTGTGTGTGTTTCTGACTCACCCGGGTGGACCAGAGAGAGTGAAACGTCCCATCTCAAGTAACTCGGACATGCCGTTGTGAGCCCGAAGCGTCCACATGTGCAGACTGTTATCATCCAGCAAAGTGACAAACTCCACCTGTCAAAACAAAACCAATGAACAGAACACCAACCAATGTGTGAAGACATTAGACATCAGATTTTATGATACTGTTTTAAAAGCTGCAGTAACTTTTACTTCTCTATCACCATCTCTGTTTGAAGCCAATGATTATTATTATTATTATTATTGGACAGCTTAAATTATAAATCATTTTTTATAAGCTTAATATTCCAAATCTGGCTAAGAAAGAACAACACTGACCTTTTATGTACTTGCTTAATAAATCATTTTTGTTTATTTATGCTACATATTTTTAATCATTTCATTCATTTCTGAATGTCACTCAGCAGGTCAAGGTGATTTACACGCAGCCTCTCCCAAAACCACAAAGTGATTCACTGACAATCACAAAGATCGGGAATGAAATCTAAATTACATGCTAAAACAATCTTCTGGCAAACTCAAAGGCGGCAGGATTAAAGGTGTAAAGTGTGGTACCTGGTTTGGCAGGAAGTGCACCTGTGTAACTGCAGCATTCTCGTCATGAAGTCCCATAAACTCCACACCTGGAGACCCATACCTGAATACTAGATAAGGAAGTATATGCCGGCCTTTCACACAGCGCTCAAAAGTTTACATTTAGTTGGGAATAAATATGATCACATTCTAAGCACACAACATAAAACACATACCTTCTATTTCCTCACCTATAAATGATTATCAAACAATTACGCAACAGTACAGGGGAAAAAACCCAAATGTGTAGATACGCTTCAGTGCTAGTGCTGTTCCACGTTCTGGAGTACCTGTGTAATGGGCGTGTACCACTGTGACACTAGAACCGCCATGAGATCAGATCCAGGAAATCTCAGTGCTTTATCATGAAATCACCATTTACTCACTTCGCCTGAGGATTCAGAGGCAGGGGAATGGAATGTGGAGTTATTCACGTCAAGCACTATCACATAACACATAACACAAGCTCTTCTGCTTGATGGAGGATACAGTTTAATGGCTCCTGATCTGGTACCAATCGCCAGGAGCTCTAGGCTGGGGCTAAATCCCAAAGCCGTGGGCTGATGGGGGAAGCCGTGCTCCACCGTCTGTGGCAGAAAGAGAAAAAGAAATATGTCATGTCAAAACTATAGACAGGAGATGCTGAAACTCGACTGTATAATAAATGTAATGAAAACCAGTCTGGAGAGAAGTGGTTTGGTAAATGTGACCCTGACTATGAAAAGTCCTTTTCTTCTACATAAAGAACATTGTGTGAATATCTTTAGTACTGAATGAGTAAGACCCTGTCAAGGACTGAAATGTTTCATGTTTAGAAATCTAACTAAATAATTACTTTTAGCATTAGAAATGAAAATGCAAGTAATGTAATTCAATATCGATCATATAATTCATTACAAACACACACCTATTTTCATCATTTTTATGGCTATGATTACTTTGACGCGTCTAATCTTTGCGACATTAACTTGAATTTGTTCTTCACAGACATACTTTTCAAATTCCAGTCTGATTAAAAAGATTAAACCAACTTAATCAACTTAAACCAAGAGTCTAATGCCAGAAACTAACAACAGCTACTGTCATAGCAGCGTCATTTATGATTATTTATTATTTTAATAAAGGGAAGCACGGTGTGCTCTGATTGGCCCGAATACTGCGAGCGTGGACGGAAATCTTATGCCCCCCTCACCATATATGAAAAACACAGCGAATGACAATGAGATTTAAGGTATGTCTTCTTTCTTTGCGTATTCATTCGGGCGGTTAAGAAACTTTGCCCCCAACATACTGATGTAGAAATGTTGGGCCGCGTTTGAACGAGGCGTTTTAGGAAGGCATGACTGAGGCTTAACGTTTACAAAGAAACATCATAAATCTGTCGTTTCAATTTCAGTCATGAGCTGAGCATGTCATTACATCCTTAACCTTCACTTACCTTGTTAAACTGATAAAGGTCCTGTTTGTGTTTGTCCTTCTGAGACTCGTGTCCATGTCTGCGAAACCTCTTCATCCTCTCTGGAAGAGCAGGACCCTTGCGCCACCTGACACACAGACCATCATGAAAACATTACTAGGACATATCAATGGCCATTACTGAACAGACCTCAGAGGAGGTTATCTGTGTATTTCAATGCATGTGATAGGGCCTGGAATTCAAAGGAAGTGTCGACTGAAACTACCCCCCCAACCTCTCTCTCTCTCTCGCCCAGCCCCCTCAGCGAGATCTATGCAGTCCTGACTGAAGTAACTTTTGTTCTCGTGGAGCAATGTCACAATCCCTCCCCTCATCTGAACAAACAGCACCTGATGAAACACCTGTTGCACACAGAAACCAATTCAGAAAGAGTCTCTTTTAGCTGGAGAGAGAGAGAGAGAGAGAGAGAGAGAGAGAGAGAGAGAGAGAGAGAGAGAGAGAGAGAGAGAGAGAGAGAGAGAGAGAGAGAGACTGTGTGAGATATATATATATAGACAGGAGAGAGAGAGAGAGAGAGAGAGAGAGAGGAGAGAGAGAGAGAGAGAGAGAGAGAGAGAGAGAGAGAGAGAAAGAGAGAGAGAGAGAGAGAGAAAGAGAGAGAGAGAGGCAGAGAGAGAGAGAGAGAGAGAGAGAGAGAGAGAGAGAGAGAGAGAGAGAGAGAGAGAGAGAGAGAGAGAGAGAGAGAGAGAGAGAGAGAGAGAGAGAGAGAGACAACATTTTCATGTTGTCAAAATGATCTGCAGAAATGATCTGTGAATCTGTGAAATGTATTCTGCACATGTTTCACACACACCAGGTCAGTAGTCAGTTTTGTAAAGTTGTCATGTAAACCCCATAAAACAAAGTTATCAGCTTAAAGGGGTCACATGATGTGATGTCTTGTTTTTCTTTCTCTTTAGTGTGTTGTGTAGCTGTTTGTACATGTAGAAGAGTTACAAAGCTTGAAGTCTCAAACTCACAGAGAGACAGTCTCAGTTTAATTAGCATGATATAAATATCTGTAAGAGAAAGCTGTTCTATCATTATCTGAGGGAACACATGAGAGTCAAGAGTCTATGACACAGTGATTATTGAGAGTAAAAATACAGATTCAGAGTGACATATTCAAATAGCGATTACATCATATTAATGTCATAACAAATCACAAACAGCCCCATAATTGATCCCACTTTCATAAGAATAATTCTGGCTTATATTGACACTATCAACAGGAAGAAGAAGGTTTTTTCCTCATTCTTTTCTCAATCACCAGTGAGTTTCTCTGCTCAGCTCATTTCTGTGATCAAAACCATTATTAGCCAAACATGCAGGTACAGATGATTTCCAGAGAAGGCCATGAGATCCTTATTTCTGGACCACAAACCCAGAGACCGTAGGACCCTGAGGAAACCAGCCGAAACCAAAACAAGCTGAATGTTAAGAGTAAGTCCGGCTTTATGAGAGAAAAGAGCTGGAACTGAGCGAGACTGAAATGAGATGTGGTTCATTTAGTACGAATGAGTCTAAAATAATCTCCAGTCAACAAAAACACAATTAAAACAACAAGTGACTTTGCTCACAGAGATGAATATTACTCATCCCTGCAGTTAATTAGAGGCGAAAAGAAAACTTTGGTTTGTTTGGAATCGTGCTGGGAGGACTTATTTCAGAGGAGCGTTTAAGAGCATTTCTGTAGGAGTAACAGCTCAAGATGGTGTAAATTAGCGGTGGGAGGACTGTGGATAGACGCGAAGATGAAACCGTATGCCGAGCAGTGTTCCTTACCATATATATATATATATATATAAAAGTGCAATAACTTGCTATAACTAGCTAAACAGTGCAATATGTGATACAAGAAAGTGTTACGTTTGTACAATAAAAAATTATATAAATATTAATCAAATACATGTAAAAAGTGAAAATGTTACCACCAAAACTGAAAATTGTCTACCCAAAACCAACCTTCATGTTTTACATCTGGAAAAAGAAAGCTTGGACTACACATTATATTTATTGCAAATTATTGTGATATTTCGATCATTTATAAATCTTGCAGATTAGGTGATTGCAAATGAGTTTTCGCCAAATGCAAAGTATGAATGACTGCTACGGTTAAAAGGAAAGAATTTCTAAATCCCAAAAGTTACCCAGTATTCAAGGCTTTTAGACAGCTCATTCTGTAAGGATCAATACGCTTACAGATTCCTGTTAACAGGTCATGGTGAGACGTGACACTGTGATACGCAAATCAACATGTTTGACAACTAACAAGTCACTAAAGGGTTAATAGTTTAGTCTGAGACCCTCATGGCAGCAGTCAAAGAAAATAAAACCCTGTAGTCAGAAGAGAACATCACGCACATCTCACAGACATATAAAAGTACATGTGTTACTCATACATGCTGTTCCTGAGGAGTTGCATAACAGAAAGGTAAAGGGAAACAGTAATATCAGGGCTAAAGTTTCAGTAGATCAGGTTCCTCTCTTTAACAGAGGTGCTTCTGTTCCACAACAATAAACCAGCAGGCTGAAAACAAAACTGACTACAGCAATTAAAAGACATTTTTAAGTAAAAGAAAGACGAACCAATAAACACAACAACAGTTGTAGATGACTAGATGATCCTGGAGGAACAGATATAAGCACCTATATAAACCGCTCAACGTTAAGGAGTCACGTTCTATTGTATTCTTAAATAAATAAACTTTTCTAGGCTTGAAACTTTCTTTAAATTCCTAGGTTTTCCCTTTGAATACCAATGAAATGATGAGTCTGAGCTGAACACAGTTTGTTAGACTGGTGACATCACTGCATTCTCAGCATAGCATCCCACGGGAAACAAAGATCAGAGAAGAAGACAAGAGCAGAGCCTGCCCTGACACGAGTAAAGAACTGTCAGTGAACTCTAACCCCAGACGTGCTGCTTTCATCTGGATCCGTCACGTCTGCCCATCGGGAACATCGTGAAATTGCATGTACTATTTTTAGACGTGAAATAGGCAAAAGTGTCCAGAATTTGCTTAATGATATTTTGAGGTCAGGAGAAAGAGGTCAAGTGCAGAAAAAACCCTCAGCTACACCCTGATTAAAAAGAATAAAATGCAGCATAAACACAATGGAAACCAGTTTAACCACCGTGAGATGACGTCACGGCTAGAGACGACATACAGCGTCTAAGAGATTTATCCTTGACGCTTACAGAAGCCAGTATCTTTTAAATGTACATTTCACAATAGCCCATAATAAGCAGATGACCAATGCTTACATCAGAGACGCTGTGTTTAAAAGTGTTTGTCTGGACAAAAGCATCCATCCCACTCAGACATCATGCTTAAAAAAAGAATGGCCGAGGAAGAGGAAGTGTTGAACCAACTTCCTCTCATTCAAACCGCTCATTGTAATCCTGATTCCCTGCTCACGCTATCAAACGCTACAACCGCCCGCTGCTGTGGAAGTGAGAAGCCTTTGTTTACCTTCTCTTCCTCTCTCTGAAAATGCAAAAATAAGATCTTGTCTATAGCACTGGGGTGCGGTTCAACACAGGATGTCAATCCCCTGACTCGAGCCTTTCCTGTCTTCTCCATTAGCTGAAGAGTACAAACCACATGAACCCAAATGCCTCGTATCAATATGATAACTGACTGGTGGGGTGTCTGATCATAAAGATCATAAAAATGCTCGCCACACCCTCAGATGTCTTATGTAAACAGTCATTGTCTAGCTGCGGCTCTTTATTAATCACATCAACTTTATAACGTGGCCAATAATAAGCAGGAATATCTTTGGGCAACATATTGGCCGTATTTAAGCAGCACTGTTGCATTTCCCTTCGACCAAACAGGTGTTTAGATCTTTTGACCTAGTTTTGGAGTCATTTTACATTATAAATCCATGTGGCATTCACTAGATTACATGTTGCATTGCATTATCAAGTCTAGTGTCAACAACACAATCAGGTTTAACACAACAATTCAATCTTAGATCATATTGTAGCATCGTTTTAAACAGTTTCATAAAAGCTTAAATCAAGCCACATGTATTTCAATCCAGACCAGCCTGAAAAAATGACCCATTAAAAGAAAAATACATGTGACTCCATCAGTCTCAAGTACACTATACTTTAAGACACAACAGGTCTGTACCAATACACAATATGAATGAGCCGACACAATGAGAAGCAAAGATGACAGCAAAACATGGCTGTGTGAAGGCGGAGGCTTCGATTCTCAACCTGTCAAACCGGTGGGACAGCCATCCACCGATCCATGCCAAGGACAAGCAATTCTCTAATACTTTACACCTAAATCCATAGGCAAGATCATGGTCAACTTTACAAAACTAACATAATAAAATATACAATCTACATGGATAATAGTACACTAGAAAACCACACACATAGTAAATAAATACTCAACACATGACTCCATAAACACAATATAATATCACTATACACACACACACACATACACTGTGGAACTATATACACCGTGTATTAATCCATAAACCAGAGTAAAACAACATTATAGTCAACAAAAGATTAGGTCAACACATGTCTATGATGGTTATTATATTGAGTATATTAGTTATCTGACTATAAACATTCAATCATTTAAACCCAATTCATTTTCTCATTCAAAGGCATTTAGGCACAAAAGAGCAAAAGTCAAAACTCAAATCTTGCTGATCATTTTGTTTCACATTGAATAGTGTTATTCATTATAAAACTAGATCAAATCAATCAGTTAATAAAACAGATCTACTGCATTAGAAACAAGCGCAGCTGGTCTATAGTTCATCAGTGTTGACTGAACACTCGTCTCATGGACATCATATGAATGTTCGCTATTCTAGAAAGCAGACTCGGTTTTTGGGACACAGGCTCGGAGTCGGTGAGCGGTAACACCTGTAGCCGGGCAGCAGTCGACGGGCCCGGAGAGGACTCACCTGATTTACCGCGGCCCGATTCCCCGGCTCTGTCCACGATTCACACAGGTTTGCTAAATGATCCCGTGGAGAAGGAGAAACCCACGGCAGATGGTACTGTGGATGAGGATCGGTCGGTGTTTACCTCGTCTTCGAGGTCTGTGTGTGGACAGTTGGATTATCAGTGAAGTGTTTCCTGCTGCGCGCTCTGGCTCCTCCCTAAACGAGCACCTTCCGGGACAGTTCAGACCAGTAGGGGGCGCGCAAATCTTTCTCATACATTAAAATGACCAACCAAACAATAAAGCATATGCAGCTTATGCATTAAACATATATAACATATATACAACCTACACTTCAATTATATGTGTAAATATGGAAATATGGAGTTTTTATTCATTTGTGAATAAATGAAATAAATACATAAACCCACTCCCCATTTCAAAGTCAATGAAGTTAAACACAATTTAAACACCGATTACATAAATAATCTTTATTAAAATTTCTAACCATTATGGGCATTTAAGTTTTGGATCCAAAATGCATTTATGAATGATTCATGTATGTACTATATAACCAACATTAGTACTGATTTCTTATTCGTGTAAATCTCCAGTTACAAATCATAGACTGAGAGCTCGTGCTCCATCTGATGGGGTAGTTATGTAGAAAGTTGGGGATCCGTGATATTTCTCCTGTAAAGAAACAGAAAAAGTATGAATTCATCAATATTCCGGGTTCATGGTAAATACCTATTAGTTAGTTTAGTCTCTAAATAAAGTCAAATCACATATCTTAAACATCTTGAATAATTAGGTCCTAGAGTATTTACACAAAAGATCTTAATGTTATAAAAACCTGTATGTGTTTTATTGCTTTCTCTGTGGCATGTGCCTGAAGCAAAGTGACCGTGCATCCACCAAATCCTCCTCCTGTCATCCGACTCCCAAACACTCCATCCACCTCCAGTGCTGCAGACACCAGCTCATCCAACTCTGGACAACTGACCTCGTAATTATCCCTAAAATATCCCAGTCAAAGAATACATCATTATTTAAGGTCATTTCCCTGTCAGTTAACCTATTTAACAAACGTGTAACATTTAGTCAATGAAAAGCATCTCGGGATATTAATAAACACTAATACAGATATTTACCTAAGAGAATTGTGGCTCTCCACCATCAGCTTTCCAAACTCTTTGTAATCTCCGTTCTTGAGAGCCTCTGCGGCCTGTGCTGTGCGCTCTATCTCTTCAATCACGTGACGCGCACGTCTGTACGTGATGCTGTCTAATCCATCCTTGGCAGCTGTGAATTTGGCAGACTTGAGTGTCAAGTCATCCTGATCAGTCATATACATTATAATGCCTCTTACCCTCCAGATCCTGCAGAGTCGCATCCCTCAGACTGTTCTTGCCCAAAACGGCTGCCGCCTCCTCACATTGTTTCCGTCTGGTGGGATACTCGCTGCCTGTGAGCGAGTGCCTCACATTGGAATTTGTAATCAGAATTACAAGTTCAGGGTCGGTCAAGGGGACAGGGGTGGCTTCCAAAGATCTGACAGGGATGTCCAATAGACTTTTTTAATACCAGAATTACCACATCAGACATTTAGATATGCAAAGCAGTGTACCTGCAGTCAATAAGCAACGCATGGCCCTCTTTACCCAAAACAGACACAAACTGGTCCATGATGCCACAGGGCACAGCAGCATGAGTATGCTCAGCCTGCTGACAGGCGATTGCTTTGGCGACCTGATCCCCATCATCTGTAATGAAAAGGAAATATTTATTTTGTTCTTGTTACTGTGATTCGACTTCAATAGGCAAAATGAACCATTGTTAAGACAGACTTGTGACCTAATAAAGTTTTCAGTGACTGATGGTTAGTTTGAATGAGAGATTTTGCAGTGTTTGCAGGTTATAAGATTTGTGTAATTTAATACTTGGGCATTTCAAAAATGTCATGTTTGTTGTTTCTGAAACTGTGTAGCAGCAGTTTGAAGGCTTTGAATCTTATGTATTTTGAATACTTGTCATGTTTGGTGGACATACAGTAGCTTGAAAGCTCTTGGAGATGCATTACCTGGACACAGCTGCTGTAGAAAAGTATATACTGCAACTTCAAGTGAAGCTGAACTGGAGAGTCCGCCCCCTAGTGGCACACTACTGGCTATTACAGCTCTGAAGCCAGGGATAGGACGTGCTGTATAAAAGCAGACACTCATTTTTAAAGACTGTATACTAGAAAGGAGGTGTTTAAAATGTGTGGGATTACCATGTATTTCATTCTGCACATTTAATCATATCAGAGAACATACTGAACCTGTTTATCTCTTGGTCTTGGAAATAGTGTGCTCAGCAACTTTACTGCAAGTGCAGTTATTGTAAACACTATTAAAAAAGTTGAAGTTCTCAGCACGAGCCCCTTGGGTCACATTTCATGCTAGAGAAAGACAAAATCTACAGCTCTTCATTACTTCCCTTCTGTGCCAGACACACAATAATGATTGCATTAGTTTACCTCTGTAGTGCTGTACAACTCCCTTTACATAATTGGCCCAGTTTGGCTGTCCTCTCAACAGAGGGGTCCGTTCGGTGGGGAGATGAAAGTCCACCACACTGGGCTCATCGACAGCTTCAGTCAGAGTTACAACACAGCACTTCTGCTCGGACGTCTCGCTTCCCACCATCACAGTCACCATCGGCACGGCCTGAAACCATTTAAACAAGCATTAGAAGAAAGATTGTGTTTGGGGATTTGTGCTAACTGGTCATTTATATTTAAAGGACTATTTGAATAATAATGTGAAAGTGTGGACACTGGTCTGTCTACTCAATCAAGCATTATAGAAATTCTAATGAATTTAATGATTATAATAAGGAATTGTATTGGTTTTAATGGACACGCTGCAGGTCTCTACTGGTAACATGCTGGGTTCTAATACTGGAATGTTATTTGGCAAATGGGAACCAGCAGAACACCACTAAATCCTACAGGATTATGGCCCAAAACACAGCACACCTGAAGGAATTCTGTAATTGTTTTAATGGTAAACAGATGATGGTTCATAATGGTGTTTGTGTAGTTGGGAAATGTGTGTCATACAATATTCATTGCTCAGGATGTCAGTTCTGCACGATAAGGTATGACGTTATAACGCACCTTTATCTGACGTAAAGACGGGTCACGTTATTTGCCACTGCGTCAAACAATTGGATTAAATCCCACATACATTCACAGCACACTAATTACTAATTAGCCTTAAAGTGCATTTAATAACATTTGTCATGAAAGTTTACCATAGGCAGGACAAATCCTTCATTATAGTCGGTGTGTTCTCCGATTAAATTCACGCGTCCTGGAGCGCACACCGCAACGCTTGCGTCATCTCGGTTAAATCGCTCCCGGTAGACGCGACGCGCCTCTGCAACTAAATCTGCAACACTTTGAGTCGGAAAACTTTCGGCCATTGTAACGCAAACTTGTATTTTAACAGTGAAAATAAGTAATCCGCCAGATTTCTGTTGCTGACCTCATGAAAGTGATTTGACGCTTATTGCTCATGTGAATGAACTTAAAAAGAACAAACAGGAGCAAGTCACGTGTTTGGACACTTCCTTCATTTACACGAGGGTTCTGATTGGTGCAGAAACGTCACGTGATGCGTTACAATAAACAACAGTGACTTCCGTTCCGCTGGTTAAAATTCAACTGCTAGAAGATGAAATGTAGATTATAATTTCATTCACTGCACTTTATATTATTAAAAAAAAGACATAAAATAATAACAGCATAAATATGCAGGAGAGAGATTTTTTATTTATTAAAAGTTTTTACAGCCTATTAAATAGCTTACTTATTTGTGCTTGACATTTTTTCTGTAATATAAAACTGTAAAGCATAAAAATTTACATTTATGAAATGTATGACACAATTATGCCGTAGTATTACTGTACTAAAACTGGATACTGTTTAGTCCTGTATCAGAATGTAAGTGCTTTAAACCATAAAACTGGTACATGTATGTGACATGTATGTGTATGTACAGTAACTATGAGGAAAACACTAAAAACTGGCACATTTTTAAATACCAAAAATGCATATTTCAGTGCATATAAATGAAATGTTTTTCCTTGTTTTCCATTTGTGGGTATCTAAACCTTCATTCAGTTTTGGTGTTCATGCTATAAGACTGCATGCCAGTTCATGCAGAAGCACATCTATGAACAGTCTTTGATGTTGACCAACTCAAAGCATCAGACATCAAAACATTGCACCATAACATGACAGACTGAAATGTTTCACATTTGACCACTGATACACCCGAGAAAAATCCATCAATCATTCTTGAGACTAATGATTATTTCTTTCTTCATCTGACACCTTAACTGTTGCTTTAACCATCTTAGCCTTGGCAGGCTTCATTATTTTCTCATTTTTTTCTTTGGGTTCAATCTCCTCTTTTTCCTCTGCGCTGTTGTTCTTGTCTGCTTTGACCTTCCGAAGCTTCTGTTTTCCTTTTACAGGAGCTGTGAAGGTGAGTGAGGTTTTGTTAAATTCTAAGGGAAAGATCCCCACATCCCCATCAAAGCGGTTCTTGGCCACCTGAAGGGATCTACGGCCTGGGCACGTCACCAACTTCTTCTCTTGGAGGATGAGCACGTTATCTGCCTCCTGGCTGGCCTGATATGAGGAAGAAGTGCTACGTTAGACCAATAAGAAATGCACAAATGAGAAAACCATATATAGAATAAAACAGCTAAAGTTGCGTTGGAATAAACAGGATCTTTATCTAACAACCTTGGCTGTGCCAAAGATGGATGCTGTCTGCAGGTCTTTATCATCTTCCTCTTTCCTGGGATGGATAATTAAGGTCACATGACAGCTGTTATTAGTGGCAAACTTCCTGAAGGCTCCAATAATGTGATCTTGTACTGCAAACCTGAGAACACAACATAAACAGACATTTGAATATATATATTTTTTGTTTTACTTCTGTACTGTTTTCAAGTACTGTTAGTACTATGATATACTCTATTCTTAAAGGTCTGATTCTGTTTAAATTGTTGCCTTACTTGTCAAAAGACAGATTCTCCTGACCCATCATAAACTGCAGGTTGTCAATGATCACGTGACTAATGTCATACATGTAAACAGCATGCTGCATGGTATCCAAAACAGTCCTGTGCAGAGAAAAATCTCAAGGTCCATACTGCTCAAGCATACATATATAAGATAATAGTTTAGAGCTTACATTATTATCACTTCACATACATCAATCCACTGCAATCAATGTATTCAATGCTTTGGAAAAAGGACTTACTTGATGTTTTGCTGTCCATGAAAGGTCATGAAGTAGAGAGGCAGGTCCTCAAACTTGTCAGCCCACATGTCATACTGGTCCAAGTTCTCCTCCAGCCTTTGCTTGGCAAACTGGGTGAGCATAATTTTGGCCAAGCGCACATTGTTGATTTCAAAGCTGCCCCATAGTGTGTTGACACCTTGCATGCAAAGATCCAGGGCAAACTCGCTGATGAAGGTGGTCTTTCCACTGCCGGTGGGACCTGAAAAATGTTAATTATTGAATATATTTTATAAGGGTTTTCTTCAAAACAAATCAGAAAATGTTAGCAAAAACAGTTCGAAAATGCAATTAGGAAGACTAAAGTTCAGGCATTACCTGTAAAAACTGTAAGCTCCCCTTTGCGATGACCTTTAAGAATTCGATTAAGCTCCGGGAATCTAGACCACGGGATCCCAGCCACCTGCTCCACATTAGCCAGTTCCCCAAACACATCCTCCCTGAGCTGCTTGAAGGACACTATGGACTTGTGGGCAGCTGGGATGGACGTCTTAACGATTCGTGCAAGGTTCCTTCCCTGGGCCAACGCTTTACTGGGACATGGCTGAAACTCGCCGGGCCTGACCAGAGAGCAGCGTTTAAGTCCAAGTTTCCTGGAAAAGATTTTTGAGGCTTCCCATGAGCGCATATCTCCTCCCAGCCATAATGTAACTTTCTTGAACTGCTCCAAATAAGGCAAGAGGACCGGAGGCAGACAGCTGACGCCCCGCGGCAAGGCCAAAGACGAAAGACCAGTGGCCTGACTTACCGCCATGCTGTCGAGCTCATGCCCTGTTAGCACAACCTCAACATCCTTCCGTGCGATTAAAGGCAGGCCGAAGAGATTGTGGTAGTTGGAGACTTTGGGAACTGTAGCTTCAGTGTAGATCACCTGCCCATCACCTTTGATGGAGGCAGAAAGTAGTTTAACACCCCGGAGATCCGAATCACGTCCGCTAAACCACGGAAACACCAAACTCTTAGTGGGTTTGAAGTACCTGAGCCCAAATCTTTTCAGTGTGGAATTTGTGAGTTTACCGATCTGAAACATGGTTTTGACCAGCTGTGCCTCCTCATCCGAGAGGGCGGAGAAAGGCACAGAGCTGCTCCAGATTCTCTGCACTTCCTTCAGCTCCATCTCCTTCTCATCTTGCTCCTCCACACTCTCAGGAAAACCCAACAGCACATTAGGGCTGATGGAGGTCTGGCCTTCGTTTAACATCACCTCTATGCAATCCTGAAGGTCCTCCCAAGTCCCCTCCACCAAAGTCTCTTTGCATAAAAATTGTCCGGTGGTTTTATCGATGAACAGCGAGTGGTTCTCTCTTCCAGAATCTGGTTCCAAAAAGATACTAGGAGCGTGTAGGCAGCTGTAACCATCATGGAAAGGTATATCTTTGGAACGAAGATAATGTTTGATGTCAGTCACTGTGAGGGGAAGGAGAGGGAAATCTATTGTAGATGCTGCATCTTTTCTCAGAGTTCTACAGAAATATAAGGAAACAGCAGGGGCTGATTTGAGTTCAGAGTCATACCACGTTGGTGCTTTTAAAGAATACTGAAGCAATGGGTAAGGACATGAATGGGAGAAAGACAGATATCTCCAGGGAAGAAGCTGAAGATGTTTACAGGGACTACAGCGGTCTGCCCCCTGCAGGAGACAGACTGCTCCCCTGAGAAACCTCCTCCTCCACATCTGCTGCTCTTCACGACATCACACCTGTGATGGACACAAAACATTGTCATCATCATATGAAAAGAAATCTAAATGATACAAAATGTGTTAAATATATATATATATATATATATATATTATTGACAAAGTGATGAAGAACTTTGTAACATCTTTGCTCTTTATTCAAAAAATTATTATATATGTATAAAATAATTACATAATTAAAAAATATATTTAAAATGCAGTGGACATTTTGCATGCAGTTGCGTTGATGTTTTGGAAGAATTTAAGAGAGCTTGTCAAAAATACACACAACACATGGCTTTTTATGGCTACTTTTTGTGTATATTGGAATGAACCTCCATTCACTGATATGCCTTCTTGCAGAATAGTTTTGTATAATTAGATGTATAATCTACACATGTAATTGTATATAAACAACATGTACACATACAGTGACTCCATGCACGACCCCTAACGAAGAAAAGCTACGGCAAAAATACAACACGAAACCTAATTCGGTTGATATACTGTAAACATCAGATGTTAGATATAAGAAAGACACATAAACTCACTTCAGCGCGCCGCACTGATCTCTGATCTCCTGCATGTGCGTTACCCACTGAGCTCCATGTGACACCAGGGCCGCACTCCAAAATACTTCCGTGTGAAACACCAACTTTGTCCTGCACATCAAGCCACAGAGAATTTGCCTTTATGACTTCATCAACTTATAATTATAAATAAATGTAAGATGCCCAGTGACAAATTCTCTGTCTTTACGTTTTTGTGAACATTCTGTTCACGTCATGTTACTATGCGGAACTGCTGATATTCCGTCTCAGTTTCCACCCGGTCGATCATTTCTAACGCCACGGACGTTAAACATGTCTTTTATCGGTTGTCCTCTAAATCTAAGCATTTAAATGACCTACTGTTACTGTAATAAAATAATTACTGCATTTATAAAGTGAGTTGAATTGAATGAAAGGTCTATAAAGAAGTTGACATGACTGCTCGCGGTACTCCGAGTCGTTTTTTACAGAGCGTTCTTCAGAATGGAGTGGGTCGATATGTATGTCAGCTGAAGCGAATATCTCTCATCTTGTCAAAGAAAGGACAAGGCTCTTTGGGAGTCAGGTATGCGATCAGTGCTGTTTATCACGTAGTTTGTTGATGATTCTGTCTTGCCTCCTAATGTGCGTTATCTGTGCTTTGTTTATTTTAAAACGTTCAATTTTAACGATTTGTATTTTTCCAGGGACTTCATTGAGGAAGGTGTGGTCGACTTTGCCAAAAACAACCCAGGAACTGTGGTTTACATCTCCCCCCAGTCTAGCAGAATCCCCAAGATAATAGCTGAGTATTGTATGTGACCTTTTCAAATGTTTAATGAATATTTATGCATGTAATTACTGCACTATATCAAATAAAGATAACCATGCACTAACTGTTTGATCTTGGCAGTGAATGGTAAAGTGATAGAGGAGACGGTCATCAACAAAACATCTCAGCAGATTGCTGAACTCATAACTAAGATGTCCAACCAGACAGGACTAGATATCATCCGCATTCGCAAACCCTACCACACAGACAGTTCAAGCATCCAGGGCCAGTGGCACCCTTTCACAAATCGACCCCCTAGCATTGATCCAGTTGGACCACAAACAAAATAAGGACTTTGCTCTGAAAAGGTTTTGTATTTATTTTCTGACTGATGTTTAGGTTTGTTGGTGGACTTCCAAGTGGACTTGTCAACTTTTGCTACAGCTCCAAAGTTGTGCCAGGTTTAACAGTACTGTGATGACTTTCAATAGGGATCTGTTACTACACTGTAAACATGATGAATTACGTTTTTGTAACCGTAGAATTGTCCCGAGAATGTCCTTATTTCTTGGCAGAAAGTGCTTGTTGTAAAATGCCACTGAGAAATGAACCTGTTTTCCAATGAAAAATAAAGTTCTTCTTATAGATGCTGCATTTCTTATTTGTCTCACTTGTTTTACATTATTAGCCAAATACTTAATGCTAATATAGTCCTATCCATGTCTAAAAAACCGAAAGTCAAGCAGTACCTGAGACTTTGGTCAAGGTATCCTCGCAGAAAAGCAGTTTATTGGATGATGCTGCATGTCTGATACAATTACACAGAGTTTAATCAGGCCGGAGGGGAGAACATTAGAATATGTTGGATGTATAAACACATTTGGCTTCACTTTAAGAACAACACAACAAGCCCTGCTAACATGTGATTAATATATCATCACTACGGAAGACATTGAGCACATCTTTGATTTCTTGAGCTTATCTGTGTTGTCACGGTTACCATTACAGCCATTACAGTGCAGCAGAGGAAACCTGCTTTCCACAGAGATTAATTCATTGTTTGTACGGTAGTTATCCAAGGCTAAGCAATCTAAACTATAAAAGCCATTGAAATAAAAAGTTCACAATACAGAAGTATATTCATGTCCCATTTATTACAACCAGATGAGACTTGCTCAGATCACATCTTTTGTCCCAGTGAAAACTTACTTGACCTATTATGAGGATTAAAGAAAGTTCTAAATTAAGATCTGTGTTGCTAAGTAACGGGTACATAGGGGACATATGAACAGGCCTGATTTAGACAGGAATCTGGTTAAAATCTCCTACTGTGACAGAAAATTAGGCTTAGGTCAGTAATTTCTTTCTTTTTTATGGGACTTCTATGCAAAACAAGTTGGAACTGTGTGTTCACAAAACAAGGAAACAGTAACAACAATAATAAATACTTTAATAAGATTTAAACATCAGTATAAGCTCTAAAATTTGAAAACAATATGTACACTAATACACTGGGATTTACATGTAAGCATAGCAAAAAAGTGCAAAAGATTGAGAGGGAAGTTAGTAGATATTCACAAACACATTTATGAATCACAGTTTATGAAGAGAAGTACACCTCAGGCATACAACACTCAACAAAATGGATCTTATGTTTTCGTCAATAAAAACTTTCAAGGTATCAGTGGACATTCAGAATGTCATAGAGACCGCTTCAGTGTTTCATTAAATCCCACAAACATTTCAAACACTGTTGTTTAGATTTTCCCACATGTTAGAATAGCAGTAAACTCAGTCAAACCCATGAAATAACACAACTGTAACTGTGGGAATGATGTTGTGACTAAAAGCATCATAAATAAATGAACACTATGTTATATTTAATCATCTTCAAATGTAAAAAGTCTAGAATTTGTCAAATCATTTTATCATTCAGCTTCTTGAGGTCTTGACATGAGAAGCTTTTAAACAGAACTGAAGACATTTCTATCTATGCTGAACTCTTATTAACTGATTTTAAAGGAACCCATTTCAAAAATATTTTTAAGAAACACAATTTTTGTTTTCTAGAAATGAATATGTTGGCACAACAATTTCTGTCTACAAAAGTAAGTTCAAACACTGAAATACACACATTCAGATGAAAAGATCTGAAGATCACGAGAAACATTTTTGTCAATTGTGTCTAAACTTTTGACTGGTTCTGTATTTCTGTGTAGAATTTTACGCTGAGATGAAAATAGAATTCTTTAAAAAAGCACGTTTAACATCTACCTTTTCAAATGTTTTAACATGCTGATGCTCAAATACGCAATAACCAGAACTATCACAGTCAACTAATTACCTAGACATCCCATATTTATAATCTAGGTTTAAATAAGAATGACAGGACACAAACATATGGACAAATGAATACCTAAATGTTATGACAACTTTTACTTTGTACAAGTATGAAGAAAAGTTCATCATTATGAACTGAAAGCTGTCGTGTTTATCACTCACTGGCCAAAACAAGCAGATCACGTGTCTCTTTTAAGAAAAGACTCTCTCCACATCAGATAAACACACCAGTATGAGCTGGGAAACCCACTGGGAGAGACGGGCAGTGCCGACTCCACACTTGAGCATCATCTCTTCTTATAAAACCATTTACAACAAAATCAAATATGTGACTATATAGAAAGCAAATAAACTAGGCACACTGTCATGCATTTTAAATGCAGTAAATACACTGAATGTGAATGAAATGTTGTGATTGCATCAAAAATCCAATGGAATAAAATGGTTCTAGCATCTTTGATGGCACTTCTGTGCGTGTTGGATTGAATAGATGCATTTGTTAAAGATAAGCAGTATTAAGACAGCATCTGACAAGGGAAAGCAAAACAAGAGATCTATTCAGCGCAATTTAGCATGTCACTGGAAAGAAACACGACTCGTTCTTCAAAAAAGAACCAAATTCTGCAGCACCATGTGTAGATGTCATTAAAGCATGTGCTGAATCTCATTCCAAAAATGGTTCCTGTGTGGCATTTTAGTGGTTCTCAATTGGTTTCACTTTAAGACCAGGATGTTAAATCTAACATTATTTATCATAGAAAATGTCAAATATATGCATTGGTTAACATCTCATGCCCATTATAACTTTTGTTCTTAATAAAACAGTGCAAGTGAACTTAATTTTAGTGTCTAAACAACATTTTCTTTTACCTTGTGTAACTTTCTATATGTTTTTTAAGGAAGAGGACATGACATATATGCTTTCAGTATATCTAAAGGGAGACGGTAAGATTACCTGAATGAAGTTATTTGCATTTATCGTTCTGTTTTCTTTCTGCTGTCTGCAAGAGTTCAATGTGACCAGTTGAGAACCACTTTATATTAGATCTTCTCTTCAGAAAGTTTAAAAAAGTTCTGAAATCTGATGATTACTATTTGCATAAGCTTTGACGATAAACTGATTGTTATTTACATTAGGTGCAATCATGCACCAAATATATAAAAATTTGATCTGTAAATGCACTTGAGCAATAGTATCAACTTGATTATGTACAAATATGCTTTGAATTGTCTACACAGTCTTTGGATAGTCCTTCCTCTGAAAAATATCTTTTGGATTTTGGAGTCGGGGAGCGCTCTGACATACGGTGCACCTGAATACTGTCAAAATATACACTGTCCTATCAAAATAAAGGCATAAATAGCCCCCCAAAAAAACTCTAATAAAGCATAAGATCAGTCTTGCAGTGTTCTTTATCTTGCAATTGTACTGATCCACAGTCTGTTACAGTCTAAATTTGTGTTTGATAAATATTATTCACAGGAAACCGTTTTTTAAGGCATCAAGCCAAGTAATCTTGGGGATAAAATAAAGGACCTCCCAAAACACAAACCGATACAGACGGAGCTACACTGAGCTCTCATCTGGCTGGACGTCCAGCGCTGTGTGTTTCCGTTTCTCCAGGATCCTGTTGAGCTCCTCGGTGAACGAGTGGTACAGCGGCGACGTCATCCCCGAGTCAGTTTGAGTCAGGAGCACGTAGCTGTTTCCGTTGATTTTTCTCAGCATGCCGGGCAGCGTGGCCGACAGTCCGTTGGCGAACTCCGAGGAGGGCAGAGGCGGAGGCATCGGTAGAGGTGGAGCCGGCGGAGGCTCCTTACTCGGAGAAGACCGGATGTCGGCCGGAACGATCTGTAGAAACTCGCCGTCTCGTGACACGGCCCTGCTCCGCCCCTCCGTTCTTCCGTTGCATTGGCTTGAAATTGTCTTGAGCTCGAAGAGCGAGCTCCTCTTTCTTTCAGTTGCTGTGGTTACTGAAAGCTCTTGGCGGGAGTACTTCCTGACATTTGGGACGCTGCGTGCGCAGAAGCTAACGTACAGCAGGACCACGGTCAGAACCAGACAAAGCCCAGCGAGAACAGCCACCAGAGAGATGTACATAGTTTCCATGTGCCTGTAGGGCTGTAGTTCTGGGGGTAGAGGGGCAGGCGGGGGGGAGAGAAGCTGCTCGACGGGACCGCCGGAAGGACTTGGAGTCGGGGCGGTTGCGGTGGTGAAGAAACTCTCAGGAAGAGCCGTTGGGCTCGGTGACAGGTGCGATGAAGGGGGCGGCACGGGTTGCACTCTTACCACGTAGCTACGGACAGGAACCCAAATGTGGTTTTCTACCGCGTAGCAGCGGTAGTGTCCGCTTTGCTGGTTTTGGGCCCCGATAACGAGCAGTCCGTCCGTGCCAATGCGGTAACCGAAATCCACGGCGTACCCCTGCAGCTGTTCTCCGTTTAGTGTCCAGTGAGGAGAGGCAAGATTAGAACGAATCTCACACTGCAGGAGCACGTCATCTCCTGCCATCACCACACGTGTCCGGTGCGGGACCAAGCCTGCCGAGATAGAACATGCATCAGTATTCGGCTCTTAGGTATCACATAATTAGGTTGCTCAGAAAGATCTCAGATGGAAACACACCATCACTCGTGATGTTCGTACAGCCTCGGCTTCCCATCTGTATATCTTGAATAAGATTGGACCTAAATAAAAAAGTCAAAAATCAAAGTTAGACTACTGAAGCTTGTGTAAGATGCAGGGTCCAAAATTAAGTCGTACTATGTGACAAACAAGTAAAAACTAATTTGGCAAGTAAATAAAACAGATGGCGGGTTTAACTAAATTAAACTATAAAGCATATTTAACAGCGAGGCTTATCTACTATAGACTGATTCAAATGTTTAACTTCATGTGACATCTCAAGTAGAATATAAGCCATTAAATCATCAAAATGAGGAACAAAAAACTGTTTAATAAAAACAGCTACATAAGTCCTTATTCAATACATTTTTTTATTAACTGTTTTATTAACTATATTAACTGTCCAGTCGAATGGATTTTAACTTTTAATCAATCAATCAATTCCAGAGGAATGCAATCAAGTCCCACTTTACATTTTTTCTAATTCCAAAAGCTGTTTTATTCGGATATAAACGTAAATAAACAACTCTGTAACCACCTTTTCATGCCACTTCTAATGTAAAAATAAACAGCTCATGTGATTTGACCTGTTAGAGTAGGATGATATCTCAACACATGCTCTTCCATCCCAGCCACAGAGCGGGTCTCGCGCGAACACGCAGTCATAACAGGATGTGTAGCGCTGGCAGGATGACAGAGGTACCTGCACCAGTCCAGAGGGGGCGCTCACGTACATACATTCCTAATGAAACGTGGTCAGATTTACAGTATGGGATCTGTGTCTGTATATTAATACAATGCTGCTTTTATAGAAGGATGATATGCCAGGTGCATTATGGGTAACCTGTTTTTGTGATATAACCAGGTTGCTGATTGGTTGTTTCTCTTGGAACAGCTGCACCTCCTCGATAATGTGAACACGGTCTTTGATCTTTACAGCCCTGTGTAACCAGCCCTCATCTGAAAAAACACACACATTTGCATCAGTTTAACATGAAGCATCAAAGACATATAAACAAAAATATTCCTAAAAATGATGCATAATAAAGCCAAAAGAACCTGTTCCAATAAAGATCATGTCATAGATGCGTCCATCCAAACCCGTGACCTGATGTACAGTAATCTTTGTGTAATCCACACCCCTCTGGAGCAGAAGAGGACGTCCTCCGATCGGCTGGATTTGTCCGGACATTAAAGGGTGTCTTCGAGCAAAATTCAGTATGTTGTCAGGGAGATCCCGGGAGGAATTTATGAGCAGTGCTCGATGCTGGTCTGTTATACACTGAAGACAAAGAAAGGAGCTGTTATGTAACTATATTCAGAAGAGCAGAAATATAATAAACGCAAAAAAGGATTATGTGGTATCTATGGGTGCCAGGTCACATCTACACAGACACAATATAACCAAGAGTACATGAGCAGGTTCTTGAAGGTGCTATGAAATATTTAGATTTTGCAGAAACAGAAAGTGATAATAGATTGTGTGATACGGTTTTTAAACATGTATCCGTGTTGAGTTGAAGCAGTGGGATTCTGAAGGACTCACCGAACCAGGTCTCGGATCAGGAACTTCTCCACTGTATTCCCTCCATCTGGAGTCCTGCAGCTCCATGTAAGATCCATGAAATACTGCCTGGACATCTCTGAGAGAATACTGACAAACTGCAGACATTTTAACATTTCTCCTGACAGTGAGAAAGAGAGAGAGAGACATTACAGGATTGTTTCAGCATGTGTTGATGTGTTGTGATGTGTTGAATTTTATAACTTGCTCCTTAAATCCAAACATATATAACATTTAAGCAATGCACTAAAAATAGACATTTATGGGGCAAATCAATGCAGAGGGTAAAGATTTTTGATTGGTTACATTTTAAAGTTTAGGGTTTCTCTCTCTCTCTCTCTCTCTCTCTCTCTCTCTCTCTCTCTCTCTCTCTCTCTCTCTCTCTCTCTCTCTCTCTCTCTCTCTCTCTCTCTCTCTCTCTCTCTCTCTCTCTCTCTCTCTCTCTCTCTCTCTCTCTCTCTCATTTTCTCACCATTCAAGTCCGAAAACACCATAAAAGATGGTGTCGTGTATGTTGATCCCTTCGACGACATGAACACTGCGCAGGATGTTTAACTGAAGCTCATATTCAGGAATGGAGCACACCAGCCTGGCCTTCAGAAAGGACGTCCACTTCCTCTGTAGAGTCCTCTGACCTCCAATATCTCCCTGAGAACGACAAACAATTAGAATGCTGATAATAAAATGATAGTTTGTTAGACGGCGGGGTCCTGGCGAGGTTACTCTGGGTCCTGGTCAGTCACATCTGATACGAGTTCAAACTTGTGATTATGATTTTCAGCAGATCTGCATCAGAATGTCAAGGTTCAACACAGCAGCCTGTCTGAACCACCCCAGGCCTTTCTGCATCATTTATACAAACCCCTGAGAGTGTTTCACAGCCAAATGTCCCCCTGAATGAAACATTCTGCTTAAATTGACATAGTTATGGGGAAGAAACGGTCTTAAATGTGCTAAAAGGTTCCATTAGGTGATTGTAGTAGCTTAAAGCCCTGCAGGATTATTCAGATTCATTCAGGCTGGCGTTGAGAAGGTGGAGAGATCCTTTTGTGCACTTTCTCCGTGAGAAATGTTGTTACATGATATAGGTGCACTAGCACATGTGTTGCGGTGTGATGTGTCCTACTTTGAACTGGAGACTCTCTCTCTCTCTTCTAACTCAGTAAGGGACCTGACCTGCTTCCCAGACAGACACGTGAACTAATGAAGATATAACAGTGGGGAAAATGTGGGATGGTAGATGAAGATGGTAAATGAGATGACAGTAATGCAGATGGGGTTTTATCTGCCCGGTAACAGTGAAAATCCACAGAACCTTCAGAAATAAGCGGAGATGAGGTGAGCAGGTTTAGATTGTGGAGATCCTCCATTGATTTCTATTGTTTGACCACAAAAACATTTCTCAAAATATTTACTTTGTGTTCCACAGAAGAAAGAGTCATATACAGGTTTTGAACGACTTGAGTCTGAATAAATGATGACAGAAATGTAATTGTGGTGTGAACTATTCCTTTAAGCAGGTGGATATACTGTCAGTCTACTATTTGTCTGCCACAATAAACATTTCTTTTTATGAAGCATATCATTTATAAGATGTTAACTTCTAACATTTAAACCTGGACATATTTTCAAGAAATTGACCACTTTTCAAAGTGGCATAGTGGCATTGAGTGATGCGAGACAGAAATCATCTCACCTTACACACGCGGGCCACGCGGGCCACTCGGGTCTGGCTGGAATAAGCAGTTGGTTCCACGTTTCTCTCAGAAAAGAAGAAGTAAAATTTGTCATCGTCCCCGAAAGAGCTGTTGACGCTCTCTTTTAAAAATGCTGAGCCCACGAAATCAGCCTCTGCGGGAAAGAACAAATGATGTGCCGCACAGATTTTATTGAAAAGAAACACTGCAGTTTGACACCTGCACATAACAGCGTGTTTATTGAGATATGCCACTATCACTATCACCATCACCATGCAGTTTGACCATCACTGCACCATCGCCATATCACCATCGCGTCGCTTCACTATGAGATCACCATCACCATCACCATCACCATCACCATCACTATCACCATCACTATCACCATCACTATCACCTATCACTATCGCTTATCACCATCACTCACCATCACTATCATCAGCATCACTATCGCCATCACCATCATCACCATCACCATCACTATCACCATCACCATCACCATCACTATCACCATCACCATCACCATCACCATCACCATCGCCATCACTATCACCATCACCATCACCATCACCATCACCATCACCATCACCATCACTATCACCATCACTATCACCATCACTATCACTATCACCATCGCCATCACTATCGCTATCACCATCACTATCACCATCACCATCACCATCACCATCACTATCACCATCACTATCACCATCACTATCACCATCACTATCACTATCACTATCACCATCACTATCACCATCACCACATCACCATCACTATCACTATCAGCATCACTACTGCTATTGCCTATACTTGGTAGTAAGAACTCAAAACAAACACTCAAGTATTAAACTTCAGAACCTTTTACAAACTGCAAAGAAACCCACTAAAAACCTCTGGCATCACACGAGCAAACTTTACACATTGATCTCCTGAAACATATATCTGTACAACTATTTGTTCTTTTGATTTTTACATGAACTTAAATAAACTGTACAAACCCAGCAGCCATCTAGTTGGGGAATCATCTGTAATTAAGTTTGGAAAGGGAAAGTTGCGTCTGATATCAGGGACTCCACGAAACTCATACTGAGAGGCAGAATACATCTCACCATCTGTAAAGAGAAATCACATCAGCTGAAAAAACATGCACATTACAAAACATACTATTAGAAATCAACGTCCTTTTACCGATTATGAATCCAGTGTAGCCCTTTGTAGGGTCATAAGGACATTTCTCCTTTCCCTCCTCGAATCGTACAAAAGTGAAGCGTGCCACATCCTGTAAAAGACGAGATATGGTGTGTTTTATAATAATCTACATCTTAGAAACACAGGAGAGAGTTTAATGTCTTACTATGTAAGCACAGCGTGGTCTGAAGGCATGAGTCCCACACGTGTACAGATGAGTGCTGTTGTATCGGTCCAGAAAACGCACGTGATTATAACATTCGCTCTGTAGTGCAAATGACATGAAACCATCCAAAATAAAGTTACAAACAATACCACAGGTCAAATTTGGTACAGACTTGATATATTTACTGAGTAATGACATGTCAAAGGTTAAAATCAATGTTTAGAAAGCCAACTTGTATTTTTTGTGCAAAATTTGTATATAATGTAATGTCAAAAAAAACAAACATTCATTTTCATATTAAAAAATATTTCTTTCCGTATTATAAAATTTAAGCACTCTATTACTATATCCATCACAGAATCAGATAAACACACATTACAGTATCATTTTTAGACAACTATCTAATCTCGCTTTTGCTGTAGAGAAACAGGAGCAGAAATATAGGGCAGGATATTGTCCACATCAGGAATAGAGATACCTGATTATTCTTCCCTTTGCTTTGACATTGTCTCTTCTGTTCAGCAGACGCTGCCCATTCCAACTGTTGCATAGACAGCAAATATAATGATTATCATCTCATCTGCATCAGGTTGAGTTATTTTAGGCTTGTTTCAAAAGGCATAACTCACAGAAAGTGTGCTATTGGTGTCAGAAATATTGGCTGTGTCTAATTTATAAATGGCTTCCTCCAGGCTGTAGTTCCCAACATACAGCCCAAAGTCCCAGAGAAGGGGCGGAGACCCAGTTAGAAAACAGGGACAAACAACAGAGACAAACAACAGGGACAAACAACCAGCAAACAGAGAGCTGTAGTTCACCAGAACAAACAACAGCCAACAGAGACAAAAACAGGGACAAACAACAGGGACAAACAACAGATTACAGCCAAACAACAGAGTCCTGCAGAGAAGGGACAAACAACAGAGACAAACCAGTTAGAAAACAGGGACAAACAACAGAGACAAACAACAGGGACAAACAACAGGGACAAACAACAGGGACAAACAACAGAGACAAACAACAGGGACAAACAACAGGGACAAACAACAGGGACAAACAACAGGGACAAACAACAGAGACAAACAACAGGGACAAACAACAGGGACAAACAACAGGGACAAACAACAGGGACAAACAACAGGGACAAAGGGACAAACAAAACAACAGGGGACAAACAACAGAGACAAACAACAGAGACAAACAACAGAGACAAACAACAGAGACAAACACAGAGACAAGAGACAAACAACAGAGACAAACAACAGGACAAACAACACAAACAACAGGGACAAACAACAGGGACAAACAACAGGGACAAACAACAAACAAACAACAGGGACAAACAACAGGGACAAACAACAAACAACAGGACAAACAACAACAGGACAAACAGGGACAAACAACAGGGACAAACAAGAGACAAACAACAGGGACAAACAGGGACAAACAGAGGGACAAACAAACAAACAAACAGAGACAAACAACACAGAGACAAACAACAGGGACAAACAACAGAGACAAACAACAGGGGGACAAACAACAGGGACAAACAGGGACAAACAGGGACAAACAACAGGGACAAACAAGGGACAAACAACAGAGACAAACAACAGGGACACAAACAACAGGGACAAACAACAGGGACAAACAACAGAGACAACAGGGACACAAAAACAACAGGGACAAACAGGGGACAAACAACAGGGACAAACAGCAGGGACAAACAACAGACAAACAACAGGGACAAACACAAACAACAGGGACAAACACATCATGTCAAACAACAGAGACAGAAACACTACATCATGTCAGTGAGACAGAAACACGCTCTCTTTTGTCTCTGTGATGATTAAACGGACAGCTGAAGCGTCTCATGTCATACCAAACCTGTATGACCTTCTTTTGCAGAACACAAAAGAAGATATTTTGAAGAATGTTGGTGACCAAACAATTGAGTTTTATTGTATAGACAACAGAAATTCTCAAAATATCTTTAACTTTTGGGTGAACTATCCCTTCTTAATCGTGAAGGTTTTGTTGCCATATACATCACATTGGAGAGATGGATGTACTGTACTGATGAGACATGGTACTGTAATGGAAATTTGGTTTATATTTGATTGATTTCTTCCTTTAACACATTACTGTTCTGCTGAGATGTGACCGGCCTGATGACATGAGACATGAGATCAGAGCTGCTTTACATGATGAACATCCTGATGAGCAGCAAAGGTTACAGCTGTTAGAAGGAGATTTAATGGGCATGAGAACTGCTGTGTGTCTCGCTGAGATGAGAAGAATAAAACCATCAAAAGGCCTTGGCTCTCTGAAATCTCATTTCAATCTCAGTCCTTAAGAAATGTCCATCACAGTACTATCAGGCTACACATCAACACATGCAAAACATCCCTCCCCAAATCTGGGGGTTAAACCCGGCATCATCAAACACACCAAATCTAGCATCTCATATTCAACCTCAACAGAAGAGAAAGTGTCAGTTAATGTCCTAAACCCAACAATGACATGACAAGCTCATCTGTCAATCAAAAGAAGGTGGAAACAGACATTGGGGTTGCCACGTGCATGAGAGAGCCTGAAGCTGATCTAAATATTACTCAGAACAGCTAAGTGATGTCATCCTGTGTTTGTAGTTCATCCTTGTGTCTCATTGTGTAGAGAAAGATAAGTGATGACGGAGAGCTGAGAGACGACACAAAAGCCTCTGAGCCTAACGCACACACACACATTATGAGTCCTTGGACCATGTGTAAACACACACACACACACACACACACATTATGAGTCCTTGGACCATGTGTTTCATGTTCTCTAGAAGAAGGTTTAACCACACGAGCAACACACAACACCAGCTGAAGTGTATGAGTCCTTATAGGAGAATGTGTTTGTGTGTGTCTCTAGAAGAAGGTTTAACCACACGAGCAACTGTGTGTGTGTGTGTCTGTGTGTGTGTGTCTGTGTGTGTGTGAGTTGTAAGAAATGTATAGTGTGTGTGTGTGTGTGTGTGTGTGTGTGTGTGTGTGTGTCTGTGTGTGTGTGTCTGTGTGTGTGTGTGAGTGTGTGTGTGTGTGTGTGTGTGTGTGTGTGTGTGTGTGTGTGTGAGTGTGTGTGTGTGAGTGTGTGTGTGTGTGTGTGTGTGTGTGTGTGTGTGTGTGTGCGAGCATGACTGTTGACGCACTCCAACCCGGGTCCAAACCCAGGCAGGCTGGGTGGTCATGTGGTGTTTGCTACAGGGCACACGCTGACTAAATAAATACTGAAGAAAGCAGTCAGCCGCAAACGTGATCAACATTACACAACCACTGTCACGCGTCACCGAGATCACAAAACACACCACAACAGTACCAAACATACAACATTTATAATGTATAGGTCATTGATCTCCAGCAATTGCAATATACTGATAAATCTGTATAACTTGAATGTACTGTAAGTCACTGAGTAAATGCATTTACATGTAGCATTTTGAAAAGAAGCCAATCAAAATGTCCACTGTCATCATATACATCAAATACATATTATTATTATTATTGACAGTGTTTCCCTTTAAAATAAAGGAAGTCGATGTCACCATTCCAATCCCGTCACCAAGACAACCACATCCCCCACACAGATACAACCACATTCACCACAGGACTGAATTACTCGCTTCAGAATCCCAAAGGAAAACTATCCATCTTAAACAACACAGAATGTTGAATGTCTCTTCTGTGATCTTCAGTGATTTGAACAGGAAATATGGGTGAGGTTATTCCACAAGTATTCTTCATTGTCCATCCATTCCGTTATCCTGGAGCCTATTATTTTGTTGAAATCATTTTACAGAGATTACACTCGGAAAGACAATTCAATGTCCATGTCAATACATTGTTTGAGTTTCTATTTGACATTTTGACAGTGTGGGAAGAATACAATCAAAGCAACAGTAATCTGATTACCACAAGAACAGTGATCATCACTTAAATAAGATTACATGAAGGCATTCATCTTGTATAACGTTATATAACATAGCAATGTCTGTACCTCATTTAGACATTCAATAGACAAACACACAACAGAGAAACAAGTCTAACGTCACAGTTTCTTTCTTTCAAAAGACTGTAGATGCACTTTTCCTCTCGTCTTTCAACCCAAAACCAATTACACATGTACACATCATTTCAGTATTCAACCATGAACATCCAGACAACCATGAACCGAATGACCTGAGAATATAAGAAGTAAGAACTCTATACTATATATATATATATAAATATATCACTCACACACATTCAGCAAAGCACTACACAACCTTTTCTTTTTTTTAAGAGCCATATAATGAAGCACATGCTCATGCATGTCTGTATCCATGTCTCTCTCCCTCTCTCTCTCTCTTCCCAAGAGAGTCCAAATATAGGTCAAGGACTTGAGTCAATCAGGGCAAGAGGAAAAGAAAAAACAATGATGGAGAAGATTTCACAGGAAGAGATCTTTAGTGTTTAAATGTAGATTAATTGTAAGCCATAATGCATATTGCATGTGTTTCCTCAGGCTCAAATACTTCAGTTTTATACATTTGAGTTGTCAAAGATGTATGAAGGTATCACAGTATACCAAATCATCTCAACTACAGTCATTTCTACTTAACAGTGGTTCAATTTATCCTGCATGCAATAATAATAAAAGCATAATCATTTTAAATGTGTGGCCTTTCCAAAGATAACACAGATATTGACCAATCAGAAGCAAGGGCTAGAACGAATTATTTCATAATAATTATTCATTAGTAGTTGTGTAAAGTAATTTCTGCATCAGTTAAAACAATATCTGCTCCAGGTTAAGCTGACAGAAAGAATGTGACCTCACTGTACTGTATAATCTGAGGGTCTTATAGTGATTACAAACACATTCAGCACAGACCAAATTCATTTCTTACATGGATCGCAAAGGACAACGGTCTCCATATTTCATAGCTTTTTTTCTAAAATTACTTTGGAGAAACCAAATTGCCCAAAACCGTTGACATATACATTAGCTTTTGAATTCATCTAATATATATACTGTATATAAATTAATATTAGATCATTTGATTATGGAAGAATTTAAAATGTTTGACATGTTAAGAACTGTAAAACTTGAGAGATTACAAGAGAGTTTTTCTGAGGAGACAAATATGAGAAGAAGCACTAAACTAAACCAGAGATCTGTGTTTAATCTCACTGCTGTCTAAAAGACATTCATGAGATCTAATGTGGGTTTCTATGGAAATGCACAACCATAAGCCCACACACACACACACACACACACACACACACACACACACGCACAGACACACACACACACACACACACACACACACACACACACACACACAGACACACACACACACACACACACACACACACACACACACACACACACACACACACACACACACACACACACACACACACACACACACACACACAGACACACACACACACACAGACACACACACACACACACACACTTTATCTGAATAAATATTTTCATGATATTTAACATTTAAACTCGTCTTAATAGAAATATAACCCATTAAAGCACACAGACTACACATCACACAAGGACACAATCTTTATCTGACATTATTTAACATTTAAACTCTTTAATACATTAAAGCCAGTTGGGACACAATCTGACATTGCTTACAGTTGTCCTCGGGGTGACATCCATATCAAGGAGAGGTCCGAATGGCCAAGCCCAAATGACTATGGGTATTAGGCTCTCAAGCACCACCAGCATGTAGACGGGCCTCATGATCAACAGGAAGGACAGAACCCGGAGGTTTCTCTCAGATTCACTCCACTGAAGATAATGTTGTTGTGTAATTGACGTTGATTCAGTACATCGGGCTTTTCTTCAAAGCGTGCTGCTAACTCATCCTTGTTCTGTTTCCCGCTGTCAGTCTTATATCCCTAAGATACATATCAAGAGCACATGAGAACACATGATGTATGTCTTGTGTATCAAAACATCTTATCAAACTACATGACCAGTTTACTGATTCACATTTACTTAAATAATACTTTGAATGCACTGCGTAAAGTCAATAGTAACAGACCCAATCATAATATAAACTGTATTTAGTTTCATATTCTGTATTCAGGAGAAACATCTATACATACAAAAACAATGAAAATCCTCTGAAGAACATCTTGCTTTTATAGTTCATCATAAACATGAACATTTTAGTTTTAGAATCCTGTTGTGCAAATGTATTTATTAAATTATTATATTACAGATATAATTAGATAGATAGAAAGAATTATATTATGTTATATAGTACAATATTGTATTATTATATTAATCTGTTATGACTTTTAATGTGTTTTTTTTCTGTGCAAACATGCTTGTATCTCACAAGTCTATTCCACCAGATACTGTAAACATATCAGTGTTAACACTCTCCTATCACAATAAGTGCCCTTCTTAGGGTGGAACCTTGACGATTTCACACACAAAAGCTGGAAAAATAAATATATATCTGCACTGAAAACAAATGAACTGGGACATGATTCAATAAAAGTGAGAAACTTTAAGGTCAAGTTTGCTCATTTTAATAAAACTCGTCAGATAGCTGTATTAGATAACTAAGATAAGCACAAGCCATTAGTTGGTAAGAGACACAAAATGCAGAGTTTTATTTTTCACAAAGAAAAAGTATGTGCTAGATTTAAAGGAAAGGATTTGTGCTTTGAAATGAAATGTTGAAGCATCAGGTCCTGATGTTGGCACAGTGTTGTCTGGGCCAGACCAATCTCTTTATGGGCCGGGTTTAATGCACAGGGACATTGCCATCCATAAAAGGATGAAACTAAATTTGAGGCACAGAAATCTCTAGAATATCAAAGTACAGCAAAGCTTTAAGACTTAGACTTCATGAGAATTACCTGTAGATACATGCATGTGTTTGGCCATATAGTGTAGAAGCAGGACATAACTCTAGATTCAGAATTAACATATGATGTTTATTACATGTCTGAGCGTATAAATGTAATCGTAGTGTCATATTTATAGCTCCTCTTCTCACCTTCGGCAACATTTTGAGCTCATTAATGTTTATCAAAATGTAAAGAAAACCAGCAGTAAGTTCTGATATAGCCATCTGTCAGGCAAAGCATAATACCCTTTATATTTCCAGTCTGACATTTCACAGATGGCAAAAAAATACCTCCAATCACCCAAAAGTGGATTTTATGGTTAATTCTCCATCTGCACTTAATCTAGTTTAGCTGCGCTGAAAGAGTTGTGAGCATTGAGGATTTTCAAGTATGAAAATCTCTCATAAATACTCATTATTGCCAACTAAAATTTTTTTTGTTTTGTTTATAACTTCTGTTGTTTAGGATAATAAACAGAAATATGACTATACACGGTTTCAATGGCAACAACAAAAACAATTGATTCTACCTGGCCCAAACTTAACTTCCAGAAGACTAGTCAGACTAATAAACAAACACAGACTGAAAGTTAACTTCAGGTCAGGCTGACGAGTAATCATCAAAACACATAACCACTATGTTTCCTTCACTGGAGTAGATCTCTCATGCTTATATTAATGCAGGAAATGTAATGATTCCTGCAGAACACAACAAATCTGTGACTCTGGAACAAACAATCACATCATTAACCGCAATAACGATTAATAACAATAACGATATTCAATAACGATTGGTTATGTTTCAAGTTACTTTACAGTGGCACGTTTTTTAAACTATACTTCTTTTAACGATAACTTTATATTTCCAGCCATTAAGCGATAAGTCAAGCAAAACTATTGAAGAAAACACATTAAAAGTCTGGTGCATTGCCCTGATTATAAATGCAGGAGGGTCTCAGACTAAAGGCTGTTTAGATTTAGACACATTCAATGTTCATTTGATTTAGACAACAGACACATTTTCTTCATTACTGGGGTTAATTAAATCAAATGCTAATGGTATTGTCCTTTTACTCTCTAAATGACTTGGTTGATGAAATGTCACGCACCTGCATACAGAAGGTTTTGTACCAACATCCATCAACTAACACTTCTAAAAGCCCTGATTAATCTTGCTTCTCTGTCAGCAGTTCAAAACAAACAAGTTCAAAGCAACTATATTATATTATTATATGCATGATTTAACAACAAAAACAATAAAGCTTTGCAGTACATTTACATTTTTACAATGATAGATAGATAGATAGATAGATAGATAGATAGATAGATAGATAGATAGATAGATAGATAGATAGATAGATAGATAGATAGATAGATAGATACTTTTATAATCGGACTTTAAGAGGCTGTCGGCTCGTGCTGTATCATCAGACTGCACACCACTGCGGTATTTCTAAAGGACACTTTTGTCGCTAATTTCACAGTCACCTTCACCTGCGTGATTTACATTAAAACATGATGCACAAAGAAAACAATAATAATGGAATTAAGACAAAAGCACATGCAAACTGTGATAAAAGCACAGCAGACTCTTCAGTTCCATTACCTGCATCAGCATCAGTCTGTGTTTCCACTGGATTCACTGTTCTGCTGCTAATGACGAACCGTGTGATGCGCTGCAGCCACATGCGACTCCAGGTGAAGACACGACACGCCCCTCACTCAATATTGATGAGACGACACGCCCACTCACTCAATATTGATGAGACGCCACGCCTCTCCACAAAATGTCGCAATGACACTTGGGAGATTTTTGAGCAGCAACTTGTCACGCCGCAAGACACAAACATGTTTGTAAATCAGCTAAATGACTCTTTTCTCACTCAAAACTGATACTGAATGCAGGTTGGGCTGTTCTTTCGTGGAGATGGGCCGGTTTTAATAACTGATTACAGCGTTGTTTTAAAGCACGCGACCTACTTTGTATTCGAGGAGGAGGATGTTGAATTTGTCCAATGATGTCGCAATGATTCAGTCGCTTTATTTGGGTCTGTTGCCACCTAGAGGTCAGTTTATAAAATGCATCACGGAAGACTAAAAATAAAGTTATCATTTAGAAACTTTGATGTTTTGAGGTTTTGAGGTATTTTGTAGTTAAAGTGTACTTGAAAAAACCCCATATCAGGGCCTTTGTTTAACGCCTTTGTATTGTGTATAAACGTTTCCTTTTCATTTTTTATTAACTTAACCAAATAAACACAAGCTTAATAAATGCATAAAATATTCAAACCAAAACTCAGTAAGTTTTTATTTATTCATATAAATAATTTTAAAAGAATATCTGTCCTTTGGTTTGGTGTTATTGGTGACACAAACTATTGTTTTGAAAGAATAAAAACATGTGAGGAAGCTCACATTCAAGGTCAAAGGTCAACAAGGAAGAGGCTTTATTCAAGCACACACCTGATGAGTGATGAGTGTCCCTTCAAAGATAGAAACGGTCTTTAAAATGACACTTTTCTGTCTAGTTCTTTAAGGGCAGCATTTTTATTGGACAAAACATGTTCAGTTTTATAATGTAGAGATTTTAGTCTTCTCCATCATGCTAGTTTTAAGGTGAACTTGATGCCATTTTTATAAAAGTTTATATTATATTATATATATATATTATAATATTCATGGGAATTTGTCACTGGTGTCAAGTGAGTAATATCAATATTACAGAAAACTATATTCTTTTTATTTAAATAGGTCTGTGTTGGTCAAGCCAGAGCAGTGATTGTGGTCATTTGCTTGTGTGTTTATGCACCATAGAAAACTATATTATTTTATTTAATATGCACAAAAGAAAACTATATTATTTTATTTAATATGCACAAAAGAAAACTATATTATTTTATTTAATATGCACAAAAGAAAACTATATTATTTTATTTAATATGCACAAAAGAAAACTATATTATTTTATTTAATATGCACAAAGAAAACTATATTATTTTATTTAATATGCACAAAAGAAAACTATATTATTTTATTTAATATGCACAAAGAAAACTATATTATTTTATTTAATATGCACAAAAGAAAACTATATTATTTTATTTAATATGCACAAAAGAAAACTATATTATTTTATTTAATATGCACAAAGAAAACTATATTATTTTATTTAATATGCACAAAAGAAAACTATATTATTTTATTTAATATGCACAAAAGAAAACTATATTATTTTATTTAATATGCACAAAAGAAAACTATATTATTTTATTTAATATGCACAAAAGAAAACTCTTCTAACAGACACGTGTGTGAATGTGTGTACGTGGACTGATCGCAGCTGATGGAGTGGAGGAGGAGGAGGAGGAGGAGGGCGTGGGGAAGGAGGGTTTATGACGTCAAGGGCTTCCTCGTCCAACACATGACATGTTTCCACAGTCGTGAAAGAAAAGCGTTCGTGTTCAGATCCATCAGATCCATCAGATCCACATGGTAAGTGTTTTATAGCCTTCATATGTAAAAGCACACGATCTGCTGACGGTTAATGTGTTCCTCAGCTGGTTAACTGTGTGCATGGGTTGTGATATGAAAGCGGATTAGCCTTCTAGCCTTCAATCTTAACTTGACCAGGATTAGTAGTTTAAAGGCTCGTTTAGGATTTAAAGTGTCTGTTTGCAGCTCAAACTTATAGAGATCGTCGATTATTTGGCTCTTCTCGGGTTAAATTAAACTAATATTTCACATGATAAATGAGATTAGTAGTGATGTGGGCTGTTGTGACAGGCTAGCACAGACACGACACATTAAAACAGCATCACTATGAGTGTAATACAGTCTTTGACGCAAATATTATGGCAATAAAGTTTTAAAGTCTTAACCTAAGCTTTTTATTTTCTCTTTCTCTTTGTTTTGGTTCGGTTATTGGATGGGTCGTGTTTAGTTACAGGTGTTTATGGCACTTCACTTCTGCTGTTTATGTTTGAATTCAATGATTTTCAAGTAATTGAAAGTTGAATAAATGATCTGATGTCTGTGTTTCTACAGTCACATGTCAATCACACAATGTTTATAAAAATAAGTGTGTTAGCGAATTAAAATAGTGTTTATAGTTGTGTTTATTATAATTATTATCTCATGGTCACTTTATTGTCTTGTATCATATTGTTTTTAAATATTTATATCAATATAAATTCTTTGTTGTTTATACAATTTCTGTACATATAGTACTGATCAAAATAGACACAATTATAAAGTTATTTTTGAAATGGATTACTTGGTTGAGACGATAAAATGTCAAAAGTATTATTTAGTAAATTCTAGAGAAACTGTGACTACTTTTAAAGATGATCAAATATAGTGTATTTATTCTTTTAGTTACAACATAATTCATAATTGTGTTATGTCATGGTTATGATGAGTTTGTTTGATCTACATTATATTGCTCTGGGTGAAGGACACAGGTGGGTAACCTGTTACTGGAACTGCCAAAAAGAGTTTTGCTGTGATCGCTTGATCTTTTTTTGGATCACAGATTGCTGAATGGCATCTGCTGGAAAACAGCCACCTGTCCTGCACAGATGAGATGAGATCAGTTTCCAGTGAAGAGCGTTTCGCTTCACTGCATAGATCAGATATATAGTCACGGATGATCATAAGGTTCATTCACATGTTTATGGTAATGTGAATAGTTTTCTTAAAGAGCTGGGGAGAGAAGTTTATTCTACATAAAGACTGCTGGCTTTGAACATGTGAGAACTTGCACAGGATGTGAACATCAGTAGAATGACACGTGTTCGGCTTGTGCTTTTCTAATATGTCAAATATTCAACAAATAAAATAATTTTTTGTGTACAAGAAAAATGTCATGACTGCTCCACCCTGTACTGTTTGATAACAGTATTCAATATTTGATCTCGAGTTACTTCTCTCATCGTACGGTCCATGAGAAATCTCTGTCCTGCTTGTTATTGTCATTCAAATATAAGGTTCATGTGCAAAGATCTGCTCTCAGGACACTGTCAGGAGTGAGGAAAGAAGGACATGGTGTTTTAGAAATTATAATTACTTCTTCCCCAGAAAACTCTCCATGGAAACAAACTGGAGGATAATTTTTGTCGAGTCTACGTTATGTCTGCTATAGTACTGTGGCATTTTTCCAGTTTCATGTCAAGCAAAGTGCTGAATGACCATATTGTCAATTTCCATATTAAAAACATTTTACAGAAAAGTAAGACTGGAATGTTTTGTGTGTGCTGTTTTACACGTGCATGGTTTTGAACTGACAGTGTTTTGTTGTCTTGTCTGTGTGCAGGGGTGGTTAGAGAGATGACCCACCCGTGGGACGTGTAGAGAGAAAGCCGTGAGAGAAGTGGTGAAGGATGGGAAGGGCAGGATGGGGCCGCTGGAACGGCGTCTCGACGGCTGTTCTCTACGGCTCACTGGCTCTCTTCGTCTCGATTCTCCACAACGTCTTCTTACTGTATTATGTGGAGACCTTTGTGTCTGTTTACAAGATTGACAAGTTGTCGTTTTGGGTGGGAGAGGTGGGTTTATCCATTTTCCAAGGTGTTTTAATGCCAGATTAATCATTTTGATAGCAGCCAATTTATTTAAAATAAAACATTTCAAACTAATTTAGTTTGTGAGGTTTTAAATTGTAACAATGGATTATTTATGTATTTATATATTATATATTTAGATGTATATTTCTATATTTCAACACTTCTAGGTTGTGTCCATATTTATCTACTTAATAGAATAGTTTACCCCAAAAGGAAAACACTATCATGATTTATTTATCTTTATGCTATCCCAGTTGTATATGACACTTTCAGTTGAACACAAACAGATATGTTTGTATTAAAATGATGTCACTTTATGTCGTGGACACAGCAAAAAGTACATGGATCCATCATTAAAGTAAGCCACTAACACCGAAGCATGTGGATCTTATTTCAGGACTTATGTCTCGTGACTACTTGTCATGTGATGTTTTGTCACGAGACATAAGTTCTGAAATAAGATTTTATGTTACTGACATGCTTCCGTACGGTTGGAACCCAGTTAAGTAATAGCAGAAATAGCTAAAGTCTGGCATTAAATACTCACTGGTTTAATATGTTGTTCAGACACATTTTGGTGCCTTCTCACTTCAGTAATCCTTTGTGAAAGACCATTCTTGTCTCTTTCAGACTGTGTTTCTGATTTGGAACAGTCTGAATGATCCTCTCTTTGGCTGGCTCAGTGACCGTTCGTTCCTCAGCTCCCCTCAGTAAGGTTTTACTCCTGCACAGTGTCATTTACACAGTTAATGTCATATACATGAAAAATCCACATCTCTCTGTGTGTGTTTGCTCAGGTCCGGCTCTCGGATCACCTCCCCTGAGGTGGTCTTGAAACGACTGTTGGCTCTCTCCAGAAGCGGGCCTCTCTTTGCCCTCTCGTTTCTGGCCTTCTGGGTGGCCTGGACCTGGCCTGGACTGCAGTTCCTCATCTGTCTGTGCCTTTACGATGGCTTCCTCACCGTGGTGGATCTCAACCACAACGCGCTCCTGGCCGACCTGGCCGTGTCAGCGCACGACCGCACGCGCCTCAATTTCCACAGTTCTCTGTTCAGCGCGCTGGGCTCGCTGTCCGTCTTCCTTTCCTACTCCTTCTGGAACAAGGAAGACTTTTATTCCTTCAGGTTATTCTGCGTGACGCTGGCTGCCATCTCCACGGTGGGCTTTGCTGCGGTTTCACGCCTTCTGCGCTATCGGTTTCAGAGCGAAGTTCAACCGTGCAAGAATGAGAGCCAAGAACTCACAGAGTAAGAGAAAACCTGTTTTAACAATGTCTTCAATGCAAAATGTTCCACGATTGGTTATTAGTGCTAAATGTTACTAGCTGTTATTTACTAACTGGTCCCTATTGAGGTTAACTGCCTTGTTAAAGTTGGATATGAAGACGCAATATGTGTGTTAACTTCTTAATATTCCAAAAAATGTGAATATTATTCATCCATTCAAGTCATTATAGACTTTTCTCCACCAGATCCGTTCAGTCGTATTTGTGTTTTGATGTCAAACGTGTTGGTCATTGACCGAAACCCAAAAACATGGCACAAAGGTTATCAGTATTTGGTGTAAAATAAGAAAATAATACTTTTTTGTGTAAACTTTAATCTTAAAGACTCGTTGCCGTCTACCCAGCAAACGAATCCAAAAGTGTTCAATCAGCTGATTGTAATCTGACCAAACATGACAAACGTAGATAGTGTGTTTCTCACAGAAAGAATGTGTGAGTTCATCGCCATTATTCATTCCACCCAGTTTTCAATCATCTACATCTGTTTTCACCTTTGTTTTTGCTATATATTTCTTTTTTCCACTCCACCAGTCCAGTTATTTAGTTGTTTTGCACTTTCTTTGTGATGCTGTTATGGGTTGCTGTAAATTGCAGTGAAACATTTGATGTGAAAGCAATAAGCCATGAGAAACGGTGTGTTAGTGGAACTGAATCATGTAGATGGTGCTTGAGACTCATTTTACTCATGGTAAATCACTGTGATATAACCTTTGCATCACCTGGATGTTTTTTAAGACTCAGTGTTGGTCAAGCTCCTTTGACCTCATCTGAGAAGCCCGTCACTCTTGGAGAATATCTGAAGCAGCTGTCACGCCACAGGAACTTCATGTGGTTCGTCTCGATGAACCTTGTACAGGTAAATGCAAACGTGTGCAAAGTAGTGCTACTGGCTATCATCATCCTACTGGACAACCGATTCTGCTCCTTCTGTCTCTGTAGGTTTTTCACTGCCATTTCAACAATAATTTCTTTCCGCTGTTTTTGGAGCACCTCCTGTCGGACCGTATATCCGCCTCCACCGGTTCCTTTCTGCTGGGTAAGAGACATTTACTGAAAGAACCGCAGCAGATCAACAGTGTCATAAAAAATAAAAGATTCGTTAGAGCTAATGAAGATTTCCCAGATGCTGTGCAGACGATACGCTTTCTGTTTCAGGTTTTTCTTACATTGCCCCTCATCTGAACAATCTCTACTTCTTGACGCTGTGCCGAAAACTGGGTGTCTACCAGGTGATTCGCTGGCTCTTCCTCTTGAAGTTGGGTCTCAGCATTGCCATGCTGCTCGCCGGGGCGGACCAGGTGTACCTGCTCTGCATCTTTATTGCTAGGTGAGAAAAGCCCTTCCTCTCAGACCGCAGGTGCTCTGCCTCGTACGTGAAATTCAAAGGTCAATGTTTTGGTTATTAATCTTTGTTTGAAAAAGGCAGGTGTGCTTTTGTTGGTTTAAGACTTCCTGCAGAGGACTTGCATCCGTGCTAACAGACCGAGAACATGTGCTGTGTGTATCTGTAGTATTGCAACTAAATGCAATTTAATTTGCACATTGCATTGGTTTTCAACAATGTTGTCTACCTTTTTCTTTCTACCGTTCTCTCCATAGTAATCGTGTTTTCACCGAGGGAACATGTAAGCTTCTAAACCTGGTGATCACTGACCTGGTGGACGAGGACTTTGTGTTGAACCGCCGGCAACAAGCGGCTTCTGCCCTGCTCTTCGGCATGGTTGCCTTGGTAACCAAGCCGGGCCAGACCTTTGCCCCTCTCGTTGGTACTTGGCTGCTGTGCGTCTACACAGGTGTGTGTACTGTGAATAAACTATACTGGAACGTCATTACAACATTTACATTTACATGTGCTGATTAGCGAGTAAATGATATTATCCTAATTCTTTTATCTGGGACTGTACTTTATGTTTAACCCAATATATTGCATTCTGACACTATATGTGACCCAGTCTGTGAAAACTCAGCTAAAGTCATTTTTTGTGATGTCATGTAAAGAACATTCTGTGAGAATTTAACATTGATATCTTTAATATTATCTGAGTAATGTCATGTCAAAGATTAAAATCATAGTGAAATTAATAGGTGAAATCAAACTTTGAGGCTCGTGATCTCAGAATTACATTTTTTTTTACTTTAATCTGGTTTTCACAGACTGGGTCACATGTTTTAGGTACATATCCAATCCTCTGGGATATGTACCTTCTATGGCCCCTAAAATATATTCAGAAATGAAGTCATGATTAAAAATGTACTGAATACATAACAATCATTTTTAGAAGGAATTTTTTCTAGTTTTATCTCGTCATTTTCCAGGATACGACATCTTCGAGAGAAACTCTGTAGGATCAGCAGCGATCTCGGCCCCCGTGTCTCTCGTGCCCCTGCGTCAGGGTTGCTTTTACCTGCTGGTGTGTGTACCGATCACGTGCGCTCTTCTTCAGCTGCTGGCGTGGTCTCGCTTCAGTCTGCATGGACGCAGGCTACAGGGCATCAAGGCTCTGAGGCAGGGCACCCAGCACAACCACCTCATTGATGTCAAGGCTATCTAATGCTCTCATGAGGGACAAGTCCTGATCATTTCTTAAAAACCAGATCTATTCTGCCAATAGACTGACCCAGAATGAAGAATGATGCTGCCAAATACTGCAAAAGACACACTGTACGGTCATGCATCTTACTGCCTTACTTTGCTATCGGTGTTAAATATTTATACTGAGTATATACTTGGGACCAAATATGAAATTAACAGTTAAAATAACATGGTGGTGTGGGACCATATTTATCAGACTGACCCCAAAATCTCTTGATATGATGTGTTAGCATGTATTTTATATAGGTTGATAATGAAGCCAAATCTAACCAAAGTAAATGAATTCTTGCGTGTCCTTGTTTGGCCATGAGGAACACACACCGTGTTCTCAGAAAGAGTATGTTTACACCAGCGTTCAGCAACATTCCAGGAACACATCATGGATTTGCATGGGTATCTGTGAATATCCTTTACAAAGTTTCTGGGTTTGTAACTTGGCCAAATGGTAATGTTGTTTTGCCATCAATGATTATTATTATTGATAAAAATGTATATTATAGTTTATATGAACTGAAAACTGCAGATGTGTTTTACTAGCATGTATGACTAACTTATTTTTGTACCACATTGTCCAATTTTACTTTATTTTTGTGTTTTAAAATTGAGGAGTTTAATTTGACTGATGGGATTTATTCACTTGGCCAGTCTGACATTACAATACAACTTAAAAAGGTGCAGAAATAGTTTTATATAAGAGTTTTCCAAATTAACATTTATAGCGGCAACTTTATATTCTTAACTTCTAGTAAAGACCCTCTTCACATCACAGACACACACACAGACACACACACACACACACACACAGACAGACAGACACACACACACAGACAGACACACAGACAGACAGACACACAGACAGACAGACACACACACACAGACAGACACACACACACAGACAGACACACACACACACACAGACAGACAGACACACACACACAGACAGACACACAGACAGACAGACACACACACACACAGACAGACACACACACAGACACACACACACACTGTACTCATGGAAAACACTGCAGCAACGAGACGTGTCTTAATATTTTTAATTTTATGTAAGAGGAAGTTGAATCTAATGTTCAGCGATTACTGCCTGCACATATGCTCTTTGTTATTTCTTTGTAACTTCCTGTAGGAAATGTTTCGACTTTTATTTTCTTAAAGTGTCAGAGACTGAACTTTGAATTCTTTTTTTCATTTATTTGTTCAGATGTTTTGCTCGCAAATAAATGTCACAATGTTTCACAAATGTAATGTTCTTGTCTTTGTGTGTGTAAAGTCAAGTTTAAATCCACAAACTCTTAAAAAATATGACTGTTTTGACAATAACCATCAAAATATTTATAAAGCCCATTCATTCATTGTTTCCTTGGAATTTAATCACACTAACTAAAATTTGTCACCAAAATTTAAAATTGAAATTGTCTAACAAAGATTTCAATAGTTTGAAAACAATTTTAAAAGGTATCTTATTGAGTCCCTTTTTAAAATAATGAAACAGAAGCATATTTTTGTTGGATTTGACCTGGTTTACTCAAACTAGTTTCCTGCTGGTTACAATTTTAAGAAATAAAAACCTCAGCAGCTGCTGAGAAACTAAAATACATGATCAGAAACTTTCAGCATTATAATGATGAATGAACACATTCGTATTTTCTTGAACATCACAAGCACAATATTAAAGATATGTACAGGTTTATTGACATTACTCAGAATGCACCTGGTGTATAATGAACCCCCAACATGAGACACCACGTGACTGGACAGGTTCCGGTTTCAAATGACTTCAGTATAATTGGTTCCCCTGAGAACACATGATTTGCCTTGAATTAACATATACTTAAGGCCTTTGTCTGGGAGATTGAGTATAGAAAAGTTTGCAAATGTTGATCATATTTGTGTTTAGGAGTTTTCTTCAGTCATGTGTACGTCACAGGTCTGGTGTTTGGGTAGTTTCCTGTGTGGGAAAGACTGGATTATGTCAGCGAGTTAAATAACTTCATATCATTATAGACAGAAATCCCCGTAATCCCCCTGAACTGATCATGGGTTATGACGAGCTCTTCTTAAAAGGGAAACAACTCATGATGGAACCCAGTCAGTGTCTTCTATTGTCAATACTGCAACATACAGAAGGAACATTGAAGGAAAGGATTAAAAGAAGTATCAAATATAAAAAATAAGATTACAAAACACAGTTCAATCAAATGACCTATTCCTAATAAAGGTAAATGATTAACTAGGTATAGATTAGTTTAGTTGTATTTAACTGATGATTTGCTTTAGATGAAAACGATTCTTATTCTTTTGATATGTTACACTGGTCAGACTGGTCAGTCAAGTTCTTCATCTTAAAACTTTTATTTCATGTATATCGGTCAGGTAACAGACATCCTAATGTGTTGATATGAGTTTGATATCATGTGTAGTCTGTCCATCATCTTCATTTACATGAGCAGTTCTGCACGTTATCGACGGGGGCCGTTGCCCTTTTAATCAAGGCCCCGCCCTGTTCCTCGAAGCTCCTCCTTTTTGCATGTCAATACAGTGACGAGTCACGTGATTGGCGGAGCGGTCGTTGGAAGGGGAGGGGCGATTGTAAACTCTCAGTGTGTATTGAAACTCTCAGTTGAGCGGCTGCATTCCATCCCTCATGAAATCATCCAGAGGAGAAAAATCATCATCACTGATATCATGCTGAGATCGGGCCGATCTGAGCATCGACACATGGACGCGCATTCTCAGGCATCAGCCGCGACAGGATTCGTCAACTGGCAGGAAACGCACTTTGGATTTCTGTGAAGCACTAAAGCGAAACGGGCTCGATGGGCCACACAGAGACGATTTCTGTCTCATTTCTAAAGCGGAACGCAAAATGGCAGATGACAAACGGCTCCAGGTTTCCCTTTAAAACCTGAAGTCTATCTGTGGACTTCATTAGATCTGGTTTCTCAGGACAGGAATCACAGGACGCGGACGCTACAGGGAAACCTTTAAGATTACAGGAAAACCATCGGATTGTTATATTTGCTTAAGAGATTAAAGTGAAGACACTGGTCCAGTTCCCTTTAGACCACATTCACAGCACTGTATGTTTTCTCAATGTTCCTTTGTTATAATGAGGGGGAAGTGTAGTGTGCATGTAGTCCACACGGATGTTTAGGGATTAAACCTAAAGATCGGTCGTTTTCTGTTCAAGTCCACTATAAAAGCTGATTCGTACGTAAGTGTGTGAATATTTTAATAATGTGTTGAGATCGAGCAGAAAACAGATAATCCTGTAAGTCTGTCATACGTATTAAAATAAACAGAAATAATAATAATAATTCACTGTTTACAAGCTGTAGAGAAAATGCCCATCAGTGTGTCTTTAGCAGCCGAACGAGAGCTGTCAGGCTGGGCGTGCAGATTCTTCACAGTCGGCGGAAATCATCGCGACACATGCGGAATATAAACGAGTGTGTTGACACTTTTAGTCACAAGACTTCACTGCTTCGGCAATAATACAACTACAGAAGTGTGTGGTGTAATGTTGCTTCCTTGAGCAAAAGTGTGTGAAACTAGACTTTTCTAAAGTGTCTGAGATCAAATTCAGTTTTCATTAAAGCGTTAAAGATGGCAGAGAATTGGAAAAACTGTCTGGAGGAAGAGCTCATATGCCCCATTTGTTTGAACGTGTTCTCGGAGCCGGTTCAGCTCCCGTGCAAACACAACTTCTGCCGTGTGTGTATAAACGAGGCCTGGGCTAAAGACGCAGGAATGGTTCGCTGTCCCGAGTGCAATCACGCCTACAGCCAAAAACCCAGTTTAGAGAAGAACCACAAACTGTCCAACATTGTGGAGAAGTTTAATGCTTTAAATGTCGAGAAGACGCCGGCGGTCCTGCACTGCATCCTGTGCCGTCGCGGTCCTCCGCTCCAGGCGCAGAAGGTTTGCCTCCGGTGTAACGCGCCGTGCTGCCATTCCCACGTCCAGACGCATCTCCAACAACCCTCGTCCAATGCTGGACACTTACTGGTGGATGCCGAGGACGTGAGGGCCTGGAGCTGCCCACAGCATGACGAGTACCGACTCTATCACTGTGAAACCGAACATGTGGCCGTGTGTCAGTACTGCTGCTTCTCCAGATGTGCCACCAATCACGGGCACGCCGTGTGTGATATAGAAGTCAGACGAAACGACATCCGGGTAAGAATCTTCATATGCTTCTGAAGGAAATGTTGAGTTTTATCAGTTCTGTTCCCTTCCCCCTTTTCTCTTTCATTTGAATGATAAACAGTCCGGGAGCTCTCCTCTGGGCTTATCTTCCCAGCGCAGGTGCATCCTTGCGTGGCGTTTTGGGGAGGGGGAGGACTGCGACTATCATCATGAGCCTTATTTTCTGTGAAAACTCTAGATGCTCCTTATAACTCACGCGTTTCCCTTGACTCGCTGCAACACAATGATTTGAATTGTCTTTTTGGCATTTTCAACAATGGGGGAAATCATTTGTAAGGCTTTTATAGTGCAATTTGCACAAGAAAACCATGTAAACTACTGTATTTCTAGCTTTTATTATCCACATATTATAGAAGAACATCGCTATTGCTTTTTATTGAGCATTTGTGTTGTGTTTATATTAAATGATGAAGAGCGTGCCACTGATTTACTGTAAAGTCACCAGCATCATTTTCCTTCTTTATTTATTTATATGAAATCACACACTAATGAGTTTTCTCTGACAGCATGGAAGCCACAACCAACTAACATTGTTCTCATGTACGTTATGTTTGTCTTCTACATTCACACCTGCTTCAGTGAAGTTTATCTGCCACAAATGTCTCTGTCTGAAGCTGGAGCTCAAGGGTTTCTATCTCCCGGCTCGCTCTGACCTTGGCTGGTTTGAAATGACAGTGATTTTGAATACCCCCCCCCCGAGAGGTCCGTCCTGGATGGCAAGCCAGCGCCAATGCCATGAGGTATTAGGTTCCAGCCTCCAGCCCGAGCTCATCAGTCACTACAATTAGGCCACGGCTCAGATCCTACAGCTTCAAAGACATTCTCTGTCTCTGTGTGGTTTTCTCCTTCTTGACCTTCTGTTCATGATTGTTCATGTAGATAACAGCAGTTAAATCTCTTAAAGAGTAGATTTCTGATTTCACTGTTTCATACAACCAGCAAATAAAATGTATTTCGAAACGGTAGCTTTGAAAAAGGTTACAATTTAGATCATTGACCCAAAACTAAATAAAAAAAGCTCTGGCATTGTTTATTTTTCCTCATGTCATTTAAAACCCGTGTATGAGGTTTTTCTAAAGATATTTCGTTGTGTTGTTCCTGTACAGTGGAAGTCAATGATGTTTGCTTACCAACAAATATCTTCTTTTGTGTTCTGCAGAAGAAAACATCATACAGGTTTGGAATGACATGAGAGTGAATAAATGTTGAAATATTTTCATTTTTGAGTGAATTATCTCTTTAATGGTATCAGTTCGAGACTTGATTTGCTGCCAAATCCAAAGAAATTTGCTTGATGCACGAGCAGAGATGTAATTCACCCGCGCCGCTAAAAAGTTGGTTTGGTTTACAGAGTACCTTGAGATTGTGGATGTAATTTGTCATGCGCTTTACAGACAGAATCCACAGAAAGGAAAGGTTTGGCTGAACGTCTCATCGGCAGTGATTGATGTAGTTCATTTGGCACAGAGTCACAGTCAGCTGTTATAAGCGTCTGTCACACGAGGTGATTGAGGATCATTAGTCCATCCCTGGGTCTTCTGTTTGTCTTCTGTTTAAGACGTGGATTCTCTGTGTTTCTGTTTGAGATGAATCAGTATTACTAACCCCAGACTTCTAGATCTGTTTTGTGTCAGGGGTTATTCAAATCTGACTTCATGCTACTGAATTAAACATGAATTAAACAGCACAAGCGGTTAGCTTCAGAGCGGCTTGCTGTGTCTGAGGTTTGTCCTCTCTGAACAGGAAGCGGTTATCTAGCACAGGGTCAGTGCCATTCGTCTCTGCCTCGGTCACAGACAAAGACAAAATGGTGAAAGACGTTCCTTCTCATTTCTCTCCTCTACGCTGTCTGTCCTTCTCCTCCTTTTCCTCTCCCGTATTCCCCTATGAATTCACAGATATGAAAAAAGCTTTGTTGCCATGACAGCACCCCCCCACCTCCTCTTTTGTGGCTGACTCTTGCATGAGGCGTTTGTTTAATTAAAGCTAATTTAGTTTGTTCCTTAGGTACCGGTGAACTTCTGTCAGGCGTCGCGTGTTGATGGTGTTTCTCTTTTGTTTGCCTTTGGATATGAAAGGAAACCAATTGAAATTCCTCCTCAGCCACCAATCAATCTCTGTGGGTTCAATGAAGAGGAAAAGTTACTTTTGTGCCAAATCTTTATTGTGTTTTTCTTAAAGAAAAGCTTTTTATGAGAATGTTGTAGGTGATGTTCTTGTATAAAGAATGGTTGGTTTATTGTTTGAATTTCAGCATTAGTAATGTAGAACATGGATCCTGGATCTCCTGTGATGAATCATTTGTGTTTCATGTCTACATCACACCCACTCACTTTCCTTTTTATTGTGAGCTTTAGGCGAGGCCATATATTATATGTGACCCTGTTTGTGAAAACCCAGCAGAAAATCACTCTATATAATGTAAATAACATTCAGTGAAAATATAAACTTAATATAGACTGAGTAATGACATGTCACAGATTGAAATCAATCTTTAGGATTATTCTGCAAAATAAGACAATTTTCATTTTAGAATTTAAAATCATTTCTTGCATTGTTGATGAATGACATTAGTTTGATCTATTGTATCATCTGTCATTTACAGCAATGAACACACTTGACCTATTTTTCTCATTTTTATGGCCTTAGATTACTTCGATGCTCCTCATCCCATAATTTGATTTTGTGACTTTAGTCTGGATTTGTATTTGCCCATTCTTTTGCCTCACAAGCAAATCATATTTTGCTTAGTTCATTCATGTCCATATCAATTAATCAATTCAATATTCTATATGTAATGTTCCTGTAACTCAATTGTAGACTAATCACATAGACTATTGATTAAACATGTATAGCTGCTATAGCACTGAATGTCACTTTGGATAGAAGCGTCTGCAAATGTATATTTTTTAGTGTCTAGTGCCATATTATATTAGCTATATTAAATTAACCCTTTTTATTAGTCCACATAATAATCCATTCTTTGTTGTGTGTATATATAGTGAAAACAGTAACAGGAAAATGAATTCAATTAGTACTTCATGCGTGTGATATTCTGACAATGCAAATTAAATCAACCAAGTCTTGTAATATAAAACAAACAATATTAATCTTTGCATATCTTTTGATTTTTCAGCAAATGTTGATTAAACAGCAGGATCGGATCGAGGACCGGGTTCAAGACATTGAGGAGCAACTCTACAAACTAGAATCTGACAAATGTCTAATGGAAGTAAGTGTGTTATTCTTATACATTATTATTATCCTGTGCAAACTCAAAGTAAACGCTTGGGGTTTTAATCTGTTGATGTGATTAATGACCACATTAGTTTAGGATTCTCATCCCCAAGTTTCCACAGTGGTCCTGATTCCTAATCATCCAGATTGAATTAGATGCAGTGCTGTAATAATAATGATAATGTTTCGTGCTGACCCGTGAACCTCAGGACAAAGTGCAGCATCTCAAGGAGGAGGTGCAGCTACAGTATCAGAAAATGCAGCAGCTTTTGGAGGAGGATCTTGGGAAGACCCTCGAGGTTCTGGATAAAGCCCATTCCAAGTTCTGCCAGGAGAACTCAGCACAGGCCCTCCAGCTTCACCAGAAACAGCAAGAGGCCAAGAAACTGCTCAGCTCCATCCAGATGGTTTTCGATAAGGCGGAGGACATCGGTTTTATGAAGGTGACCTGATGTTTATTGCCGTTGTGACTACTAGAGGCGCTGTGTTTGTTTTAGATGGTGACATTTAGCAGACTTAAGAATGATAAAGAGTGTTCTTCTGCCAGGCTGGATTTAGTGTACCAAGATGCCGGAAATGATTATTTTTAAATCCATGTTTAATAGGCATCCATTTTTTATGTGCTTATCTTTCTGGAATCCAGGAAGTATGAAGTGTATTTCTGGGTTTTATTGTGTCTCATGTCTGGATACAGAATCACGTTTGGATGCCTGTTTTACAGTTGCAATTATAATAATTATATATTTAAAAACTAAAAATGATATAACCAATGTGCATGTTTCACATTCTTTCTTGGAAAAGAAAGTATGACTCTCTCTGTTTTATCAGTCTCATCTGTTCCTGCTATCTGCATTGACCTAAAACGTTTTGAATGAATTTAATTGTCATTCTTTTGTGCACATTTGCAGATTTAGACCCTGTATGCTAACATTATGAATGTTCTCTATGCACTTCTGTGCCATGATTTCTTTTAGTCTTTTTACTGTTGCCAACCCACTATTTCACACGCCACCAGAAGGCACATAAAAACAAACTTTAGATGACGGTTAGGGTTAGGTACGGTGTGTGGTCAGAATACACTGCAAAACAGGACTTTAAAACAGGCGTTTATCACCTTGTATAACACTAATACATGCTTTTGTTCTGATCTTTTTAGAACACAAAGTCTGTGAAAATACTAATGGACAGGTAAGTCAAATGTTCATACATTATTCATTATCGTGACTTTAAGTAGTCATCGCTCCTCTCTTGTTATTGTGTAAGCTTCATTTTTATGATTGTATATTTGTGTGGTTATAGGTCTCAGTCATATGTGGGCGGCACATTGTCTCCGTACAAAGTAGGCAGCCTGAACTCGAAGCTCTTTCTGTCTGAAATCTCTAAAAGAGAGAAGAACCTCTGCAAAATGCTGGAAGGTATTTCTACAGTAATATATTCAAGTGAGAATCTCCTGATGTTGATATTTGAATAATTACTCATTCCAATGCTTCTCGCTCTCATTTTTAGCTCCATTCAGTGCTCCAGCAAACTTTTTTCAGAGTATTCCAGCATACCTCTGCGAGAAGCGCAGGCATTCGGTGGCGTTCCCCGAAGGCGGCGGGAGCAGCCGAGCGAGCGCCAGTTTCATGGATTCTTCCTCTTCGTCAGGCCCTGCGGCCGCTAAACAGCCGTGTCCGAGTCTCGCTCAGAGCTCCGCCCCGGTCGAGGGCCAGTCCTCCCAGCAAGCTCTCGGGCCGTGCGCCTCCGCCCAGCACATAGGAACCAGCAGCTCAGCCTCCGGCTCTCAAACCTTACCCCATTCCGCCTCCGTGTTTCCCCACTCCCATTACCCGAACGGCAGCGCCTCCCAGCTTCCCCAGTACGGAGCGCGAAAGATCCTGATGTGCACGGTCGACAATTGTTACTGCTCAGGGATGCCTTCCGTGTCCAACCATCGCGGACATCCGCCCTACCCTCGTTCCGGTTCTTTCCCGTGGCCGGTGAGCTCGCAGGAGTACTCGCACGGCCCTCTGCCCTCCGCGCCGGCCATGTCGCAGCCTCTCCAGAGCCTGTCCGTGCGCGACTGGATCGACGCCTCGCAGTCGCACAGGCACGCTGACTTCTACGGCCTCTACGGCCAGTCTTCCGCCAAGCATTATGTCACCAGTTAACCTCTGCTGCAGGGAAATGTCTTAGAGACGCATGTGGGGCATTTTTGTACCCGGATCTTATCAATCATTCAGAATAAACTGCTGGAGTCTTAAAGCAGTGAAAAGAAAGTGAATATCACAAAGTTAAGCGTAGCTTTGCACATTATTTAGGCACGAATGGTGTTGTAATTATATACCACAGAAGATGCAGAAATAATGGAGGATGCTGTCTTTTTTTTTTGTTGGTGAAATCCAAATTTTTACATTAACGGTTGTCTCATTCGATGATACGCTGATGTCAGCTGTAAAATGATTTAGTAAGCGCCTAATGAAACTTAAGGCAATTTACTATCGAGAGAATTGTAGCTCGCAAATGTTTTATAATCCTCACATGGGTGTTATTGTTGGAATACCCATATGACGCATGTGCAAGAACTCTGTATAGTTTTCCCAGCCTTCCATATTTTGTCTTTTGTTTTGGCTTAAATTGGAGTCTGTGGTCTTTTTTTATTCATCACAAATAGCACAAGCCCATTTTAACGGTGGCTTTGTGACGTTTTTAACGGGCACATGTGGAAACTCAAGCAGCACAATTACCGTTATTCATTTCGCTCCTCTACCTTCAATGAAAACGCTCTTGATTCCGGTTCTAGACTGTGCGTTCCCACCCACAACACTCAGTCCGCTTCTCATCCAGACGGCGCTGTCTGTCTCTCACACTCTTCAAAGCCACAGAAATGCTCTTCTTTACGTCCTCTCTATGTTAAACACAGGATGTATTGGTTTTGCATTCTTTTGTTTAGCCGCGGTCTCTCATTATATCTGACTGTATTCAGAAGGCCACGGTGCACTTGATTCATCTGCGTTTACTGTCAATGCTGTAATTGTTCTTTCTTGTGTTTCAGCGTTTCCGGCTCTGAGAAACTGAGCCTCCAAAACTTCCTGTTTGTTGCTGAGTGCATGTGAAAAAGAGTTTATATGCACTCGTAGATAAATAATAAAACTGCTAGCGGTTATAAAATGAGTTTTGAAACAGGGAATGAGATTCTTTTTTGTTTTGTTTTGTAAAGAACAACTTAAGTAAAGGAAACGTTGACCAATGAACGTTATGAAACTAACTAAAACTGGGATAAAACAGAGGGAAGATTTTCTTTTGTAAATATTTTGTGAAATGCAAAAGACTTGTTGAAAATAAATGCTAATTTCAAAAAGGTTTGTGATTGAAATGTATATGTTTTTAACATATCAGACTTAATGGATGTTTGTGAGTAGCATGAAGTGATTCTTTATGGTGGCTTAAAATAGACCATTGCAATCATCTCTGTAGTAACACTAAAATCTGACTCACGGTGAACTCGAAACAAGCAGACCAGACTTTAATGAAAAAAAACATATTTTATGAAATATAAGTGAATGGCAGTAACAGCATTTCTTCATCAAGACTTATGGGCTGTTAATAACATGATGAATTTTCATCTTGTGGTAAACAACTGCAATCAAACTTTGGTTCAAACCTAATGTGAATGCATTTGAGAAACATGCACAGTAGCTTACAGTATACAACATTTTCAATGCAAAATTGATCAAAATCTTCTTATGATGTCGTGTCATTGTCTCCTAATATCTGTAAGTAACTTTGGAAGAAAGCGTTTGCTAAATGTAAATGGATGTGCTAGAAGGGAATTGGTTTGATTTTAACACCAATGTCAATATTTTACTTTAATATTTTATAGTTTATATATTTTTTAGTCTAATCATGACAAACTATACATTGATGGAAAGGTAAAAGACTAACGATTGAATAATTGGCCAATTTTCATAAAAATAAACATAAACAAAAAAAATGTTAATTATTAAAATTTGAAGACTTGTTTAAAACATATATAATATCTAAAAATATAAAAGATGTAGTTCAGATGTGGGTTAAAACTAAATCACTCTGGTTGGAGTTTTAGATTATGTTAATTGTTCATTTACTGTTAATTAGTGAGCTTTTATAAACACTGTAATGAGTTAACACTGTAACAATATAGACACAGATATCTTTTAATGCATTTGCATGATCAATTGAAAACAAAAATGAAAAAACATGGGTGTGATCTGCATATGCTGACATTTGCTTTTTCTGCTAAACCACAAAAATGATGAATGTACTTTACAACAGACAAAAATTAAGGTTTTTCAGTTTGATTATGTCTGTGTGAGACATTGAACAATGATCTGCGTGACTAAACCGGGTGATCTAAATTAAATTAGTGTGTGTGTGTGTGTGTGTGTGTGTGTGTGTGTGTGTGTGTGTGTGTGTGTGTGTGTGTGTGTGTGTGTGTGTGTGTGTGTGTGTGTGTGTGTGTGTGTGTCTGTGTGTGTGTGTGTCTGTGAGTGTGTGTGTGTGTGTGTGAGTGTGTGTGTGTGTGTGTGTGTCTGTGAGTGTGTGTGTGTCTGTGAGTGTGTGTGTGTGTGTGTGTGTGTGTGTGTGTGTGTGTGTGTGTGTGTGTGTGTGTGTGTGTGTGTGTGTGTGTGTGTCTGTGTGTGTGTATGTGTGTGTGTCTGTGTGTGTGTGTGTCTGTGAGTGTGTGTCTGTGTGTGTGTGTGTGTGTGTGTGTGTGTGTGTGTGTGTGTGTGTGTGTGTGTGTGTCTGTGTGTGTGTCTGTGTGTGTGTGTGTGTGTGTGTGTGTGTGTGTGTGTGTGTGTGTGTGTGTGTGTGTGTGTGTGTGTGTCTGTGAGTGTGTCTGTGTGTGTGTCTGTGTCTGTGTGTGTGTGTGTGTGTGTGTGTGTGTGTCTGTGCAAGAATGAAGCTCAGATTCTATTTGTATAAGCTGAAAGTGAGCATCCTCTTTTCTTATTAGCATATTAGATGCTCAATTCTTAAATAGCAGCTCAGCATTTTTAGTGCAGCACATGGCAAATGAAAAAGAAAGTCGCAGATATTCACACATTGGTACAGAAAGTAAATAAATAAATAGTAAAAGCATCTATAGTTTCTTTAAATCCTCACAATGCCGTGTCTGTGGCTAGAAAAGACTCAATATGAGGTGAAATAAAGGCCTTGATGTGATGGCATATATATTGCATGTGTTGCATTGCAACTGCATTGTGTGCCAAAGCAATTACTAGAAGTGATGACACTACTCTTTAACTCTTAATGCTTTGTTAACTATATTTATATGGTAAAATTGAGCTACTTTTCTTTAGTAGACTGTAAAGTTTATAGTGGAGCGCAAGGTAAGTAAATATAAACTGTTTACAGTTTTATATACAGTCGTGACCAAAAATGATGCCCATCGGTCATATTTGTGCAATATTTGCTTCTAATGCCCATGTTAGATTAAACCATCAAAATATGACATGTGTGGAACAAAATAGACAAAACCTAGAAATACCAAATTTGAGGTATTTATTAAACACATTTATTGGGCAAAAAGCAAACAACAGCATATCAGGGAAGATGGGTTTTATTCACATACACAATAAATGCATAGAAAAGCTCACAGATGAAACGTCTTCACTGACTATAATTGTATATGTTATTAATACTTTTTATCCTTTTTATGTAGTAATATTTTATAGTCATTGTCCTGGGTTTTGACATGTGTAATTACTTGTCAATCCTTCCCAATGTTGAGTTTTAGTTTACACTCCAAACACAATAATATAATGTGAGTACAAGGATACACATATTTATTCCTATTTTAGAATGGAAAGCAAATACAAGAGGGACTGTATATGTAATATACAGTATATGTGGGTGTGGTACTCTCGACAATATTTCTCGAATGCCACAAGCAACTGTTCTGTCTTGAAATCCCATGTGGTTTGCATAATTTCATATTCAGCAGCTGATTTTGGGGCTTATTGTTGCCAGACCTCCTATTAGTAGATCCCAAAGGAAGCTGGAATGTCTATTAGATTAATGGAAAGTTTTCCTCTAAGGCAATAATAACATCTTTTCTCTCTCTAAACCTGTTTTCACAAGCAAAACTACTTCAGCAGTCCTGGCCACGGCCTCTATGACTGCAGTGTGTGTGCGCATGCGTTCGCTCTCAGCATTCTTTAAAGCTTCTCAGCTGAGCAAAAAAAACATTTCATCAGAATATCTTTGCCTCTCGAGCTGTTTTAACCGGTCTAATGATGCAGGCCTGAAAGTCCAGCTCAGCTCGTGTTTGTGAGGACTGCTGATGCCCTTTCTGCCCTCACAGCAGCTGATGGAGGGAGTGTGTCGAACAGGCCTTTGGTCCGCTGGAACCATGAGATTATTCTCCAGGCCCCCGCGGTGAGTGTGTGTGTGCATTAGTGAGAGAGATTGTGACGACATCAGGGTGTTTCTTCATTTGAATGAATCCATGTTTGTATGAATGAGGTCTCATGTCGTCATCATGAGAGATCTGATGGGAAGTTGTGTGCCAGATGTCTGAACTGGTGATTTGTTAGTTAATGATTTAAGACACGATTTAATAGAAATGACAATGACATTAATCAAAAAGATGTTTTTCCTTTCGTAAGAAATGTGCAAACGTCTAAAGATGTCTTCGAGGAGGAGGGGGGGCACCAGCTGCATGATTGCGTCTCTATCGCTCCATTTCACCAGCAGCAGAGAACTGAACGGTAATGTGGTTTGACCAATAAACATTACAGTCAACATGAAATGACACTCGCAGCTCATTTTCCTGCTGTAATGTGACAGTAATAGAGAATAACAGCGCAGGACTTGATTGATCTCTAAAGAATGAACAGACAGACCTGAATGTGACCTCAGTCTTAAAGAGACAGTTCCCCCAAAATGAAACTAGATGATTTACTCCTACTCGTGTAATTTCAAACCTGTATGACTCTCTTTCTTCTGTAAAACACAAAAGAAGATTTTAAATAACATTATTGGCCTCTATTGACTTTCATTGTATGGACACATTCAGTGACTCGTTGTCTACCGTTTGATTTTTGTTAAAGGCATTTAAAGGTTTTATTTCTGAATGTAACAATACAGTTGTTTTTCCCTCATTTTACTTATGGGATGGAGGGATTTGGTAATGCTCAGCCTGTCATTAATACTTAATAGATCTGTGGTTTTTGTCAGTGACCCCGGCTGGATTCATGTCCTGGAGACCCGCTTGTGAAGGCTGTTTTCTCTCTCAGATACACAGACAGGGATTGGCTGTTTCCAGCACAGTGACGGATGATTCTGGTCAGTTTCATGTTTTATAGATTTTTTGGGGTGAAAGGAGTATTCTCAAGCTGGGTCCACCATAAAAACCCAGGGGAATTACTGCTGAATCATAGTAGGCTATATATGTCATGCAACAAGGACTGCTGACCTTTTCCACAGAATGTGTCCCTAAATAAATTTAAAATCATCGTTCACCCAAAATAAAAATTCTGGCCTCGTTTATTTAGTTAGTAAGATTTGTGAGTGAACTCCATTCATCCACTCGTTTGAGCACTATTTCATGTATTTTTCTCAGTATTCTGAGCTGCCAAAGAATGAACAACAGGATGGTGGTGATGAGCTTCACTCCCCTGTGTGTGTCAGTGGAGATGCTGGGAACCTTGTGACCCAGATCATCCCTCCACACAAGCCTGCTGTAATTGAACACCATCCTCTCTCTCTCTCTCTCTCTCTCTCTCTCTCTCTCTCTCTCTCTCTCTCTCTCTCTCTCTCTCTCTCTCTCTCTCTCTCTCTCTCTCTCTCTCTCTCTCTCTCTCTCTCTCTCTCTCTCTCTCTCTCTCTCTCTCTCTCTCTCTCTCTCTCTCTCTCTCCTCTCCTCTTCCTCTGCCAACTCTCAGTGGACCCAATGATCTGACACAGACACCTGTGCATCTCTCCTGACGCTGCTTTTATTCCTCTCTCTCTCTCTCTCTCTCTCTCTCTCTCTCTCTCTCTCTCTCTCTCTCTCTCTCTCTCTCTCTCTCTCTCTCTCTCTCTCTCTCTCTCTCTCTCTCTCTCTCTCTCTCTCTCTCCCTCTGTCTCTCTCTCTCTCCCTCTCTGTCTCTCTCTCTCTCTCTCTCTCTGTCTCTCTCTCTCTCTCTCTCTGTCTCTCTCTCTCTCTCTCCACCCCCACATCTCTTTCATCATTTCTCTCCCTCTCTTTCTTTCCTCTTCTCTCTGACAGCCTCGGCAATGCTAAAGGGGATGTGCTGGCCTGAAGACAGATGGATTGGCATCTCAGCTTCTTTTAGATGTTATAAAATGAGCAGTTCTTTTTCCTTAGAAAATGAATTAAGAGAGTAATCTATATAGGATGGAAAGGTTTTCACAAATTTTCATAACAACAAACATGAACTAAAAAAACTAAAAAATGTGATTGTTATAAAAAAAATTAGGTATTTTTTATAACAATCACTTTTTTTTGTATAATAAAAAATTTATAATAAAAAAATAACAACTATACTTTGGATAGTGTAAGAAATGTTTATGCTAGAAAGACTTTTTTTCCATAAGTACCACATTTTTAATACACTGTCAACTTTTAAAAACGTACCTACAGACCCCTGCATTGCATTTCCTTCCACCAGGCTACATCGAGCTCCTTATGAACACAAGAACACGTTCCCGTAAGGACTCAGGGTGGTCCTATTTATGTAGCAGCTGCAAAACAGCTGCCTGATTCCCATCAAAATGCATTGTAAAAAAGAAACAAGAAATCCACTGTGCTAACTCCTCCCCCTCGACCCCACACACACGCACATATATGAAAAACACAGGTACGGACCGTCCGACATTACACTTCCATGTGTTTTCAGCATGAGAACGCTTTTATTAGATGCACATCTGACTGTGCTGAGATGATCCAGATGATCTCTGGTACCCGTGTCCCGTTCCGCTCAGAGATCTGTGGGGGTGTTGGGTCTTTTGTGTCTGGCTGAGGTGCATAATTATGTCTCCTTCACTGCACGCCTCTGACAGCCAGTATTTTAATGGCTACTGCCTGAACTGACGATTAAAGCGCTGTGAGTGCTGATAAGGCCATACAAATATCCGTCCACAGATCCAGAAATATATGGATATAGATAGATGACAGAGTTTTATACATTTATCAGCACATTGTTGTTTGTAATGTCAAGGTCACAGGGAACACACGTACATGCACATGGAATAAAATGAATACCTTGAATGCACTGTAAGTCACTTCGGATCAAAGCATATGCTTAATGGATGACTAAATATTGGGGATGCAGATAATATCATCAGGAGCACTGAGGTTTAAATCTACCATGTCCAGAATGGAAATGAATTAACTGGTTTTTATCTCCCATCAATGAGAAAAAAAATCGATCTTGCCCTTTTATTTGTGTACCATTAAAGGCACGACCAGGTCCCTTAGAGTTGCTATGGTTACATAGACTGCAGGATGTTATTGGAAGAAAGCTGTTCTGAGCCTCCTGATCTTAGATAAGGTGTGATCGATGCCCTGGACTGAAGAACATGGATGCTGAGAGGCACAAACCAACTATATATCAAGAGATGTAGCATTGCGTCATTATATCTATCAGATATTCTGTAATATATTAGTATTATAGTTTTAACCCAACAATATCATGAAATATTAAGACAGGTGGCCTGTTTTGAAGACACCTGGGATAGCTGCTTATTATATTTCTGCCTGTATTTGAAGACACCAAGGTAACCCAAAAGAAGAAAATCCAACCTGTGCCACATCTGACAAAAAGTGGATGAGCTGCAAGAAAAGATTATTAATAAATATTGACTTTCATTTTGGTCAGTTTCTTACACAATGCTACAGTTTGGCCTTGTTGATTATAATGCATGACATTGATATATTTATCAGATTTACATTGCAGTAACCCGGTGGCCCAATAGTGTTTGTCTGCGGACTGCAGGAGAGGGGTGCCATTGTGCCAAAATCATTTCAAAAAATCTTTAATGAAACTTCTTTTTAAAATATAATAAAACTAATAACAGGAAACATTTTCCTTAGAATTTTAAATGAGTTGTATTGAAATGTATTGATTGCTATCACGTAATTTTATGACCTAGTAATGCAGAAAACTTATTATTTTATGTAATATGAACCACAAATACCAGCAAGTGTGTGTTAGGGCTTAATATTGGTTACATGTAATATTCATTAATTAATCTAACACTAACCCGATTTTTGTATTTTTTAAAATAACAATAACATTAATTTAAAAAAAGGTTTATGTTCAAACTAGTTACGAGTCTTAGACCTTTCCATCAATATATAGTTATTTTATAATATACTGTTATGCTAATATATTTTTAATAATCATATAGAAGATATATAAGATTCCTGACTGCTTCCTTCAAAAACGGCCTCCAGTATAAATCAGAGAGAAACGAGTGTCTCACTTTAGTAAGCAGAATTGAAAGTCTTTCTACTCAGGATATGGTCTTGGTCCTTCACATTAGGATGTGTGGAGGCCTGTCCCAAAGAGCAGCTGCAGGATTTATTCAGTGCACATGTCAGCTTACTGGAGAGTGTCAATCAAAGAAGTCGAGCGCGTGTGTGTGTGTGTGTGTGTGTGTGTGTGTGTGTGTGTGTGTGTGTGTGTGTGTGTGTGTGTGTGTGTGTGTGTTCTCATTTGAACACTTAATCAGGGTCTCCAATCATGACTTCCTCAGCCATTCTGAAGAAATACAGTGTGTTTACTGTATGTGTGTTTATAAAAACCTCTGATAAATAATGCAGTGCCTTTGAAAAACACATTCTGTGTGAACAGTCCTAATTGAGGTCTTATTATGACCCTGCTTAGAAATATTCAAATGATCAGAAGTACTGGATAAAAGTTCACATATAAACACTAATGTGTACGTGATCAAAACAGAGCACATCACATTCTGAACGTGAATTGGCGCTTCAAACAACACATTTATGGATTACATTGTTTCGCCACTAGATGGAGACAATGAGTCTAAAAATGTATTTTTCATGAATCATTCATTTAATGCTGATTCATCCAGTAATTGATCAAGTGAAATATTTATTAGTGAGTAATAAAAAACATTAAAAATCTGATTTAAAACATTCAAATGAAACATTTTTAATATACTGCAACAATGATTATTTAGTAAATTCACTTAAAGTTGCTTTTCAGAATCGAGATCTCAATTTAGCCAGAATCGTGCAGCTCTAGACTCATGCAATCAAGATAGTCACCCCTAAAAAGTAACTGAACTGAAAATAAGACACTAAAACTATTGCCAGGATGGTAAAGATGGACAATAGCACCACCTATAATACACTTACATAATGGTGAATTTGAATTTGCTTGATTTTCTATTTAAATTGGACATCTCTGTGTCTGAGAACTGTATACAGAAAATATACCACGTGGCATGAGATAATGAGGATTATCACATAAGTGTAGGTGTTTGTGAAGAGACGCTAGATCTCTGTCAACACCATATGTTGTGAAGGTGTCTGACAGATACCAGAACTGAAACAATCGATCTCATATATGAAACAGGAATGAAAGTAAAAACACCATCACATTACTAGTTTTTTCTCATTTTTATTCAGTATGCTTCAGTAATCAGACATTCATAGACACTACAGTAATATTTCTGCTGTGATGAAACAGACGTTACAACATTTTCTACTAATTACGGTTTAGATTACAGCTGTACAGGCCACTTAAAGTATAGAGCTCTTAAAATGCAGAATTTGTAAAATAATTTGCAGTGGAACATTATTTACATTTATCAAAAATGTCTTTATATTCTGTTCATCTGTAGATGGTTTTCAATTTCATTTGTACATACTGATGTTTCTGATATGTTGCATTTGGGTACCATCATTTAAACCATAGTAATAGTTTGAAATGTCTTCTGAGGAAACCTTACAAAAATATTCTCAAAATCACAAACTTTAAAAAGTATTTAGTCAAGGAAAGCTATTGAATGGAATGCTGAAGTCTCAATAACGAAATCCTCTAAATATCTAGAACATTCATTATAAACCACAAGTGATTCATCTCCAAAAATGAAAGTAGAATTAAGATGAACATGTTGCCTCTCTCCAAAACCACAAGACTAAAATGTTTTGACTTTAGTGTAAAAAGATGAACTTGACCTGTGACCACAGCAGTCCTCTAGAGAGCCGAAGACGTGCCTTCAACTCTTACATTTATTCATCGTTTTCCAACATACCCCGACAATGCCACAGTGAAAGAAGACTATATTTATTTCCTCTTGGCGTTCACACTCTTACAAACCCAGTTCATGCCATCCTGAAAAACAAGATTTCAGCACAATGAAAATGTTATTCTTTATATACACACAAATGTATTATTTCCTAAGGTAATGTACCTGTACTCCTTCTCCTGTGAGGGCAGAACAGGACTGGATCTGCCACACTCGGTCTCTGATAGTGTGTAGATTCAAACCCTCGGCTATCTCAGACGCAGGGGCCGCGGTCAGCAGATCCTGCTTATTAGCGAAGACCAGGACCGGGACGCCACTGAGCTTTTCTTCATCCAGCAACTCGGCCAGCTCCTGTGAGAAGAGAACCGGCTTATTTAAACTGCACGGAACAGTAAGAACTTCCTAATGACCTATCAGTATCACCTGTCCCGTTTCTTCAAACCTTTTGCGGTCTGCACTATCAATGACATAAATCTGAAATGAACAAAATAAATATCAAGTGAACACTTCGTCTAGGAATAAAGTATTGTGGAAATGCTGTTCATCTAAAAGTAAGCTCACCAATACATCTGTGTTCTCAAAGTAATTCCTCCAGTAGGGTCTGATCTTTCGCTGACCACCGATATCCCACACATTTAATTTGAAACCTTGTGATTGGACACTCTTGATATTAAAACCCTATAAAAAAGAGAAAGCAGGTGAACTTGCTATTGATTGTTTGTATATGTAGTGAATTAAAGGGCCATGACAGCACTTGATCACCTGTGTTGGAGTAATATGAGTGATGTCTTCAGACGCCAGCTGTTTCAATAAGGTCGTCTTTCCTCCATTGTCGAGCCCCAGAAGCAGGATCCGCACCTCCTGATCGGGAGTGCTTTTCAGTTTCCGCAAGATTGACAGCAAACCCTAAAAATCAGATTATAGAGTGCTGTGAATGTACGCTTAACCATGACGTCATACGCACGAGCATCAACAAACAGGTTTCAATGGCAGCGACGAACGGCAGCTGTGCATGATGCCTCATAAATCAATGAGCTCTTTGGGTCTCATCTTTCCCCTGAACCGTGTGTATGTCGAGAAATAAAACACATGAGCTATTTTCAGACTGTCCAGCAGGCTAATCTCATCCGCTGCTCCTCTTTAATAGCGCTTCATTACAACACCTCCACTAAACATTACTGCTCAACTTTATTATATGACCTAAACGTTCAATCACACGCGTTTATTATAAGCGCTTTAACTCACCATCTTGTGATTCTGCCTCCCTGAGACGCCGCCGAGGGTTACTAAGGGGAAGACGGGATGACGTAGTACACAAAACACACGTAAAGGCCAAGAAGATGTGGCGTAGAGCACAACAATCATTTAAGCTTTTGTAAACTAGTTTGTTTCGAAATTAAATATGTTAGTATTGTTATTATGTTTGCATATTAGAATTAGTTTTGAGATACTTTACTCAAATACAGCTGTGATAACTGTTCTAACCAATAAACCTTTTATTTGTCCATTATAGCAGAGACCACATTCCAGTGACGTCAGATATGTTTCATTAAGCTCATGCATGTCTGAAACTTCCACTGAAGAGGGTTTTATTTATTTATCGCAAAACAAGTTCTGAGATCTTTGGTGTATTATTGTTATTATTTGTCCATCAATAAAGGGGATATGTGTCCTAATGTTGTTGTAAGATGAGAAAAGAGGTTAGGTAAGACTAAAACCTTTATGTACAATAAACAATATAAGAAAATGACTGTGATGATTGTGGTGCCCCCTGGCGTTCTCTTGGGCCCGTTTGCCTGGTATACTCGGGTCGGAACCCCCTAACGGAGAGGCTGCGCAACATTTTCTCGCGCATGCGCTGTTGTACGGTGTCAAAATAAAGCTGTACGGTGACGGCGACTAGGACACAAGAAAAAACAATAGTGAAAATTGCGAATGCTGTGGGGTTAAAGAAAACACTGAACATGTGATATTACACTGTCATTTATATGAGCTGTTCCAAGATAAGGTTCAGGAGGCAGAACGGGAATCTGAAGGGGAAACTGGGCACAGAAGAGGGGATAAGAAGCACCAGGAAGGCTCTGTTTACATTGATTAAAGGCACAGGTTTGAAGGCTCTGTTTACATTGATTAAAGGCACAGGTTTGAAGGCTCTGTTTACATTGATTAAAGGCACAGGTTTGAAGGCTCTGTTTACATTGATTAAAGGCACAGGTTTGATGCACAGAATTTGAGAACAATTAAAATGACATGATGGTACTCACTCTTGTACGGTAGGTGGCGGTATGCACCTGAAAGTTGTTTGCGATCCGCCAGTGACCAAGAGAAGAAGAAGAAGAAGAAGAAGACTAGCACACAAATGTTTTCACGGTCACACATAGTGCGCACTGTAGAGCCCTGAAATAACAGCTTTACTACATCTTAAATGGCATATAATTTCAACACTTTATGCCATTATTATTATTATTATCATAATTTATTTCGATACATGCGCACACGTGTGCTATTCTTATGTTGTTTAATAAATGAAAAAATATCGTTTCAAAGATTCAGTTAAACTTCTTATCCCGTGATCTTTACTTTACGTTTAACAAAGAAGAAATAACAGAAACCGTATGCTTTTATAAAAGCATGACATTAAATGTATATTGTGGCATTACTGTCTGATTAGGAGCTGAATGTGTTCCTGTAGAAGGGGAGGGAGATTCTTCTGGTTAGTCATTGGAGGGTAAAATGCCACGTGCTCGTGCTCGGCTACTGTTTCAAACCCCACACACACACATCATCATCATCATCATCATCACAGTGTTTTACTCACTTCAGTGCTGTTTATTACGACTTCAGCCCCATTGAGTCGCTTTATAAAGGTATTTATATTGTGTTGCACATTTGATCTTTATGTGTTTTAAGAGCTCATATCCGGGTTAAGTGAACTGATGCAACATCTTACTCCTGTCTTTCTCAACAGCTGTTTCTTTACATGTTACTAATGTCATCGTTTAGTTCTCTTCGGAAATTTAACGCTTAATGTTTCTTGAGATTTATTAATGCATTTAAATTAACACACATAGTTTGTGATGCCACATCACGAATGACAACATGGCGAAGTCTCTCTTTCTCTTCAACTTGGAGTTCCCTCAGTGGGAATTATTTGCATGCATTTCCTTCTGTCATATACACACATATATATATATATATATATATGTATAATATATAGTGTATATTTTTACATGTATCTTAGGTTCCCTGTAAATCAGGCTGAACCTGTGAGATTAAAAATAATCTTGACATGTTTGTGCCCATTGACGATAATTGCGGTATTTTCTTTTTGTTTGTTTGTTTTCTCTTTTGTGCTTTAATGTCAATGCAGTAAATCGTGCCATTACTGAACTGCTTTATTCATGCATTACTTAAGGGTTTGTTTTCTTATGAAAGATCAAGTCAAGCCTCAAGTGTTTATTTCATATCACATGATTCATTCTTGGTGTCCCAGTGGATTGATATTTACAGTATTTTGAACTTTCCTCAAAACAGACGAAATGTTTCAGGTTATAGTTTTATGAAAACTAGTTTCTTGGGTCTGTACAGACTAAACTAAACTGGTTATAACTAGATCAGACGCAGGTTACTCATGTTATCTGTGCTCTTGTTTGCATAACTGACTGTAGTGATATTTGTTATGTTTTCTAGCACTTACAGATGCACGGCTGTAAAATAACACAACACATGTTCTACTACTATCTATTGTTCAAAAACATTTCTATCAAACAAATGTTTTGGTCACATGACTCCCAGTATGACCCTGTATGAGAGAAATCTCTGTTCCACACACTGAATACCTTGTTTTTCTGTATTAAAAGGAGCGAGCGAGCACCATGACAGCTCTGAAGGGTTTTGATATCGATGCCCCACGCTGGGATCAAACCACGTTCATGGGCCGTCTCAAACACTTTTTCAACATCACTGACTGCCGTACGGTTCTGCTTCCTGACTCGAGACTCGATGAAGCTAAAGCTTTAGTGGAAAGCTGCAGGTGAGAGAGTCCTGGGTTTGGATTGACAGGTGAAAGAGCTGTCATCATTACTACTGCTGTTGTGATTGATGAACTGTCTTTCTCTGTCCAGGTCGGGCTCTATACCTCCAGGCACAACTGAAGAGCAGATACATTACGCAAAGAAGCTGTTTGACTCGGCGTTTCACCCCGACACAGGTGACAGGATGAATCTTATAGGAAGAATGTCGTTTCAGGTGCCGGGGGGAATGGCCATTACAGGGTTCATGCTGCAGTTTTACAGGTCAGTTTCTCAAACACACAAGCTTATACTGTATACTTTCTTATGATCCATTCTGCACTGCAACCAACTTACAAAACATAATTCATGGCTATTGTGAAAACTTATATGGACCATATGAAAGTAGCTTCAGCATGTTCATTGCAGTCTTTGATGGGATGTTGTAGGACGGTACCCGCTGTGGTGTTTTGGCAGTGGGTGAACCAGTCTTTCAACGCTCTGGTCAACTACACCAATCGCAATGCTGCATCACCCATCACACCAAAGTAAGTCCCCGTTACCTCATTCTTACCATAGTTAAACTTTACACCAGCAAGATTAACATGTGACAGTCCCGTGATGCAGAGAAACTCATTAACAGATAATCACCAGCGAGAGATAAAAGAGCTTTGCAAACAGTTCTAGCAATAATTCTGTGTGTGTTTCTTTATTCTTCAGACAGATTGGAGTTGCTTATGTAACAGCCACCAGTACAGCCCTGGCCACTGCAGTGGGGTTAAACCTTTACACCAAGGTATTATTCAGCCCATTCCAGGTCTTATCTCTCAAAAATGTTTTATTTTGGGGTGAAATGTGTTGTGTTCTACAGACACTATATATATATATATATACTGTATTTCTCTTCATCTTGACAGAAAGCTCCTCCACTTGTGGCTCGCTGGGTCCCGTTCGCTGCCGTCGCCGCTGCTAACTGTGTCAACATTCCAATGATGAGACAACAGTGAGACATTTTACATTTCATTTCATTTCATCTCCTTCAGTAAGTTCACATGTTTGGACTTTTCTCTTGCACAGGGAGATTTTGAATGGCATCGCTGTAACAGATGAAGATGGAAATAAACTGGGTCACTCGAGGGTAAGAAGCAGAAGTCATGTGTCCGCTTGAAGCCTTTTTTATACTGTGTATGCAAACGAGAAGTTAGTACTTTTGGAATACATTTGATGTCAAAAAGCATCCTCTGTATAGAACCAAATAACATTTCTATGATCGGTGCATTTATTTAAAAAATGATAAACATCTTGACTAGATAGACTGTTCAATGTGCAGATATGAAGCATGTTTAGCTTTGGAAACACTATCAAATACTGTATTGTGATTGTATTTGTCACAGAAAGCAGCTGTCAAGGGCATCACACAGGTGGTCATCTCTCGTGTTACCATGGCAGCACCAGGCATGAGTAAGTGCAGAGAGTCCAGTCCAGCCCGTGTCCAGCCCGTGTCCAGCCTGTCATGAAAACTGAGCGGTTTGTTTTTTTCATTTCTTTTTCAGTCATACTTCCCATTATTATGCAGAGGCTGGAAAAACATCGATTCATGCAGGTGAGTCTCACGGCATTTTGTGTTCGAGTAACTCATCGTGGAAGAGAGAAGTGATATGATAGTTGGTTTTGTGATACCTGCTTGTTTTTTACCAGCAATATTTATTCATATAACACAGTTTTCAGCCTCACAGAATCTTCCACAGCAATATTTTCATAATTCATAAAAATCAATCACTGTAGGGCCATTTTTAGTTTTACAGCACACCATGATTATCATTCTCCCGGGAGCGGTGGTGCATGTGTGACGTCAGACTTAACCAGTGAATCAATTCAACTCGCATGTGATTCATGTACATATAACCAATAATAAGGTTTGTTTTGATCATGCAAAGGAGATAAACACTATATAATAAATGTTTTTGCATTTCTTTAAATCTTACAGAAAATCACATTTCTTCATGGACCACTACAGGTCATGATGGTTGGTGTATTGTAAGTGATGACCTTTATTAATGTAAAATAGTGACTGTTATTTTGTGATGTAGAAAGTGCTCATATTTCTCTTATCTTTTCAGTCTGATCTTCATGGTGCCTGCGGCATGTTCACTGTTTCCTCAGAGATGGTAAAGTTTGCATTCTAATCCTGCACCACACAACCTCTTTCATCCCACATGCTTTCCATCTGAGCTTACTGTATACTCGTCTGTATTATAATGTGTGTTTGAATCACAGCAATGACTCATTTTAAAGTGATTCACATCTTCTATCTGACACGACAGTCTGCAGCTGCTGCTTATATTATTCAGATGTTATCAATATAACCGTGGACTAATCAGTCATTTGAGATGGTCTTGATTTTGTGGTTCTTGATTTGCAGTTCCATGGCTGTTTCCAAGCTGGAACCTGAGCTCAGGGAATCCATCGTCTCTCAGTACGGAGACCGTGTCCGATGTGTTTACTTCAATAAAGGCTTGTAAGCGCCGGCCAATCAGACTGTCTCATCCAGACTCCATGCGTGAGTCACTGGCCAATCAGAAGCTCTTTTTGACATATTTTGTTGAAGAGAGACTTGCAGAGGATGTATAGAATGCACAAATAATGATTTTAAGGTTTTGTTACATTACCCAGAAAAAAGATTTCTGCTGTAAAGCATGAGTTATGGAAAGTTTGTTTTTCCCAACTGTTGCCATTTCTATAGATTTGGATGAATAATACAAAAAACCCTATCATCTGTTCTTTGGCTAGGATCTATCTGGAATAATCAGGAACAGATTTTAAAGAACTATGTTTGCCTGATGCCAACAGCAAACTGAATGTTTTATTGCGTACGTTTCTCAGGAAGAGAGTTTATTTTAGGGGTTTAATGCTTTAATGCTCTTAAGCCTTCATTGAGATCATTAACTGACTAAATGTCAGACATTTAGGAACATACTGTAAACACTGAAAGAAAATATGGTGCAGTTTTAAAGAAGATGGGTTATGGTTCCAATGTGCCTTTAAAGATTTTGGATCCATACTGTGAACTCTGATCTGAGTTATGTACTTGTTTTCATCATTATGACATGATGAAATAAACAGACAGCTGTTAAAATAAACCCACGTCCTGTTGTAATTTACAGAAGTGAACCCACAGTGGACTTTGTTTGTTTTTCAAGGTCTGTATTCATTCCTGACACACGAGGGCACTGTTTGATCATATCAAGATCATGAAGGTAAATATTCATCTGCTGTTTATGTTCATCAAGACAGGTATTGGATTGAGTTTTAACTAATGAATAAACAGATGACAGATATCACAGATGTTAAAGTCACGTGTTGATCTGGTATCTGATTCAAATAATAGCAGCTTCACCCCGTTAGATTGATCCAAACTGTTTTGTTATCTGTAAATTGACATCATTTTAAGTGTGTTTATGTAACCAATGATGACCCTAAGCAGATGCTTTTGAAATGATTGAAAAATCTTTAGTTTCTGGAAAAACATACAAAAGTATTGACTCATCTTCCTTTTTCAGGCAATTGCAAAATGTTTGTCCAGTAAAATGATCTAGAATGGGAAAAGAAAAAAACGGTTTATATTTATATCATAAACTAAAAGCTGGTAGTTTTATAAAACTTCAAAAAGAAAATTCAAATGTCATTTTTAGGCATTCAATGCTGTCTTTAAAAATATCTATAATAATTCTGCATAAATCAATAATGTTTTTTTTTTTGTAAAAAATGAGCAATGGGACAAGAGGATGTAGTTTAATGGTTTATTTGGTAATACTGTATATTTATCTGTCAAGTGAACATCCACGTGGGAATTACAGAAAGCATCAAACACATGCATAGTCTGGTTTTTTTCTACCACACCGCTCTCGTGTGGGTCAGACACAAGAGCTCACATTCCTGTACTTTTCCTTGAATCAGTAAAGAGAAAGACAAGTAAAAATAACACCATGATCATATAAATCAAAGGTAATAATACATAGATTCAAAAACAAAGTAGAAACGTGGAAACAAAATCATTTAACTTACGCCATTTACGTTCAATAACAATTAATAGGAAGCGGTTTAAGTAAAGCTCGATGTGTATTAAACATTACAGTATAGCCTATTCGCAAGAGTTCAAGCTCGTTTATGATGATGTTTCTGATACGAAAAAGATGATATAAAAAATCTTAATTTAAATCACACTTAAGCAAAACAAGCTTCATACACATGAATGCTGGAACACTGATAATAAAGCCAAAATATAATAAAGGTGTGAATTGAAGTACCTATAATAATAATAATAATAATAATAATTAATAATAATAATAATAATGCTCCCTTTGTCAATTTTATACAATGATTGTGATGCCTTTAAACCGTCATGTTGTTTCTCTCATTACTCTGACCACACTGGGCCACATGGTTCACCCTAACAGCGCATAGCAACTACTATTGTACCGCCTTCGCCCTCGGTCACAATCACATGACTCGCCAACGGCCAATCAGGGGACAGCTGCGACAATCCACCTCTGTGCTTTCCTCTCAAGCTGCCAATAAACTCCTGAGTTTACTGACATCACGGGAGGAAGGTTTCCTCTTTCCGTGCAGAGCAATGCTATAGGTCTGTATCTCTGCACATCAATCCAATCAGCCTCGTTTCACTCTTCAGCAAAACTAAGGCTCTTCCCGTTACCATGGCAACTAAAGTCTCACGCACCTTTTGGGCACATAATCTAATGACATAATAGAACGATACGCATAACGGATGCTTTCGTGAGTCTTACAAAATAAGCATGAAAGAAAAGCAGAGTTACAAAAAGCGGAGACAGTCCTCCTGGTTTTGTCTTTAATCATAATTATTTTCTAAAAAAGTGCAACAAGTTCAACTCATTACCAGAAGAATGAATGCATAAATTGGACAGATCAACTCAATGTGTGTTTTTGAGACAAACTAAAGAAAGGCAAACGAACATACAAAACAAGAGATGCTTGAATCATTAATGCGGTTTAAGGGAGGAATTTATCGTATATTGCTAAACAATTGATGAACGCTAGAACTGTTGTCGGGATAATAGATGTCATTCCTTCGTTTCTGTCTATGGGAAGAATACTGTACGTCATGAAGCAGATATACACAATGGTGGATGATAACGTTAAGAACAGCTTCATATACAACAGTTCAACATTCTTTCATTTGGTCTTTTGGTTTTTTAATTTTCATATTTTTCCAAACCCCTTAAAGTTCTTTCCTAGTCTCAGCACATCTCTGAGTCCCGCCTCACCGACCAATCGGCATTGAATTTACACTACCTTCAAAAGTAATACTGTCACCGTCGCCCCGTATGGGTTTGGACCAAAATGCCAGAAATCGAGAGACTGTTTTGGAAAAAAAAGGTGAGTTGTATTTGCAGAGAGAAATGTAAGCGCTGTTGGGGGCAGAAAGTGCTCTCATATAAAGATTGTCCCTCACACAATGGGGTGTGTTTCTGGGTGCCAGTTCACTCCAGCCTGTCTCATGTTGTGATATCTAATGAAGACGTTATACTAATCTAGCCTTAACATTTCAATTTGGTAGAGTTTTGTCTTTATGTTTATATTAACTTACATCTAGGATATTTGTAAGAACCTCGGGCGATGTGAAGATGGAGCGAGAGACAGATTACGGGTCCTCCACGTCCAAAAACTCCTTCTTGGGTGGAGCGGCTCCACGGTACCAGGCGCAGGATCCGTCTCCTCTCTTGATGCAGGCGTAGTGGTCAGACTGGCGCCCGTGAATGATCTTCTCCGTCACCCAATCTGTCCACAGACACTCCTCGGGGGCGTTGATCTCACATGGAAAGGCCGCGCAGCGTGTGATCTGAACAACAACAACAACAACCTCTGTGATGATGACCAAACAACTCAAGTAAAATACTTTTTTCATTTATTCAAGAAAATGCGAGTGGCTCTCGGATCAAATACTGTACGGGCAATTCAATGCAAATGTTTTTATCATACTGACAGTTCAGATGTCAACACGTGACGTCTCTCTTAAAGTTTGTAAAGCATTTGTTAATGTTTAAATCATGATTTTTCATAGTCAGATAAAGTCCATATTCCTCATAAACGAAGACATGAAAATTAAAATAAAATAACTTTTATATGATCTCTTCTTCATTTGTTGGGTATTGTTACTTCTGGTTTGTGTTCTTTTTTATCATTATGTGTCACATTCATAATGCATGAATATATTCATTTCTTAAAATAGATAATCTGTTCATAGATTCATCATTTTCTTTATGTCTGAACTATAGGTTTATGTATTTTGTGTCTTAGTATGAGAGATAGTAACATGATTTGTTTTAGCAAGCACCTTATTACGTCTGATATTATTATATTATATTATATAAGGTGTTTTTATATATTTTCAAACAGTGCAAAGCGTTTTACTCCTGTCTTGTGAATTATCTATCGAGAGATGCAGTCGAGCGTAAGTCACCTTGCAGTCACAGCCCATCTGGTAACGCTGACTTAGACTCTTTTTCTGGGTGGCGCTCATGGATTCCCAGGGCATGATGAGGTCACAGAGAGTCACGTGCATCTTGCCATTGGCCTCCGCCTTGCCTGAAACACAATGTGCAGACAAAACAATCTGAACAGACTGCGAACATCTCATAGACTCATAGCCAACAGACATAATAAAAGCATAAAATAAGACGATAAGTTGCCAGGCCTCGCTTTGTTTAGGAATAAATTGTACCCATCTGTTAGTCATCTTTTGTGCCGAGTTATGGAAAGACAATGTAATGAAAAACATCCCACGGTAGGGAAAAGGAGTAGCAGAATGGGAGGGACATACAAATACAATGACATAAAAAGAAACCATCTTGAGGTTGTTTTGCCCAGTTTCTGGCCTGTATGCTGAAGGGAAACGGCCACCTCAGCAGTTATTCAGCGCTCTCTCATTATTTTCGCCCTCCTCCTCCTCTCAAACTTTGCCTTTTGAAGGTAATTGCTACCCTCCACAGACCTCTGTAATTTGGGTTCTGCTGGAATGATGTGAGATGGGGAAACCAGAAGATGTCTGTGTTCATCTTTTGACCTTTTTTATATTCTTCATATTTTTCCTTCATGCTCAGCAAGATCATTAGGAGAAAGCTCATTTAAATGCAACGTGCTGTACATGACCAGGTCCGTTCAGCAGTAACCAAAAGCGCAATGTTTACATTAAACAACTAAAGTTATACATTCATTTAAATACAACACAAAACAACATCGCTGCTGAAAAATACCTGAAATGAGGTATTCCTTCTTGCCGTTAGCTTCCAAATTTGTCACCCCGCACACGGCAGACGAGGGCGCGGTAAAAACGAAGTCGATGTGGCGATCCGGGCCTTTGAACATCTAAAGAGAATTGTATTGGGTCATGGATTTGACAGACAGCTGGACAGAAAGAGAAATCATTCATAATCGTGAGTCTCACCTTGATCTGCTTAATCTCATACTGGACCCGTTTGATAGGATTCCCATAAATGTCATTCCCAGAATCCACTTCTTTTTTTCCGACCACCTTGGCCCTGATAACTGCAGAAAGAGAGATTGATGACGAGCTGGTTTTCAGCCTTTTATCAACATTAGATCCATTTTGTTGCTTTAAGTATGAACTTGTGCTGCATATATGTTAGAAAAATATGATCTCACATAAAAACAGAAGAAACATCGTTTGGGTGCTTTCTGGTGTATGATGACGTAAATAAGCACTTTTTGGTTTTTGCATTTGTTTCTGCAATTTTGACACATTTTAATCCTTTAATTTCAATTATTCAAATGAAAGAAAATCTGTCATTTATAGAAAATGTAAATCTGGAATCTGTCACTTTTGCTTCTCTATTGCCATTTCTGTTTGAAACATTAAACTGCAAATTATTTGCGATATTTATGTACTTCTATCTCTACGTGGGGGTAAGTTATTGTCAAAAGAACGTCAAACAAATCATACCCAACAGCTGAATTAATAAAGCATTATTATTAGCTTACTGTTGTGAATTAGATTAAGGTAAAGAGACATTGTTTAACTACAGATTAGTTCATATCAACAACTAAAAACAACATTTGGTGTTTAACAGCTCGATTTAGCTTCAGTTTTTCCACCTCTTCTTATTTCAGTAAAACACAGAAGCAACGACAGCAGATCGAGTGATTCTGTGGAGTCATGATGAAAACCGTTCGTTTCATCTGAGGTTTCTCTCAAATACACAGAGTCATGCCCCCAAATCCCATTTCCTGCCTTTTCTTCAGCTTTCTTTCACATGCGGAGAGACACATGACAACCTTCAGCTGACTCATTCCATCTCCTTAATGGTCTTTAAATGGCTGTTATTTCTTCAGGAAAGCTCTGGACGGTCACATATCATGCAAGGTAATGGAATAGTTCACGTGAAAATGATGAATCTGTCATTGTTTGCTCACCCTCATGTCTTTCCAAACCAGTATTTCCATTCAGTGATATTCCCACTATAGACCGTCTCTGTAGAGTAAAAACCCTTCACAATCTCTAACCTTTACTCTGAAAGAAGATAAACTTCTCTAATATAAACTTTCAACATGGATTCAATGTGTATTTAACAGATCCACCCATTAAGAAGATTAAAGATAAAACACTTCAGATTTGATATTTCAAATGTAAAGATTTATTATGTGAAATACTAAATAGATTTCTGTCATTGATTCTGAAAGCAGCTGGTTTTATCTGGTTTCTGCTGTGAGACCAGTTAAGATCCGGCTAACTAGTTGGTTTGAGATTTCGTGTCTGTTTCAGAAGACACCGTCCGCCACTTTTAATGGGATACATATAAAGTAAGTAAAAATCTTGTAACTATGTACTGTACTGGGACACTTCCTTTACAAGTAAATGAACTATTACACCTATTAAACCAAAAGCAGACATAAACTAAGAAAAGTATGTTATGGGACAAGAGTTTCCAGGTAATCAGAATGAATACATATAAGCTTTCACTACACCGTCAAATGACATGTTACTGAAAACATCTGTTGTTTACCTGTTAGTCTTCAAGTAAACAAAGCAGGAAATGATTACAGGCTAATGTTTCCCTCAGGGCTAAACGTGTCTGAGTAAACGGGTGGTAAACTGTTTGCTAACTTGTCTAAATATACACTAGAAATCAGAGTTTGTGCAACACTATTCACAAAATAACACGTCCTTTCCATGTCCACTGTGTACACAGTCATTCGGTACATGTAAATATGCAGCAGTCATTTGTGTTTGCAGATCCAGAGAGTTTTCTATATCTGATGAACTAATCACACAATACAGATGAAGTAAAGTTTCGTTGTCTTTTTGTGGTTTTGTTTTACATCAACGTATCCCTAACCTGTTCATGCTGTTATCGGACTAATTTACTATCCTGATATTCTATTAAGTAACTAATCTACAACAAACAAAGATTGATTGATTTGATTGATTTTGGATAATTATTAATACTAGACTTTTACCATTTGCATCAGAATGGAACTACAACCCACCACAAAATGAATAAACTTCAACTCATTACCGCTCATGTTTGGTGATGGAAATGAACCTGAAGACAGCTAATGTGTGTGTCTCATCAAGTGAACCCAGAGAAAACAAAAACAGCTATAAAAGCAGGCGAAAGGATTTACTGCACACAGCTTCATTTTAATCAAGTGCAGATGTAAATGAATGAAGACAGCTTCTCAAGTAGCCAATCAGACTGACCATCAGGTCATTAACCCATTAACTGTGCCACACCACCGCTTTTGTCCCAGACACGCTCTTTCCATCGCATTCATCTGCTTTGCCAGCTGTTTGGATCCGCTGTGTGTTTTGTTGGGACATCTTGTTTTAATCGAGCTGTGCTGAGGAACATTTCTGCAAAACTACTTAGGAAAAGGCAGAAATGAAAGAGAGATACAAATGGAGCAGAATTTATGAGACAAACTGAATTTTACAAGTTGAATTAGACCTGCTGCTTAAATCCTCAGGGCTAATAACATCTTCCTGTTGCGTGGCAAGGTCATGGCTTCCAATCACAATGAATTGGCTTCTGTTAAATGTACACAACTCTACAGTAAGTGAGCATGTCGTCCACAAAGAAATAAATGATCAAGGTGGAACGGACAGAGACAGAGATGGTCAAATTTACAACTCTTGCAGTTTTTAAAGCACCGTGGAAAATGTGTCCAGAGTCCAGGGATGCCGTCTCACAGTCATTATTCTATACTCACGGGTTCACTTTACGGGCTGGAAAAGACACAAATATGAAGGGATCATTACTATTAAAGTTAACGATAGTCCCTCTCCTGATCCCGTCCAGGCTGCATGCTTTTCTGTGTACGTCAGGAGTCGTTTGGTTTATAGAGGTGCATGCGCTCTATGTGCCAAAAGATACTGTCCAGTTAAAGTTTTCTAGGTCATGTCGTCTGATAAGTTATGATGCAGAATTAGATCCTAAACTCCAGATGGCAAACGCTGGACTAAAACCATCTACTGGTGAAGTAATCAAGCAGTTCTCCAAAGGATTCAAAGAAGATCCCAGTGGCAACTGCCCAACATCACTGTTTGGTTTGAGAAAATCTCTGAATTGATGTGTTTACTCTAAAATGGCTTGTGTTTGGGTGGGTATAAACTTTAGTTAGATGATGATGATGGTGTCTGCTATAGCTACTTAATTTAAGGCATAGATCACCTGAAAAGTAAAATTGTCTAATCATTCATTCATTTATGCCATCATAGACGTCTTCCTTTCTTCAGTTGAACACAAACAAAAATTATATTAAACGATTAATATTTTGAGCAAAACTGAAACCCAAACAAACCCATAAGAGTGCTAAATTCAAATATACAAATGATTAGATCACGAGACACATGAGAACCAGTAAGATTGTCCTGTGGGTTTAAAGCTCAAAATATTATTTTTCTTGTTCTGCTTCAGAAGACATTTTATTAACCAACTGTTTCATGGCTTTTATGATGTATGATTTGATGTTTCATACTGTATATCTGGATGAATAAATTCAAGACATTTTCAGTCTAAAGAGCTTTTGTTGGACTTTATATGCTTATTAATGCAAGAACATCAGTATATTTGTCCCATTTTCTGAAAAGATAAATATCTAAGTTGCTTCCATAAGAACCCGTAATGCAACTGACTCAAAACACCTCCATTGATAAAGTATGAAAGTGTTACTGATAGTTTATGGTTGTGATGTTCTGCAGTATGCCCACAGACTGACCCACATTCCTGTCGCCCAATAATCATGCATATCCCACACCGCCTGCTGCCTCCACGGATGACTTCCACACTCTCTTACATATGCACATATCATAATCAAAATAGTCATAGTTTCCATGAAAACATACCCACCACAAATACCCGCCACATCCTGAGTTTCTGTACGACTACACAGCTTTTAGCAATCATGACCAGCGGCGAGCCCAGACAGACCAAAACTCCTCCTGGACTCCCACCTCTATACTGAGGGAAAATGCTCCATCATCTTTAGTATTAGACATCTGGTCAGATGATACTGAGATACTCTTACTGAGGTGAACCAGTAAAAACTGGTTGCATCTAAAGTTCCAAAAACTTAACTGAGTAAGTTGAAAAATGTACATTTGGAATTAAAATTGTACAGTTGTCTTTGCATATTAAGATGAGATGCAAGTGTGTAACTTCTCCTTTTAACATACCAAAGCAACATAATGCAACAGCTTGTGCAAGTGTTTGATTATTTATCTCATACCGATGAAAAGATTCACAGATTAAATTCTTTTTAAGATTTATCTGCATCATCAGCAATGCAAGTACAAGAAAAGCTTTGCAAATGTTTTAAGATTCTGAGGTTTACCGACATGACAAAGGTTTGTTCTGGACAACTGCCGGTTGACCAGTGCCTCGGTCATGGGTATATAAACACACAGAGAGGGCGTGACAGGAAGTGGATCAGCATTGGTCTGTGTGAGGTTTGCTATTCATTTCCTGTCTCTGTCAAAATACAAGCAGGGGAATTTTTCTCATTTGGATGTCACGGGGTCTTTACTTTAGTGTTTGCTGCGATGAGAAGCGCACACACACACACACACACACACACAGACACACACACACACACACACACACACACACACACACACACACACACACACACACACACACACACACACACACACACACACACAGGGGAAGATTGTCACACACACAATACAGACACACATTGACACAGACACCTCACACACGACACACACACATTGATCTGTCACACACGCAAACTGCAGCTCGATGTACACACACACACACACACACACACACACACACACACACACACACACACACACACACAGACACACACAGGGGAAGATTGTCACATCCTCTCGACGATCTGTCTGACGCAAACTGCAGCTCGATGTACGCAACCGTATTTACAAATCAAAAACCAAACGAATCTTTGCCAATATGCATTCATGACACCAGCTGGATATTCTGATTTTCCTTAATCTGATTTAAAAATTTAAGTCTTTTTAAATATGTTTTAACTAACAATGTGTATAATTTTCCTCTTAAAGAGATAGTTCACCCCAAAATAAACATTATTTTATTATTTCCTCCCCTCATGTCATGTCAAACCTGTATGACTCTTTCTTCAGCAGAACACAGAAGAAGAGATTTTGATAAACGCTGGTGACCGGCACACATTCACTTTAGTGTGAACACAAGATACAATGAAAGTCAATGAGTGCCGGTAACCAGCACTTATCAAAATATCTTCTTCTGTGTTTCATATACAGGGTTTGAATGACATAAGGGTAAAATTTCTGTTTTTGGGAGAAGATAAGCCACCGGGCTTGGATCTATGAACAAACCTTTCAGAAGAAAATCTAACCCTAACCTGCTGTTTGTTGTTTCTGTCTGAGGTTATTAAATGTGCTAATGGCCCTATTCTGAGCCAGGAAATAACATATTCTCCATATTTCTAGATAAGATGAGATGAGATATTTGTATTTTGTATCAGGTGAAAGAGATTTGTTTGGTTAACGTTTTGGTTGAGAATGAGGAATGTTGAAAGAAACCCAGCTAATAAAGCTCTTTAAAACACATCATTGAATGTGGTCACACAAACTTCACATGTTTATAGAAAATCAACAACGCTTTTCAATCATTAGATAGTGGGTGGCCGAACCAATTGTTCCATGTAACTTTTGGAAACCACAAAGCAAAAATCTTTCCCACATTATTGGTGTGTTCCCATCCATCATTGTTCTCTTGTTACTCTGCATGAATGACCACCGTTGTTGTCGTTGTTGTTGTTGTTGTCGTTGTTGTTGTCGTTGTTGTTGTTGTTGTGCACCCGAGTTCCACAGTCATAAAGGTCTAGTTCCACGACATGTGGGTTGTTCGTTCACAAAGGGCTACCTGTGCTCTTATGAGAAATGTTTGAACAGAGAGGAATTTGGCATCCTGCGTTGGTTATTCCTCTTTTTTTCCAATTTATACTGTAGCCTCCTCAGTCTTCCCAAAAGGAATTCAGCACTTTTCATGCAGGAATGTTTAGCACCACACCCTGCTCTTCTCTCTGATCCATGTGACCATCACTTCACAGTTTGACAAACGACATCTTGAGCTCATGATGGCTTCTATTATTAGGTCTCCGGTAAGGCAGTTTACTTTTTATTTATAGAGTATAAACAACAAAAGAATCGGTGCCGTTTAAAGCTGCTTCAGGTCTAAAGGTTAAAGGCACTTTTATAACATCACACAGACTGCATTCATTGCTATAGAGGTCATTTATTCAGTTCAGAGTCCAGAGGATTCCTTCAAACCCGGGTCATGCAAGGCCAAGCTGGACCAGAGCACTTCTCACAACTTCATCATTTAAACAGAAAATACACCACTCGTGTTTTTGATCAGATAAACAGAAGGTTCAATATACTGATACTGAGAATTTATAATGTCATTTTGTTTGGTTTTATGGTTATGTAATATTATAAGTTTTAGGTAAACCTATCACTAAATGAAACGTAAAAACGAAATGAATTGTGGCTGGTTGCTTTTCAAGTCAATCAGATATTTCTTTCCTCTGTAAGCAGGCGGTTCTTGGCTAGATGGACCAGACTTCATATCATTAGTCAAAAGTCTGGCTATATGAGAATAAAATGTCCCACCCCATGGCACATATAACCCTTATTAATGCCAACCACAGATTCAAAGAAATACTGGCAAAAACACTGACAGACCGCAAAGGAAAAACGACAGCATTTGGTTTGCTTATTTTATTAATATGCCAAGTACCCGTTTCTGTCACGAAATACGAGGACTGGATTCATTTCCGGCTAATAGCCGGTTGGTTTTTACAGCCTCGAAGGTAAAGTTGTGTTGATGGAAATTGATGGAAAAAAACCTTCTCTCCTGATCCAAGAAGAACTGATTCAAAGCCAGTGAGCTGAGGCGCGGGTGTGTTGTGCAGCCAAAAAGTGCACTTTTCTCACCGTTTCTCACAAGAATGCCATGCATATTTCTGAAAGCTCTTTGACTTTTTTATAGCTTTTTCCTCTCTGGCACATTCAGAGCTGTCGGCCAGATGTCAGATGCTCTCAGAGCGCTTCTAATCAAACTACACCGCGTAAGCCCTTCAAAACACTTGAAGAGGCCTGTGTGCATCTGTCTTAAATGCTGTTAGCAGCTCGAGACAGGACTTGGGTTCTGTTCCAGCAGCGGACCGTCTCTGGACAGGGCTTTTGGATTAAGCATGAACTGGGAGGGAAAGCCCCAGCGGGACACAAAACATTCTTGCCATTTTTTGATCCCTCAGTTTTTTTCCATCTCAGATGAATATGAAATAGAGACCAGTTGCACAGGAAGTCAGTAGTTCTCTTTTTTACCTCCCTCACTTCAGTTAAAACACTACGTTACAGTAGAATATAATGTTATAGTTTGTATATTTGTTTGCAGTGCAGAACAAGACACATTTAAAGGTCTATCATTTCAGATATTAAATCTTATTTTCAGCTAGATTTAAGAAAACTCATCTTTATTGAAGATAAATAAAAACAGTTGTGTGTTCTTTAACCTCACTAAATGTTGTTAGATTCTTCTGAAAAGACAATTTCTCAAGCAAATAAAGAAGGTTTAGACAGTGAATCCGTGTGAATCCACAGGCCTGCAGAACGGTGTGAATGCATCATGATGTTTGGGTTTGTCATCCTTCAAACCTCGTTCTTGATCTCCCTACAGGAAATGATTTATAACACAAACCGTTTTGGCTCTTGGAGAATATAAACATATTGTTCTGAGATGATTCAGCACTGCGTTAGATAACAAAAGCACAAGTAGATATGATATCTACAGGGTCAATTAAAGTATGTGAAAACCATATTAAAGATACATAATAATAATAATAATAGGATGAACAATATTTTATAACAGTTCAGTTATTAGCTAAATATGTCATTATAGTCTCGGGTACTCTAACTATAACATGATGATTATTGTGCCAGTGTGTTTATACAACAACTGCTATTAATAGAGTTCATGTGAGGTGTGCAATTATTCTGTGCATTGTTTTAAAAGTGGATGAATAAAGTTTTGTCCACACATACAATCAATCTGACAAAAAAGCAACAAACTATAGTGCTCTTGAACAACCAGATGCCAAGAGTCGGATATTGTGCACGTCTTATTATTTTCATCCATTTGCCACGACGTCGTCAAGATTTCGCATTGTGACGTAGGAGCGTTTAAAGCGGCATTGAAACGCACTTACCGACATCCGCGTTGCAGAACGCCTGTTGAGGATGAACGGGAGAACAGCTGCACGCCTCCGCGATCTCTCCCACCCGACACAGAATCAGCACCACGAGTGTGCCGACACAGCTGCTGAAGCTCGAGGGCATCTTTCCTTTACAAGGTAAACAGATCAACACGATCTTCTGCGATGTCCACCAGGTCCGGTCCGGTCCGGTCCGTTTACACACAAGCGAAAAGTAAAGCGTCCGTGTGAGATGCCCACGCGATGACTATTGTTTTGAATTCCACGGAACCGAACGGGCTTGTTGGGTGTAAAGAAAACGTCCCGCTGTTCTTTAATGGCCTTTCCAGTCGTTTCTCTTTCCACTGCCTTCTATGGGTGTGTTTGTACAGACAGACCAGGTTTATGCCTTAATACTGAGCCTGGACTCCTCCCTTCAAACCAGAACCAGATCCAGCCAGAGGTGGGCGCTTCAGTAAACCTGAGAAAGTCAACATTGAGCTTTATACGACACGGATACAGTCCATCTCTAGTATTTCACTATTACAATCTATCATATAGAATTACTAAATGGTGGTTTTTCTGTGTTAGGAAACAGGTGAAGTGTTTTATTGCTTTGACATATCCCTCATCCCGACTGGTTCTCTTTTAATGGCTAATGTTTGTGTCTAATGTGGATCACAACCAAAGCTTAACATATAAATACTCTACATGTTAATATTGAAATACTAAATATTAAAACAGTATAAAAATGTCAGTATAACACAGTATAAGGTAAACTCTTTTAAATTCAACATCCTTATAATTTAAACATATTTGTTACATTTGTCTTTATCATAAAACACAATCTAACAAAAAACTGTTTCCTACTTTATTTTATTACAGAATTGAGCTACTTTGACATCTTTAGTCTAAACACATGATCATATTTTAACACCCAAAACACACGAGAGATGCTGAAACTTGGATTTGATCTACAGTGTAGGAATTAGCTCTTGTAATCATAAACCCAGTAAAGTCTCTTTATTGTTTCTCTTGTAGAGGCTCTGCGTCTGCGTCTGCGTCTGCGTCTGGCACACGCTCACTCTTTCCACTCTGACTAGTGGGAAAAGCAAAAATCCACAATGTGCTGCTGTGAGAGAATGAAGTTAAATAAATAAATTAATGCAAGGCTTGGAAAATCTCATGCAAGTTTGTTGGCAATGATTCTGTCATTGTGATGACATCATCTCTCTGGCTGCGGCTGCGCAGCCCCTGTGGATTCATGGATTGAAATGTCACAGTACTAGCATGTTCTAACTTCTTTGATTTATAACTTCAATGTTGAAATATTCTTATACTGTATATGAAGATCACGGTTTTTGGTAGGACAGAATTTCCTTATAGTCACTTCTGCCGTACTATCCAAATTAAAACTTTGCACATATCTCACAATTTCTTTCTGTTTTGTGAAAACAGTCCTACATAGAGTATAATTGTATCAGGGCAGTTTTCTGTGTTTTATAGGTCACCACAATCTAAAAACATGTAGGCCAACCGCTCGTATTAGTATGACATACAGCCGAAAGAGCGCTAAATGATCAAGAAAATATAACCTGTTTAATCTAAAGCATGATTTCATCAGCAATGTTTTCTTCAAAGAATAAATGAAGATATTCATCCAGGTGGACAATGACAAATTATAAAAGTAAAACCCTTTCATTCCACAGACATTACAGGACAAAAGAATCCTGCTACTGATGGTGTGTCTACTTTAAAGGGGAAAAGAGTTTTGTGTGTATTATGGTGTGCGGCACAGACAAGAGCAATTTAGTGTCTGTGGTAATACTTAACAAGGAAACTATGTCAAAAATGTGTAAGTGGTGCCCAGGAGGAGTGTTTTTGACATTTTTGCATCCTTTGAAAATTCTGCAGATGACCTAAACAGAACAATACAACGTGCATCAAACTTTCTTGTGATTACCAATTTGTAAAAAAAAAAGAAATAAAGTGTTTTATTTTACACAGTGTTTAAGTTTTTCCTAACAGAGGACTAGATTTTTCCAACAGAGGTTTTCCTGTAGGAACACAGACATGTTATTTTCTGGGTCTGTGCATTTGCAGTTTGGAATAACCATTAGATGAATCATGACACGCTCCTGTCGTTCTGTAAATGATGCAGAGAAGAAAATCATATTAGATATTGTAGCCTACGAACCAAAAGCAGACAATTTTATTTAATTTACAACAAATACATTCTGTTTGACATTAACATGTATGAGAAACTTAATTTTAGATATATGTTTATATAGAACAATTAAATAAGATATAGGAGGGGAACAGCTAAAATTCTTGTATTTTTGGTGTCTGATGGGTGAGTACAGCACAATTATTTCTGCAAGTAACCTCTCCTAAAATAACATATTTATCATTTGATCGTTTCATGTAGTTTTTCAGTAAAGATGTTTTAACGAGGTTAGGGTGACTCCTGCTGGACACAACAAAACATGCTGAAAAACATCCATCCATCGATCGATAGATAGATAGATAGATAGAGAGAGAGAGAGAGAGAGAGAGAGAGAGAGAGAGAGAGAGAGAGAGTGTAGTAAACAACAATAATATAGTATTTTCTATAGTGGGGTTCAAAGACACTATAGTATCTTGACATTTTACAACAGTATACTATAGTATTTTGTGTACATTCAATTAAAAACGTAAAAAGTCTTATAGTTGCTTGTAGTTCTGACCATTAACATTAGCGGGTTATTATAAGGGCAAGTGGAATGAACAGACCTTCAGGGTTGAAAGGCGGAAAGTAAAACAACCCGAGCGGCGGAGGAACACTGGAGTCCTACAGCTGCAGGATGGACGCGGATGATTACGGTAAGCTTTTATTACTTTTGGAACATGTCATTTATATTTTTAAGAAATGAAGAAAGTACAATTACAAATGTAATGTTTGTGAAAACTGTGACAGGACTGAGACCGTGTGTGTGCACACAGATGCATTACAGTGATGTCCATCTCTGTGCTTGTGAATAGAAAAGGTTTCACTTCGCGTTAGTTTAGACCTGTATTTGTTTTACACATTTGTGTTGTTTTTAAATGAAGGTTGGTATATATATTGTGCGTGTGTTTTGAAGGAGAATTTCACATTTAATTTAGAGGATTAAATAAATGAGATTTTATTGAATCATCACAAAACTGATTACATTACTTAGCAGATTAGTGACTTTGTATGTCAATGTCATTGTTTTGAGGTGTTTTATATATCTTGGATTTTTTTAACACCAAATGCTTGAAATGATATATGTATATGTATATATTGTAGTTTGTTTTTGTGTGGTCTGTGACATATTTTTTCAGAATGTCAGAGGAACAGAAATGATGTTACAGGATTTCCTGTGTAAAAACAACAGACACACCACCACAGTTTGGCTAAATGTGGCCGATTGGTTTCTGTGTAAAGTGACACCTGCTTAAAAACTGTGATAAAACCTTCATTTACTCCAAACATTTCTCCTGAGCTTTGATCTGGTGTTTGATCTGGTGTTTGATCTGGTGTTTAATCTGGTGTTTGATCTGGTGTTTGATCTGGTGTTTAATCTGGTGTTCATCTGACCGATTCTATGAGCAGCAGGAACCGTTTAAAATCACAGAAACAAAGTAAGAGAACTTTATCTTTTCAGAAGACTATAAATGACATGAAATAAAATCAGATGATAGTTAAGATATCATTTAAATCCTCTGGGTTTATTTTAACAACCGGCTTATTACATGGCTTGTCCCGTGAGTAATTATTGGACACAAAATGTTTTTTTTAATGTTTTATTAGTTATTTGTAATGAATACTGTCAGCCAAGACACACATGCTATTTGGTTTGATCATTGGTGATGTAATCTCATTATACATACATATATATATATTTATTTTTAATATAAAGTTGACTTACACTACCCGGGTGAGCCTGTGTTATTAGATTTGAGCGGGTGTTATAAGAAAATAGTCTTGAGGAGATCTTGAAGAAAAAGTTTCATCACATACTGTACAGATTTATAGCACACAACAGATGTTTGTGTGTGATGTGACTCGGTTAAAAGTTATATTTACATCATTCCCTGTCACATCTCTCTGCCCCATCCAAACATATTATTCTATCTGTTGACCTGACATGTGTCAATAAATAGCTACTGTATGTGAGGCTGGAATGTGCTTTTTGTTACCATGGTTACAGCTGCAGACGTGGCATAGTGTCACATCCAGGAAGGAGCAAAGCTGCACAGGAAACCTTTGAGTCTGTCCTCAGTTTACCTCTTTCAGCTGTCAGTCAAAGCAGTTAACTCCTCCCACTCCAGTAAGAGATAGCCAGAGCTCTGTTTTTCTGCTCACATGAGCTGCTAATGAAATCGGCTGTTTACAGTAACAACAAAACAAATTAATACCCATTTTAGAGCCCATGCCAGCATGTTATTGATGTGTTGTGTTGTCCTTTACTTTAACAAGGTGACATTAACAAAACATATTTCTATACATTAGTCATTTACATTTACATTTAGGCATTTAGCTGACGCTTTTATCCAAAGCGACTTACAAATATTAGGAGACAACATTAGTTCTCCACTAATACAGTTATGAGCTCAGCAGAATGGCATGTTAAATCATTTATTAATTCAATAACTTGTGCACAGACTGATATTTTTTAAGCCCGGACTCCATCAAAATGAGTTTATAATAAATATAAACAGATATATTGGTAATGAATCCATTCTCTGAGAATTTATATTTCAAGTTTTCACTGGAAATATTACGTCCATAACACTGGAATTGTTGATATTTTTTGTAGTAAATAAATACAGTTTTGTGCACTAACAGAAAATGCCCAATAGATGGCATTTGTTTCCACAAAATATTCTGATTTAAAAGAGCTTAAATAGCAGAAATAATCACAAGATTCAAGCTGAGTATATAATCACTATAAGTATATATACACTGTTGAGGACCGATTCTTCAAAGCCTTAAGTTCTTCTTCTCAGTTTGTATGATTGATCTTCAGTATCTGCGTTTCACAATACACTTCATAGTGTTTCTGACCTTACACTGGTATAAATCTAATGTTTATATGATAGCAAACATCATTTCACAAGACACACATATGTGTGAACATACCAACATGTGAGCAAAACCAACCAAAGTTCTGTGGATGTTAAAAGTTCTTTAAAAATGGTTCTTCTATGGCATCATGAAGAAACTTTATATGGTTTCATAGAGAAATGCTTCTTGATGAATAGATGACCTGATGAATGGATGAATGTTAAGACTAAACTCGAGAGAAATCAGTATATTATTGTTATGTCTGTTATCCATGCTCAGGGTTTGTAAGGGTTTGGGTTTTCCTCTCATGCTCAAGAGGAGATGGACCGTAAGTGCACGGCTCTCTGTGAATCTGAGATCCAGCTATTAAACTAAAGACCCTTCTGGTTCACAGAAAATAAACATCAGCTTAAAAGAAAAACATTCAGAAAAGATGATTTTGGTTCTTTACTGACACATAAGATGTTCTGTGGTGCTGTGTATGTCTTTACCCGAATGTTGTTTTAGAAAAGAAAAACAGTGGAAAATGAAGCACCCATGACACATTGTCACATGCTATAGGGGCAAAAGTCTCATTTGTTTGAGTTAAACAGTTTTTTCTTGGACAAATATGAAGATGTTTAATAGTTTTAGTTTCTATTTGTGATTATGCAAAAGCTGACCTGAGTAAGGTGACATGATGAAGATGTGTGACAAGATTTGTATTTATTTTTTTTCTTATCTTACTTGTCTAGGTTTAGTTGGGTGTTGTGGTTTGTTTTTACACTGATCTAAGCTGATCTTTCATTAATCTTATGCATTAGTAAAGCACAAATCTTTAAAAGGCTGAAGTGTTTTAAGATCAACCGAGATGAAACGGCAGATTCCCTGCATGGGATGAATTGGATTTAGAGATATCAGTGTTGGTTTATCTTGTCTTTATGTTGTTATTTCCCGTCTGTTGGTAGATTTGAGAGTTATAATGTTATTGGCGTATAGAGGGGAAACAGTTTTTCAAGAGATTTTCAGTTTCGTGTGCGTCATATAAAGAAAAGTCTTTAAATGAAAAGCACTAAAGCTGACGCTGGCCGGGCCGTGAAGACACACGTACAGTAGATTCTGTGTGTGTTTCTCTGTCGTCCATGCGCTTTTCAGAACTACACACAAGACAAAGGTAAAAATCATAGTTGGTTGGTCTGATTTTGTGAAATTGGAATCGTGACTGTATCTTTATTTATTTGATTGTAGTGTTTCATATTTACGCTGGTTAGCTCTGTAACCTGTATATTTAATTTTCTGGGTCAGTTTTTGAGGGTTTTTGGTTGTGCAGAGAAAAGTTCTTGATTTTACTGCCATCAATTTAAGAAGCACAAGTAATATTCTTATGTATAAAGGCATACATGAGTTCTTCTCTCTGCTTTAAGTGTGCTGTGTTTTGCTTTAAATAAGAGTTTTAGCTAATTAGTCGTGTAAATTTCATTTCTATTCTGACCATGATTTCCTCAAGAGTTTGATTTAGTAAAACTGGAACCTGGTGATTTCAATGAGAAGATGTGGACTTTGTAAGTGTAAATGTAAAAGTCAAACGCTTTGTGTCGAGATACTCACTAGAGAGAGAGAAGAGTAAAACGTGAATGATAATAAAGAGACTCTTTTGTGTTTTGGATGAGATTAATAAAGGAATGGGTGGAATAAAGGCAAAGGAAGGGTGTGAACCAGTACAAGAGTGACAGAAGATAAAATGAGGAAACGGAAAGTTCTGGGTGGACTTTCCAATAGGATCCCCCTGCTGAGACCTTTATTTTGGGGATGTTCCCAAATGGTTTTGTGATTTAATACTGAAAAGCAGAAGGAGTGATTTCCATGAAAACTAAAGGTTAGTGAATAGAAATCTATAGAGGCTGTCAGTGAATTATGCAGTGATTGCATGCTTATTAAACCTTTTTGACATTCTGAGACTGTTATTTAAGGGGAATGTTCTGTTCCTGTTTCACGACACATGACAAGGAACAAGGCAGCAGTATTCAGCAGTATTGCACAAAACATGCATGAGAATAGATGGTTTCTAGAAACATCACACACACACACATGTTGGCTTTCCATGTTTTATGGGGACTTTCCATAGACAATGACTTTCCAATGACTTTTTTACTGCACGAACTGTATATTATATCTCTTAACCTTCAACCTACCCTTAAACTTAACCCTTTTATATTTTTAAATAAAAATAATTTAGTATGATTTATAAGATGTTTTTATCATGGGGATGTTCAATCATACTGTATGTGGGTTTAAGAAGTAACACAATCTTGGCATACATGCAGCCGTACATTTATAGTTTGGGGTGCTTGATCTTGTGATTGTCCACGAGTAAACATATGCACGTCCTTCAAAACCACACATGGCATAGATGCCTGAGATTGCTGAGCTCTGACTAAAGTGCCGTTTGTGGGAGTGAGTGGGGAGGTGTTCTGGGAGGTGTTAATGAGCCTGTGCTTATGTCTGTGTAAAACAGACTCTACCAAAGCTATTTCAGATCCAGAGACATGTCTAACACATGCCCTGTGTATTAGACGTACAGTATTGAGAGAGAGAGACAGAGAGAGAGAGAGAGTCAGAGAGAGAGAGACAGAGAGAGAGAGAGAGAGAGAGAGAGAGAGAGAGAGAGAGAGAGAGAGAGAGAGAGAGAGAGAGAGAGAGAGAGAGAGAGAGAGAGAGAGGAGACAGAGAGAGAGAGAGAGAGAGAGAGAGAGAGAGAGAGAGAGAGAGAGAGAGAGAGAGAGAGAGAGAGAGAGAGAGAGAGAGAGAGAGAGAGAGAGAGAGAGAGAGAGAGAGAGAGAGAGAGAGAGAGAGAGAGAGAGAGAGAGAGAGAGAGAGAGAGAGAGAGAGAGAGAGAGAGACAGAGAGAGAGAGAGAGAGAGAGAGAGAGAGAGAGAGAGAGAGGAGAGAGGAGACAGAGAGAGAGGAGAGGAGAGAGAGAGAGAGAGAGAGAGAGAGAGAGAGAGAGAGAGAGAGAGAGAGAGAGAGAGTAGTAGGAGAAGTCAGTGGAGAGTAAGAGAGCTTGTGAGTCCAGATCGCATCGGAGAGATAAGGATGGTGGATCTACAGTCTGAGATCTTTGCTTTGGAACAGGAAAAAACAAATGAATGATAAAGACAATCGTCACAAGCTTTCAGCAAGTTCTCCTTTTGGACAAAAAGGGAAGCAGCTTTCCGTGTTTTCTCTGTGTTCGCTCACAGTCACTTCTCACAATCGTACACACACACTCAAAGTGAAACGAGGACAGGTTTGAGTTTTGCTGGAGAGAGATGGGGACGGTGAGCGAACTGTGTTCTTCCAGCTTCCAGGCGTTCATGTGTCCTACGGTTTGCCCGGCTGCACCTGCAGGTGGGTCTGTGTGCGTGTGAACATGTCAGAGATATGTGATAGGCAGAACTAACTTGAATAACCGTTCATCCGAGATTCATATTAACTTGACTTGTGTAAATGTTGTATCAGTCTAGTGTTGTTGCCGTGGTGATAAACAGTGTTTAATGGGAGAGGCTGTTAATGATCATGTAGACTTGCGTGTGGAGAAATCACTTGTTTTAGGCTTTTGTTGTAAATACAGTTACTGGTCATCATGTCATACTTTAGCCTTGAGACATCCACCTGTTGCTCACATTTCTTTCATAGCTATCGCTGGGAGTATCGCAGACAGTAAATGATATCTGACGCTAACCCATTTTTTTTTTCATTTTAACTTGGTTATAAATGCTTTTATCAAGGTTTGGTACAGTATTTCAACTAAGTTAAACTTCAGTAAACTAAAGTTTACAGGATCTTATAGCTAATCAAAATTGAAAAAAGTTTTGTGAAATGAATCTTTAAGGAAATTTAAATTTAAGGCAACCAAGTTTTTTACAGTGTTTTTTATTTAAACATTTAACAAATAAATCAAATTGATGAATCAAATGTTTTTTCCATTGCAACTCATTGGTACAGTTGTATTATTTTTCGCAATCACTAGAACACAATTCATTTTCAGTGAAAGGAAAGATCTGGTGGGTGGAACAGAAAGTGGGTTCAGTCCCCTGAGACTGGAACAGATGATGATGCTCCATGCCTCCGTCCATCACTGCCTCTCACTCACTTTACCATAAATGTTAAGGATGATCGTTTACGGTTGTAATAGATTAAAGATGTCTTCAATCGACACGTCCTGTGATAAGATTTCATTGTGTTTCTTTTATTCTTCAGTCTTTTATTGTTAACGTTTGTGTGTATTTGTTTACTTTAGCACCTTCCTCCATGTGTTTATACATGTTTGTTGCTCAGTTGCTTCGTGTAAAATAAGTGTTTGAAAGCTGCTGAAACGATCAATAGGTGAGAATGAGGGGGAGAAATTTTGACACACAGAAAGTGTGTGTGTGTGTGTGAGAGAGAGAGAGAGAGAGAGAGAGAGACAGAGAGAGAGAGAGAGAGAGAGAGAGAGAGAGAGAGAGAGAGAGAGAGAGAGAGAGAGAGAGAGAGAGAGAGACAGAGAGAGAGAGAGAGAGAGAGAGAGAGAGAGAGAGAGAGAGACAGAGAGAGAGAGAGAGAGAGAGAGAGAGAGAGAGAGAGACAGAGAGAGAGAGACAGAGAGAGAGAGAGAGAGAGACAGAGAGAGAGAGAGAGAGAGAGAGAGAGAGAGAGAGAGAGAGAGAGAGAGAGAGAGAATACCATCATTCTTGGAATTTTGTTGTTGACAATAAAGAAAAAAGGAAATGAATGATTAAAGAAACATTAGATATATTGCTATTCAGACTCATTTTTCTACTTGTTTTCTTGACAGTGAATCAATATCTGTTTGTTTGGCTTAAAGATTTCAGTTAGGTTGTCACCTAAAGGACAAAGTTATTGCTCTTTTATTTATTGTATTTATAGTTATTGACTTTAGGGACTTGGAGTTAATGCTTATGCTTTATAAACTTTGTCTCAGATGTTTCTTCTTATTATTGTAGATGGCACAGCATAAATGATTTGTTTTTGGAGATTTTTCATTGCAAAGCAAACACAGTTTAAGACACTGTTTGTGCAGTCTGTTAAACATCATTAAACATATGTATTGTAAGTCTATTGTAATTTGCTTTGGATATGAAAATATTTGCAAAATACCATTTACCACAATACCACAAGACTGCTCATACAGAAACTGACATTTGTCTCATTATATGCATAGTGTAACTTTATTTTAGGAAGTCATTTGTTATGAAACATTGGCAGGCCACTTTTTTGTTAAACATCATGAACAGGAAATCCATTGCTTTCAGTTTTCCAGGGTTTGGCATACGCAGTCATTTACTGTGTTTAGAGGTGTAACTGAGCATTGTAGATATGCATGTGTCTGTAAAGATTCTGACTGATCATTATCTGAAAGAAGAGCAGGTCATAAGCTGAATAATTGGATTCATTTGATCTGTTTTGCCTAAAACAACGACTCTTTTATAAGAACGACTCTTTTATATGAACGACTCTTTTATAAGAACGACTCTTTTATAAGAACGACTCTTTTATAAAACGACTCTTTTATAAGAACGACTCTTTTATAAAAACGACTCTAAAGCTCCTTGATATCATTTCATCCTTTAATATCTGCAATCCTCAATAGACTATGTTAGTAGATCAGCTTCAATATATTCAGTGGGTGCTGTCAAATACTGCACTTTACACTTAACACATCAAATATGTTTTAATAGGATGAAGAATTGAAACAGCATGGACAGACGTGTGATACTGTATGGGTAAAGTGACTCATTTTTGGACTATGAGTCTATATCATGTTGGCAGGAAGTGATGGATGCTGCCCACTCCTCCCATGATGCTGCTGCGGCGGCCCACCAGTTTATATGACCGTCTGTTATGAGAAGCACAATAAAACCTATTTCCATCTCTTCTCTGTGTATATCTTCAACACTGTTCCTGTGCTTTCATTTCATTTGCTTTGGCTACCTGAGTCTTAAAGGAACAGTTCTCTCATCATTTACTTTCATTTATAATGATAAAAATCATATGATTTTAAGTATGGGACACGAGTCATACAGACTACTTTGCATTTATTTTTAAAGCTTAAAACCTTCACCTTTGACTGTAAATATTGTATCTGGAAAAGTCTGCTGAAGAAATAAATAAATAGAGGTTTAAAACAACATAAAGGTGAGTAAATGATAACAGGTGTACTGTACCTTTAAGGCTAGTTTTGGACAAATACGGGCCACAAAATTGGACCGTGTGCCCTTATACTGTATGTAAACGAGTCGACTGGGGTTAAATGATACGGCCTTTATTGAAACAAGCTGTCAACATCTCTGTGTGACTCATATGAAGTCTGAAATGAAGAGGTTTTCTCTTTCCTCATGTATAGAGCAAGTTTAGCTGTGCAGTATTCTCCCGTCACAGCTGTATCGCTCCTAACAGCACTGCTGTCACATCACATTCCCAAGTGAAGTGATGAAGAAGTTGTTGCCATGGTATCGCCAGTACTTATTTCTCTTTACTGCTGGACATTACAGGTTACCGTTCATTTAACCTTATCATTTCACTTGGTCTATATGCATGTATCTGTAAAGTAACCGCTCCTCTTGTGTGCTTGAATCTTTTAGGGCTCTTGGTGGATAAAGATTGAAGTATTGCAGTTATCAGACACCCTAAAAGAGAACAGGACATGAACATGAATATATAATCTGGAATGCTGTTGTTCAGCAACTATCTGTTATTTCCTTTCATATACTCTATCCATGGAAATGGGTTTTGCACATAATCTTTCTTCACGACATATTGACCATTAGGATGATTCAGGTGTGTTCTTTGGAGAGGGCTGTTTCAACAGGTTTCTTATTTAATCGTGCAGACCTTTAATTCTGTGTCATAATCAGAGCTGCTGTTGAACTGGAAAGCTCAGATCTCAGTCATCATTGTAGATGATGTTGATTGGTCATTTATTGACTTTTATATTTCATGTATGTTCTTAAATCTTTCCTCACTAAAGCCTCTTTTAAAGCACGTGATGTGTTCTGTCTCTCTCAGCTTTAGAACAGGTGTTTTTTTACATATAGCACAGTGTGTTCTTCATTAATGATGCCTGTTTATTTTAGTCCTCTCCACCTGCTCTTGAAATGCAGAATCCTCTGTGACAACACTAAGAAATGTGTGCAGCTCTCTTACTTACACTAAAGGTTAGAATTGTTAATAAAAATGACTTTACTATGCGTGCTATAAACAAATTATTAGACAAGCAATAAAGTTATGTGAAAAGGTTCAGTGTTTACCTTCTACTGTATGTGATGTATAAGTGGATGTGAATGTTTTGGGTGTTGATTGACAGTCTTATACGGTCACACTTGATCTGATCTTTTCTGCCCCATCAACTTCCTCCTTGTAGGAGTTTATTAAATCTCTTGCCTCTTGGTTCTTTTAGTAACAGCATTGTGAACTGACCTCAGAAGTCTTGTATCGTGTGCAGTTTTAATAAGATTCTCCGATGGCCTTTAAATACAGTCTTTGAAAGATAAGAGCTTAAGTTGTTTGGTTGACCCTGGTGCTTTGTCATTTAAAGACGACTGGTTGAGGAAGAACACGGCTGATTCAGACGTACTCATGTAATGTTAAAAGGAAATAGTACTCGAGGAGTACTCGATTCTGATTGGTCAGTTTCAGTATTTCTGAATGGCGACAGTTGTTTAGTCAGTGTTCGTGGACGCTCCACTGTGTTTTTCTTTTCACATTATACAATCATTTTGAACTGTTTGTTTACTTGTGTCCTGGGTTTATGTTGTGATCATGTCTATGTGATGAATATATTAATACTTACAGTATCATCATTACCTAACATTGTGTATCAAACATCTAAAGTTAGTCAAGATCACTAGTGAGAAGTGATCAAGACGGGCACAAGGTGGAAATGATATTTAAATATATTCAGGCCGTCTCACATCTGTTTTGCTCTAAACAGAAGAGTCGGTGTGCGAGGACTGACTCACACACAACATCAGCATACTCAATGAAGGAGTCTTGTCTAGATTTCAGTCTCATGTCATTTCAGTTCTCAGTTTCAGTGTGTGGATTAAATGTATAGATTTGTACTGTAGACTGATTTCCCCAAAATATGTTGAATACAACGTGTTTGTGGTGCTTTTAAAACATGTTTCATTTAAATAAAAGTAATGAGAAATTATTATTGTTTAAGAAAATGTCCTAATTGTCCTAAATGTCCTAAAAATATAACATTTGCTTATTTCTGTTTTACTCTTTTCTTGTGGAAGAAAGCTGCTCTTTATTTCTAAAACTCAGTTCTTGGATCTGTGGGAGAGAAAGTGTATGTGATGCAGAGAGACATTACTGCTTCTATTCTGGATTCTGTTGTGAATCAACTGCTCTCTCTCTCTCTCTCTCTCTCTCTCTCTCTCTCTCTCTCTCTCTCTCTCTCTCTCTCTCTCTCTATCTCTCTCTCTCTCTGTCTCTCTCTCTCTCTCTCTCTCTCTCTCTCTCTCTCTCTCTCTCTCTCTCTCTCTCTCTCTCTCTCTCTCTCTCTCTCTCTCTCTCTCTCTCTCTCTCTCTCTCTCTCTCTCTCTCTCTCTCTCTCTCTCTCTCTCTCTCTCTCTCTCTCTCTCTCTCTCTACCCTGACTCTCTCGTTTGTTTAGGCAGAAATAACTTTAATAGGATAGGATAATGAGTCCCTGATAGAGATTATTATGAATCCATTAGTCTTTATAAATATCGTGGATTTAGTAATATAGTAATTACGACAGTTTTGGGCTTTCCTCATAGTCTAGTGTCTTTTTACACAAACACCTGCAATTTCAGTTGTGCAGCTGTTAATTTACATATTAAGTGCACATTCATGTTATGCATATGTTTAGCGCCCCCTGGTGGATTTCTCATATGCCACTACTGTACATAAAGAGTTGTTTTATACATTGACTAAAGCATTAATCTTAATTCATCCTCTCATCCTCCATCTTTAGTTTTTTTTTATATTTAAAAAAAAAAAAAGTTTATTGTTATGAAAATTTGAAAAGGAAAATAACATAGTGTTCCTCCTGAGGAACGATGACAGAGTTTGTCTTGTGCTTGTGTGACTCATGTGGCATACAGAATGTCTATGTCAGTGTACAGTTGTATTAACTCAACAGAAGTGAGGATGTGATTTGAGTTTTTTAAGGTGCGTATCAAGATGACAGTTTAGATGTTGCTGCAGGAAACGGTGCATTACCATTCCAACGCCCCTTTATTTCCTTTGGAAAGTCAGTGTTGGGTTATAGAAATGTAAAATCTAAATCTTGTGAAGCAGTTCATTATCAATAACTGTTTGCAGCACTGAAACAGAGACAAATTACATGAATATATTATACTTTAATAAATTATTAGCAATTTCTCAGCTTCAAATGGAAAGTGTTATTATTAAATAAATGCATAAATTATAATGTCACTGAAAGCATAAAGGCAACTTTTCATTTTGTGAGATATAGAGATTTTGACATAAGATCTATAGCAAGTAAGTTAGTGAGGAAAAAGAAACTCATAACTATAAAGCCAATAAACCCTAGTGCAAATAGCCTTAGAAACTGTAGTTTATTAGAAAGAACAAGAATCCGGAGATTTCTTCTTGAAATAACATGTGGTTGGTGCCATGGAAACAAAGAGTTTGTTTGACTTCTGTTAAATTTGCCTGTGGGTATTTGGTTTCTATTATAGGACTGTTTTATTCAAAGAACTTTATGACCTTTGTTAGTGTTTTTGTGCAAGACTATGAAATTGTGTTGTTATTGAATCTACCCACACAATCAAATTATTTGGCCTAAAATTAGATATTTAATAAGCACTTGTTACCATGACAACAGCAGAAACGCCGCCAAGTATCTTAAAATGTCAGACATATTTCAATCTAGAAATCCTTTTTATATAGTTACGTACTGTATATAACCGAACAGTGGAAAAAGCATACACGATACTCAAGACTCGAGTTGGGTCTGCGTAAAAACACACAAGACGTGTGTTATTGGCACTCTTGAGAACAGCAAGATTTTTTCTCAAGTGCTTGTGAATAGATCTTGATTTACGTGAATGTTACAGAGTCGCCGGTATATTTGAAAATCTCACAAACAACGAAACCACATAGAGGATTCTCACCATCAGACATCTACATACTCATGCTCGGGTGGAAGATAAAGAAATGCCGGGTGTCTTGTTGTAGCCCCTATAATTTTGTCCTGGCATACTGTCCTTTAGTACTAAATTAATTACACTTTTATCTTGTTTTCTAAGAAAAGTTGATCTATCATCAGATATTACTACCAGAAACATGGAAATAACAATTGTTGTCTGTTTTACCCTGTTGGTAAAAGAGTCTACACAAGCATTTCTCATAAAACACAATAATGTACAGTATTTTTTTCCTAAAGTTTTCTTGGGGAATTTCTTTGGCAAAGAAGTCTTTACTTTGTGCCCTTTTTATTCGGCATTATGACATTTCTTAGCGTTCACACAGCATTCATTTTCTTGGTAAGTATCAGGCTGTGCAGTCATCTGGGAACATGTGGTGTTTTTCTGTCCACTCTTTCTTCTCAGAGGTAATTCGCACACAAACAAACATGTTCCTGACGTTTGTTTTTGCTGTAGTTTAGCATCAGATTTCTGCATTCTGGATTCCATAATAGATGTTACACACTGTTTCCTGAAGCACATTAAACATATAATATGTTTGAAAACATCACATGCTGCCAGCACACTTAAATGCACACATGGATGTGTTTTATTTGGCACCCTTTGGCAATCTGAACAGGTCAGTAAACAGCCGAACAAAGAACTGGTTGATGCCGTTCTCTGAGGATAATTCTCTATTGGTCATGGTTAAGATCTAAGCACTGAGGACCAGAAGAGAAAACAGGCCTTTACTTATTACAATAGCCGGAAGGCTTCATTAAACGTTCTCTTGAACGTCCTAAAGCTGTTTAGTGTCTTCATTTGCCATCTTAAATCTTCACATAAAAACTCTTTTCTTTGACTTCCATTGGTCAAGAAACAAATGTATTACAAACAACCCTTGCCAATTAAAAGGCCATACCAGTAGATTGTATTACATATAAAACAGAGTTTGTTCCTCCCAGCTTCCCGAATGAACCACAGGGATCAAACAAGCCACATGAGTAGTTGTTACATATTTCCATCCCATAACTTCAGTGAATCTTTTGTTCACAGTGATTTACTGTAAAAGTGCTTCTGAAATGACATCATCACAAACATTGTGATGTCTTTATTTAAATCTAAAAGTGTTCATCTGTAATGTGCAAATGTCGTGTTGTGTGTGTGTGTGTGTGTGTGTGTGTGTGTGTGTGTGTGCTGGCACGCACACGCACAACTACTGAAACCAGAGCGTCACGCTGATTGGCTCGTCGTCATCATCATCAGGCCACGCCCCGTCTTGCGGAGCATGAGGTTTTCATGTTGCATCCGGTCTGTGTTGTTACACTTCTAAACACCTTCTGTTAAACACGTTTTGAGTTCGATAAAAACTTCACATACAGCTTCAAACAGTGACATTAATAGTTAAAGTTCGAGGTGTGAAGTGTGGTTGCGATCATGGTGCTGAAATCAGAAGATGGAGTCGGTGAGTGGATCTCTAAAGTTTCATATCTTCTGAAAACTGTGCTTTGGTACTCTGTTTACGATATGTTTTATATTATATTATATCACATGGAATTCATTTTCCTTCGGTTGGTTATTTGGACGTTAACGGAAGCGTATTCTCTCGGCGAGAGGCAACAGGTCCATCCATGCTTTCGAAAGGAAATGATGCGTTTGTGCTGCGCAGTCATATCCGCCTACGACATCAAAGTACCGCGAGAGCGATTCAAAAGCCCAGTTCTCGAATCGTCCTCGCGGTATCTGACGTCATATCGCGATCAGTCTGCGCAGCGCAGAATCATGTGTGGAGCAGTCGGAACCGTGTTGTGTCAGACATTGTAAACACAAATGAAAACAGTGCAGTTTAAGTTGAATGATTCATTTTAAAGACCCTGGTGATCTGGATCATTTGAGATGATTTCGTAGTTTTAGTAATGATTTAGTAGAAAGTTATTTCTTTTATTTATTCTTTTATTTTCAACGAGAAGTAAATATAGGTTCAATTTCTTTAATAAATCTGCTCTGTTGAGTCATTTGCTTTGAGTCATTGCACTTTTAAAAACTTATTCCTAAAGTTGAAATAATCCTTGTATTGTAAACTTTTAAGCAGTATAATCTGTGATGATTTGTTTTCTTTTTGTTGAGTATATGTAATAATATCTTCGCTAGAAACAGATCAACCTAAGAAGCTCTGTAAATATCAAAGTTTCATTTTTAATGAACAGTGGCTTTCCTTTAGGTCCTTTAGCTTAAACAAACCCTTATTAGGATCTGTCTTTTAATTGATCCTGATAAAAACACTTTCTGACAGAGTTCAGGTCATGTGTGTTTTCTGTTCAGTCTGCTTACATCTGCCTGGGTTTACAACAGAACAGAGCTGTTCTTGCTTCATTTGACCTCTTGTGTGGAGGAACAATTGGACAGGACGGCAACAAAAACATGCATGACTGTAAACATGTCCAATAGGGAGGAGGTGTGTTTGCTTATTTCTCTTTATGAGAGAGAGAGAGAGAGAGACAGAGAGAGAGAGAGAGAGAGAGACAGAGAGAGAGAGACAGAGAGAGAGAGAGAGAGAGAGAGAGAGACCGAGAGAGAGAGAGAGAGAGAGAGAGAGAGAGAGAGAGAGAGAGAGAGAGAGAGAGAGAGAGAGAGAGAGAGAGAGAGAGACAGAGAGAGACTGAGAGAGAGAGACAGAGAGAGAGAGAGACACAGAGACAGAGACAGAGACAGAGAGAGAGAGAGACAGAGAGAGAGAGAGAGAGAGAGAGAGAGAGAGAAGAGAAAAGAGCAAGACAGAGACAGGAGACAGAGACAGAGAGAGAGACAACAGAGACAGAGAGAGAGAGGAGAGACCTAAACCAAAAAGAGCAACACAACGAACCTAAAAATGAAGTAAAACACGATGATCCCACTCAGCTGTAGATAAAGAGAGATCTTTCAGAGAGTTTTATATTATTATAAACATGACAGCATAAATCACAGATTAAGTCACTTTACTTGTTTGCTGTGTGTGTTTGACTTTTATATAGTGACTTCCATTACAAAGTCATATTTCTGTTTCCTACTTGTTTGCTTCAAAGTTACTTTTAAATAATAAAGATCTTCTAGGTAAAGACTCAAAGACTTTAAAAAATATCGAGACAACATATTTTTTCCAATATCTCACGCCACTAATTGTTTAGTAACTTTCTCATATTTCTGCCAACTTGTGAAAATCATACTTTTATTTAAGTGTATCATTTAATATTAATATCTATTTCAATATTAGCTATATCAGCATATATATATACGGTATCTGCCATTGATCTGTATTGTTTAGTCATTATTAAATACACAGGGCGCAAAAGTTTGTACAGCCACAAGGTGGAGCTCTTGAGTGAGCAGAAATGAGAGAGAGAGAGAGAGAGAGAGAGAGAGAGAGAGAGAGAGAGAGAGAGAGAGAGAGAGAGCATGAGGAGGAGGGGGAGAGTTTGTGAGAGGAGAGCAGAACAGTGGAGATATCATTCATTCAGCTGGTTGTCTGTTGGACTTTTATCCTTTAGTCAAACACATTCCCATCATCATGTGCGTCTGGGAAACTGGCTGTCTCATCTTCCTATAGAATCATTAGCACTCTTGACATGGAGATAACTAGAAGATCTTAAGCGTTTGGCTTCTGGTTTATCTGGATAAATGGATGAAAAGCGCTTGTAAATTGTGGAGGCATCCGCCGGTAGAGGATTATTTACACAGGTACTGTAGATGTCTTTCTACTTGTTGTGGTCTTGTATTCAATTTAGAAATATTTGTGCATTATTTAGATGTGTGTTTTTAAATCTACATCATTCAGCTTTTTATAAATCCACATATTATTTATTGTGTGAACACAACACAATGGGAGTTTCTGTCGCAGGCCTGCTGGAGACTTTCCCTCGACTAGTTGAATAGAGAATGAGAGTCAGCATGACATCAGGAAACTCGTGCCTGTCAAAGCACATGTTGTGTGTTCAGATGAAGTCTTTGTGTGTGTTTCTGGAATGACTCGATTACAGTGTTATTCTGATCTGTAGCTGCTGTTGTGTTGTGTTGCTTTCTTATCAGTATGTTTGCAGAGACAATGTTGAGAGTGTTTGTGTTTCTAATCATCTGGTTGAACGAATGTCCTTAATGTTGTTTCTACACGAGTTATTCTTTCTTTGTTTGTTTGTTTGTTTGTTTGTATACACAACATATCATGAAGTGTTTTCGGCTGTGTTTAAGCTTGACTTGTTCCCTAAGGCTCAATTAGACGCTGTATATGCAACAAACAACTTTTCTCCAGTATCGCTCGTCATAAGAAGACTTCATCTGCTATTGATTCCTATAGAGAATTCTCTAGTCTGCATAGCACACTTCAATACTGGGTGGAATTTTTTCTGTGTAGTATTATTTGTAGTTGTTTTCTGCATCTGTGATCTTGTAAGTGTGTCGCAGTGCATTCTGGGATTGATCTCTCCACTGAACATGCCACTGATGATCGCAGCTGAATAAGAAATGTGTGTTTTTTCAACCTAAGCATTGGAAAAGAATGAGTGATTAATGACATTCCTCTGCCCCCGCCGAGAGACACGTCTGGTATTTAGTGATTGACCTGGTCAGCGGAGAGAGAGAATGTGTTGGGCAGGACTGTGTGTGTGTCAGGGTTTAATGGGTATTAAAAGCTTCATTTGTCTTTAGGTCTTGAAGAATTTAAGCTTTGCATTTCTTCCGTTTGGGTACTTTAGTTTGATCAACTTTTCTGATGCTCTGACATTATTTGTCCATAGCAATGCCCTGACAACCATCTCCAGCACTTTAGCATCACTAAGGAGGATTTTGCATGGGTGGCATCTCTTGACATCTAGTTTGTGGTGTGTGATTTTTGCGTTTACCACACACCACAAGTCTTTGTGATTGTGAAACAGGACAGAAGATGTGTTTCATCAGAAGTGAAGGCTCCAGAAGAAGTCGTGACAATCAGTTTGTTGTGGGCGATTATGAAGAACTGAAGATGATGCACCACCCTGAGCTTGCCAAGAAAATCCACTTACCATCACATTAGCAGAAAGAAACCTTTATCCATCTTGTTTTACATGTTGATGTAAACCCATGATGATACAAATAATAATGTTTTTTTGTCTCAGTTAATACTTTTTACTTCTCTATGTAATAAGTTACTAGTACATTTTTTCTGACATGACTTCTTTAAATGGTATAGGCATGAATATCAGAACGCACCAATCAGGTTGATGATAATAGCGGTACAGTTTCATTAAAGGATTTACTGTATATGCTCATGATATGAATGTCAAAAGACTGATGATGCTTGTTTGTGTTTTCACCAGCATTTGACTTGGAAATGAAATGTGGTTAAGGGCTAAAGAGCTTCTTCCTGCTCTGTTGCGTCATGAGAAAACATGAAACTATTCATCTCTAGCTCAATATTAGAGATTTTGTGTGAAGTGTTGCAAAACCGTTTTGTGTCACGGTCCCTAAATGTTAAAAGAATAATCGTTTTGTCTTACGGCTACTAGAAAATAGTGTGATGGATTTCTGTTATCACTCATTCTTCACATTCATCAGATGGTTTTCACAGTTTGACTGTTTGGTTTATTTTTAGATTGAGGTCAAGAATCTGTAAGTTGTGAAACCAAAGTAATGTGTGAATAATTTGTGTTACGGGTTTTTTGTTCATTTCAATGTTTGCGTCCAAAATCATTATCCCAAATCTTTAATAATCTCTGTGTGATCTGTTAACACATGAATATGAAGTGATGATTGTTTCTTCTAATGATTCATTAGGAATGTGCTAATGAGATGCTAATGTAGTTTTAGTGTGAACAGTTTGTGTTATTAAGGAACAGATCTCACAGTGGTTCAGTTTGTGTTTACATGAACAAGTGTGTAGACGAGATAATCTGGCCTTCCATGATGTCTTCACTGCACAAACTACATCATTTTTCATTAGTGGCGACCCAAAACACTGCATGAAATGTTATATAACAAAAATATGTGAATTGATTAACAGCATGCAGAATTATTATCATCATAAAGTTAGACCAGGTTTAAAGTCATTGATTTTTATTACCTGCGGGGGTGTTAAGTAACCTGTGCATTAGTCCAATTTGTTGTCTGGCAAGTGATCAAATACCATTGATTTATTTCATTAACTGAGTCACTGGTACTATATAAAAGTAATCTCCACACTTCTGTGAGATTTAGACCCTTCATGAGGGAATGAGCTTTTAATCCCATGGACGGTTCTTCAGACGCTCCTCACTGTTTAACAGATGCTCCAGGACACTTAATAAATGACTTCCAGAACAATTCACCTTCAGATTTGAAGATGCGATTGCTTTAGGCAATATTGCTTTGTGTTGAGTGTTATCTGCTCAAATGACGTGTTTGCAGTTCGGTCACATTTAACCCTTAAATCTTTCAGATGGAACTTATTAAAATAGTTATGAATGAAATGTTGTGCTTCAGAGGAACGGACAGAATGGTGGTGTAGTCAAAGAACACAGTTATTTACACATTTATTTCATTTACTTGTTAAGCTTCAATATTTTTATGGTGGCACTTTGAGAGACAACAACTTTAGTAACTTTTGTAAGGTTATATTTTGATGTGTTCAATATTAATAATAATGACTATAATAATATACATTGACACAGTGCTTATCAATTGAATCGTCCAATTACAAATAATTATCTTTAGGTAGTTTCGTTAATGAACATCTTCCTATAATATAATGGATTCTATGTTGCTATTTTTCAGTATTTACTTTGGTTACTGCTTTCAATACATGTATTTTCATGCAGATTATGAAAAGCATTCATTAGAATTTAATTTCTTTAGAATTTAAGTTGAAAAAATGAAGCATGCATTATGGGTAAGAAATCATTTTAGATAGATGTCTTGTGAAAGTGTAGATCCATTAGTGATCTTTGGATCTTATGTGATCTTATGGATCTTTCCTGAGGTGAAACTAATAGTTTTCTGTAGCAGGATGGGTTTTTGGCTGTGATTTCTGCTCACAGCCGGCCTGTCAAACGTCCCAGATGGAGTTCTTCTGAAATACATGCAGTGCGTTTCCATGGAGATGGTTTGAAACATGATAATGTGTGTGTGATCCGTCAAGAGGAATTTACTGGGACATTTAATGGGCCCAAATGTACAAACCTTCAGAATTGAGCAGAGATCTAAAACTTGGTGACTAAACCAAACCCTTAATAAATGAACATGGAAGGGTTTTAGATGAGTGATGTGTTTTCATCAGCTAATGGTGTCAGGGGCTTTGATGGTTTGGGATCTGTTGCTATGGTTACAGCAGGAGACACAGAATGGAAGAAGGATTCAATGAGGTCACTAGTCGGGGGGTCTGTGGGGTGTGTAACAGTGACCATTAATGAGGTCATCATATCATATGGCTTAGTGTCTTTGAGGTCAACTGATCATACGGCGAACCTAGACATCACTGAGAATATTCTTTAGCAGTTAATCAGAGAATTTCTTCTGTTGAATTAACAAGATTTCAGAAAGACATACTGTGTTGATATATGCAGTCTGTCTGTCTTCATTTACTAATAATGGATGAGTTTTTATTAAGACTTCTTTTTATGTACTGCAACAGTTAAACATGTCTGTTTAGTTTCAGAAATTGGATGATGTTGTTGATTTCTTTTCCAAAAAAGCAATATGTTTGTTTTTTTGTTTTTTTTAATCAATTTTAATACATTTTAAATCAGTTTTGCTAACTTTTTTGCTAAGCATATACTATCACATATTGTATATTTTGTTATTTATCAAGTTATAAATCATCCATCCCTACTATTTATAATCTAACTCTGTGTCTGTCTGCCAACCAGAACAAGTGAGATACTGGGAATATTGGCACACAGACTGGTATTCTTGACAGGGTTAAAAATAATAATCTGATATTGTATAAGAGTAGCGCTTGAATCAATTTACAATAACTAGTGAACTAGATTCATTTAAATGAATACATAAGGATTTTAGGCTTTCTGACACCATAAAGACATCACTAGTGTCATCAGTTCACCAGACGATTAAAGTTCTTGGAAATGACTGTTAGTGATGAAATAAACATCTTTATTCTATAGGAACTTGACTGCCGTACTGAATCCCCATAAACAACCCTGATGATCTTTTCTGGCTATTGATTGCTGAGTCAGTTCAGTACTTCCTGTCTCCCACTTAACATCATCATCTTTTCTTCCCTGTCTAATGATTCTCTCTTTTTTTGTCTGCTGATATTTTGTTTGCCAATCGAAAACGAGACTGTTTGTGTATCTGAATTTGTTTACGTTCACGTTTAGACGTATAAATCCTCATTGTTGGCTTTTGTTTGTATGTAAACTCAGTGCCGGACGACCTGACGCCAGAGGAGAAGCAGGAGCTGGAGAACATCAGGAGACGCAAACAGGAGCTTCTGGACGACATACAGGTAAGGATTGTGTACGCTGGTTTATCACACAAAGCCCCAGTCAATAACACTGATCTTTATAGAGGACTGGATAGCGCTCGGGTTGTTTCTAGGTGAACAGTTTTAGTGTAAAGGATTGATGGGGACGGATCATGAAGGATGTGCGATCTTTCAGAGCAGATGGTGCAAATTCAATTATGCTAATTATATTACACATATCCCTTTCTGCCAAACGCTGTCCCCTCCATCGCTTAAATTACTTAAAAATGAAGTACAATTCTGAATTAGGTTTATTGCCATTCATCTGTGCCAATAACTAGCTGTCCCATTTCAATCTATTGCTATTTCCTGAATGTCCTTGAACAGAATATTACATTTCACTGGCATAAAGCCATTCATTTATGTGTTTTAAATGAAGCATTAGTCATGTTTTTTCAGGAGTTATTATTAAACTGTGTTGTAAACAACGCACACCGTCTGGTTTATTTATATTTGTTATCATTGAAATACAATCTTAGCAAGTGTATTTATCACCCGTGACGACTGACAGCATCCTGATGCACATCATCAGTATTATTCAGCAGGTCATGTGACCCTCTTTATGTAGAACAGCCTTTTCTAGGCCAGTTACAGCCCTGCAGTCTTCATCTTATTTCCCTCATAAAAAAACACATTTACCTTACAGAGATCGCAGAAAGAAGGAGTTGACGTAAGTTAAACGTCCCATATGGGTGCGGTTTACAAATGGGTTTAACACTTAGTTGACTTGTTAACTAGCAAATAGTTGATGAGAGGACTAGAGAGGTCATTAGATTAGATGAGTTTTTTGTTGATATTCGACATTCTGAAATAAGTTATAAGTATCTTTATTCCTGCTTGACTAGTGAAAGACTGAAGCAGGTCAGCTATACACTCATGTGAAAGTCCTTTAGTCCTCATGTATAAATAAACAGCTGTGCTTCTCATCTTTACTACAAAAACTGGTCAGTTTGAAAATCAATGTTTGGCTTTTGTTTGCGCTCTCTGAACCAGCACCGTCACCTCTCTCATCTCATCGCCGCTGGAGCTGATGGATGCTGTGCGTGATGGCACGTCTGTGGATCATTAGATGATCTTTAGCTTGTTTTTGTTAGTGAGGTCAGTCATCTGAAAACATGAGAAGATTTGGGTTGTTTCTGTCGTTTATAGTCCTGGAGTTCAGACAAATACAACGTGCGTCACAAATAAATGTGGATTAGAGCTGTCACGAGAAATCAGGACAATGATATTGTAATGATATTATGTTTTATAAAAAGAAAGAAATACAGCTAGTCCAATTGATTTAGTTTATTTTGTGTTTTAATATCATAATAATCAATCAGGAAGTGGAGAAATGTATTGAATAAAATCTACAGTAAATATTAGATTAGTGCTGGACTAGAGGAACTGACCGTCTCCATTGATGAATCCTAATTTCTTTTCTTTCCAGTTTGGAAAATCCAGCTGTTGCCAGGAGACGATATTATAATATGTTGCATAAGGACAGAACAGATGGAGAGGTGTGGGCCGGGTGGAACCTGTAGTGGTAGTTTACACGTAACCTTTATATGATGGTTATCGCCTAGCAACGCTCAAAGTGAACGTCATCATCACAATCACTATATTCCATCTTTCTGGCAGCAGATGTTTGTCTTTCTTCTCTCATTCTTCACTGAGACCTCCTGCGTTCCTCTTTTTTATTTGGAGCCACATTGATAGACATTTGACCATCAGATTAAGACTAATGCTGCCGTTCAGACAACTCTGATTTAGAATATTTCCCACCTCAAGGTCAGAAATAACATCTGGGTTTATTAAGAGTAAAACATTAGATGAGATCTCTGTGGGATTCGACTCACGTGTCCAGGTCAAGCTGTTACGACTGCTCGCTGATTCTGCTTTGAGTTCAAAAAGGTCAAAGGTGTTAAAAGAGAACTTGCTTGACCTTTCCAGGTACTGTAACTCAGGGATGGTGTGTGTGTGTGTGTGTGTGTGTGTGTGCGTGCGTGTGTGTGTTTTCTTCTTTGGTGGATTGGTAATATGAGTCGTATTGATCTGTGCCTGAGCTGGTCAGGAAGATGGATTGTTTGAAGTATTGTTGTGACACACACAGTTCTAGTACACAGCTGTATAACCTCACTCTCTCTCACATCTCTCCAATTCTACTTAAACATTCTCTCTTATTCTCTCTCTGTCCCTCTCTCTCCAAACTGTCTCCTCTCTCTCTCTCCTCTCTCTCTCTCTCTCTCTCTCTCTCTCCTCTTTCTCTCTCTCTCCCTCTCTCTCCTCTCTCTCTCTCTCTCTCTCTCTCTCTCTCTCTCTCTCTCTCTCTCTCTCTCTCTCTCTCTCTCTCTCTCTCTCTCTCTCTCTCTGTCTCTCTCTCTCTCTCTCTCTCTCTCTCTCTCTCTCTCTCTCTCTCTCTCTCTCTCTCTCTCTCTCTCTCTCTCTCTCTCTCTCTCTCTCTCTCTCTCTCTCTCTCTCTCATACTGGGCCATAATTGAATGTTTTATACTCTTGATAATCATATATTAGATATTTATGATGCTCTGTGTTTCAGGGCTCCATCACCTTCAGCTCTCATTGTGATGAATTTATTTATCTATTTCTTTTTTTATTTTTTTATAGCGGCTCAAGGATGAGATAGCAAAGGTCACAAATGAGATCGAAAGTCTTGGCTCCACTCAAGAAAGGTATGATTATGGTTATTATTATTATATAATTGTTATGGTTGTATTGTGACTTCATCGAGGCCACAGAGGCTATTGAGACAAACTCAAGTCCTGTCTTGTTTCTTACTGAAAATTCAGCTTTATTTAAAAATGCATTACAAAAGTTTCATGATGTTAAAGGATAATGTGCACACACACACACACACACACACAGAGGAATGACACACTCATGCAGTACTCAGTCTTTCACATTTGGGTTAAATATTTCATGACAGATCCCCCTGCGGGACGGGAGGCTGGTGAATTATGGACACGTTTGCTGGACAGTATTATTTGGCTAATTTCACATTTGAGATTTTGAGGATTTTGTCTTCACAGTTCATGACCGTACTGTCTGACTGTGCTGACCCATATTCTCCTATAACATCCATCAAACTGAATCAAGCCATACATATTACATGAATCCACTGGGACCCGCTCCGATTCACTTGAGGCCCATTTGAATCTGAGAAAGCTATTTTCTGAAAACCTTCCATGCCATTACGTCCCTTTTGTCATTCTTCACTGTTCCTCCTCCCTCTATATATGATGTCATGTGGCTGTCACCTTTAACATTACATCACATCACCGTCCTCGAGGGCATTTGGCTGATGACATACATAATGATGTCATTATAGAGGCTGTGACACTGTAGGCGGGCTTGATGATGTAAACCTTCTTTCACTTCTTTCACTTCTTCAGTTTCATCTTTACTGGAGCGAGAGAGAGAGAGAGAGAGAGAGAGAGAGAGAGAGAGAGAGAGAGAGAGAGAGAGAGAGAGAGAGAGAGAGAGAGAGAGAGAGAGAGCGAGAGAGAGAGAGAGAGAGAGAGAGAGAGAGAGAGAGAGAGAGAGAGAGAGAGAGAGAGAGAGAGAGAGAGAGAGATTTTTCTTGTGTAAAACAAAAGAAGATATTTGGAGGAATGGTTTTGTGTCCATACAATGTCACAGACCTTCTTTAAAATCTCTTCTTTGTCTTCTGCAGAAGAAATAAAGTCATACAGGAGACATTCTCTCCCTTTAAGATCTCTTGTGTTTGTATCTGTAGCTGGACTAGTAAAGTATGATGCTTGTAACACAAAAGTCATGGGTTTAAACTCATGCGAACAGCCACATAAATGAATATGAAATCAACTTTCTTCACAGAATAAATATGCAGAGGAGTAAGCAGATGGCCATGGGCCGCAAGAAATTTAATATGGATCCCAAAAAGGTGAGCAGACTTTTATTTTGCATGAGTCATGTGTCTATTAAAGCATTTCTAATGTTTTCCTGCTGTGTTTGTATTGCTTTAGCAAAGATAATGATATCTATTACAGAAAATGGTTCTCATTATTCAACCTTTGACCTTTGTGTGGGTTTGTGTGTAAGTTTTCAGGTATTGTCGCTGAGCATCGCTGGTTAATTCAAATCATTTTCAGAGATTCAGACACATGGGTTAAAGTTCAGAGAACTTTAGATTTATAATCTGTATCTGTATGCTGTTTTTCTTTCTCAGGGGATTCAGTTTCTTATAGAGAATGAACTGCTGAAAAACACTTGTGAAGATATTGCTCAGTTTCTCTATAAGGGTGAGGGTCTTAACAAGACGGCCATCGGAGATTATCTGGGTGAAAGGTATCAGTGCTCTACATCTATTTCCCAAATGACATGATATGTATTTCCAGCCGCTACAGTAGATTAGTGGAAGTTAAAGAGGGATGGGAGGATGACCTCACCGATCAGAAGCTCGTGCTCACTGAAAGCTAATGCCACAGGCTATTATGGGCTGGATCTCCATGAAAGCATTAAGGGTCGGCTTTCACATTTATTGATGGACTGTAATGTAATGTCAGTGTCAGGTCATCAGGGAACTATCAGGACAGGAAGTGTGTTTGTTTCACTGCAGTGATATTAAAGAAATACTAGAACATATATTTGTGTTACAGTATATTCTTCTGGTCTTTTAAAGCCCTGGAACTTGATATAAAAAACAGAATTTTTAAGGTGTTATTTGGCATCATAACAGAATATATTGTCTGATATATACGTGAATATATATATATATATGAAAGGCTAAATGAGCCTAAATGAACTTTCATTTATCAAACACTCCAAACACACACGTGCATTAATGAAAGCACATTATCCTGTTGTGTTCATCTGTTCTCTCTCTCTCATGATTTTGAAGTGTTTAATGGACGGACCCCTAAAGTGGGTTAATGCATTTACAGATCATTGATATTATTGACATGCTCCATATCTCCTCACATCCCCCATCAGATTTAATGTCCCTTAGAGACGTCTGGGAGGAGCAGCACCACCAGAACTCCCAGTTCACACCCAAATCTTTGTGAACTATTTTAAGCAACTTGAATTCTTCTGAATAGAGAGACAACAGAGCAAGAATATCACCATTATGTTGCTATTGACAATTATTCAATATAAAATATTTGATTTTAATTCATTTTCTTCACTTCTAGGGATGAGTTTAATATTGAGGTTCTTCATGCCTTTGTGGAGCTTCATGAGTTCACAGACCTCAATCTGGTTCAGGCTCTCAGGTGATTAGATATGGATTCATAGATCTTCTCATTTACTCATTTATTCATTCATTCTGTTCAATTCTCTCTCTCTCTCTCTCTCTCTCTCTCTCTCTCTCTCTCTCTCTCTCTCTCTCTCTCTCTCTCTCTCTCTCTCTCTCTCTCTCTCTCTCTCTCTCTCTCTCTCTCTCTCTCTCTCTCTCTCTCTCTCTCTCTCTCTCTCTCTCTCTCTCTCTCTCTCTCTCTCTCTCTCTCTCTCTCTCTCTCTCTCTCTCTCTCTCTCTCTCTCTCTCTCTCTCTCTCTCTCTCTCTCTCTCTGCACATCTAGACAGTTTTTGTGGAGTTTTCGGTTACCGGGTGAAGCTCAGAAGATCGATCGCATGATGGAAGCTTTTGCCCAGCGGTACTGTCAGTGTAATCCTGGTGTCTTTCAATCCACAGGTGTGTGTGCGCGTGTGTGAGTGTGTGTGTACGTGCGTGCGTGTGTGTGTGTGTGTGTGTGTGTGTGTGTGTGTGTGTGAGTGAGTGTGTGTGTACGTGTGTGTTGTGTGTGTGTCTTGTGAGTGTGTTTGTGTGTGAGTGTGTGTGTGTGTTTGTGTGTGTTTGTGTGTGAGTGTGTGTGTTTGTGTGTGTTTGTGTGTGTTTGTATGTGAGTGTGTGTGTGTGTGTTTGTGTGTGTGAGTGTGTGTGTGTGTGTGTGTGTGTGTGTTTAATGATGTTTGGCAGCATATCAGTAGAATGACTGAAATTTCGTGATTCTCTGTATGGTGCACTTTATTTCACTTTATTTGAATTTTAGAAATTTTCTTTTTTATTTCATTTTTAGAAATTTTCTTTTTTTATTTCATTTTAATCTTTTCCATTTTTGGTATTTTAAAATAACATTAATATGATTAATTATTAATTTTTCAGTTAATTATTAATTTATTATTTTTTTTGTTTATGTTAATTGTTATGAAAATTTGCCTGATTTGTATTCCCGTGTCTTAGATCTCTCCTGTAATATATAGTTTGTCATGACTAGATGAGAATTCAAGTATGAAATATGAAAGTGTTTCTCTTGTTAGCGGTGTGTCACAAACAGCTGATTTGTCTCTCTAATGTCTGCACAGATACATGTTACGTACTTTCCTTTGCAATCATCATGTTGAACACGAGTCTGCACAACCCAAACGTGAAGGACAAGCCGTCGGCGGAGAGATTTATCGGCATGAACAGAGGGATCAATGATGGGGGAGATCTGCCAGAAGACTTACTCAGGGTCAGTGTCAAATACACACAAAAGATAAGACATGCCTGACTTTGCATTTGATGACAAAATATCAATCACTCCTGCAGAACCTGTATGAAAGCATTAAAAACGAGCCCTTCAAGATACCTGAAGATGATGGTAATGACCTCACGCACACCTTCTTTAACCCCGACCGGGAGGGTTGGCTGCTGAAACTGGGTGAGTGGATAAATGATATGGCTGATGTTCAGTTTATTAGCATGAAACATCTGAAATGTTTACTGTAAGTGCATTACTGTACACACTTTTGTTTGAAATCTTGGACATTGCTGGGCATTGATGTCTTAAGAGCTAATGGAAAATGACTGAAACAAACCTTCTCACGTGCAGATCTTTACACAAACACAAATATTTTACCACAGCTTTTGTTGCCATATTTTCATGGTTAATTTCCTTTTTGTTTTCTTTTTTTCCACATTTGTTTGTTTGGTTTCATCTTTGTCTTTCTTCAGGAGGTATGTACACCGGTTTTCTTTAGTCCATTAAGCTTCCAGGCGCTTTGTGCTTCCCTCATTTACTTCTTTCTTTTGTTGCATTTAACCAATATTTCATTTCATAAAAATGAAAGTGATTTTCTGTACAAGTCTGATTTGCGTTTGAAGGGGTTTGATGTTTTCTGCTCTGTGGATGTTTCATTGATCTCTGCTGCACCCGTGTGGTCAGATCCAGTTACTACAAACTGATGATGCTAATGTGCTTGCTTTAAAACTACCATATATATATATATAACGAGTAAGCATGAAAACTAGGACAGTGGAAACAGTTTTTTGAATGGTTTCTGCTTTCTTTAAGGCTCATTGATAAGTTACATTTAGTCAAAATGGCCATAAAAGATTGAGATCATTTCTACCCTGATCATCTGTTAAACATTGTTTATTATGTGGAACTCTGGAATACTTGATTCTGATTGGCATTTCAAAGTCTCTTATTATCCTCTCGTGATGAGTTTGTATTCACTACAAAAATAAGCGAATAAACAATAAAATTCAATATTTCTTGTCCAATAATTGTTTTCTCATTTAATTCTGCAAAGTAAAAATCTGTTATTGATCAAGTATCTAAAAATCAGTGTCTCTCTTACCTTTACCCTGATTTACACCTGTAAGATGATAGAAGTGATTTATAATGCAGAAATAATGTCACGATATCAGAAGAAAAAGACATAAAGCAGTTTTATGTTTCAAACAGAGATGGTGATAAAGAGGCAGAACATCCAGATTTATTCTCGTACTAACATCTGATTCTTAACACGTGGCCTTAATTTGAAGTCATTTCATCTGCTAATGTGAGTCTGTCTGCTGCTGTGCGTCAGTCTTCATCTCTGCTGTTGTTATTTTCACCACAAATGACATCAGTGATGTTTACATGGATCTGATCCACAGGTGGAAGGGTGAAAACATGGAAGAGGAGATGGTTCATCTTGACAGACAACTGTCTTTATTATTTTGAGTACACCACGGTATGTTCAGTTTAATGTTTAGATTTGATCATCGTGGGCGCTATAGCCAAATGAAAATCATCCTTTGTGTTTTATTCTGAAGGATAAAGAGCCAAGAGGAATCATTCCTCTGGAAAATCTCAGTATTAAGGAAGTGGAGGACTCGAAGAAGCCAGTAAGATCATTTCATTCTTATCTTTTGCTCTTTCTTATTAATCTGATGGTCAAATAGTAGTTCAACAATGAAGTTTCTAGTCAAAGGGTTACTTGAGCTCCAAAAATCTCTTCTGAAATAAGTTTGTTTTCTACAGAATTGCTTTGAACTCTTCATCCCTGACAACAAAGATCAGTTCATCAAAGCGTGTAAGACGGAGGCGGACGGGCGGGTTGTGGAAGGAAATCATATGTTTTATCGCATCTCAGCGCCGACCACAGAGGAGAAAGAGGAGTGGATGAAGAGCATCAAGTGAGTTCTCACATACAGAGAAGACATAAACGAAAAACACAATAATCTGAGCTTTCCTTTTAAATGAAGTTTATTCATTACATTTTTAAACTACTACTGATTGATAGTTTTTGTGTGTGTGAAATATTTCTTGTGCTTTTGAACTGTTCTGTTGCGGATGAAGTTTTGTTTTCTTTATATTTTCACCATAATCATTTAAATCTCATAATTTTTGAATGAAATGTAAAGAATATTAAACATAATCCAGTATTTGCACATGGTTTGAAAGAGATATTGGCCTCATCAGATACTGATAGATTCATCAATGATCAAAATAAGTGCATGATATTTTTTATCTTGTTCAGGGCCGCCATAAGCAGAGATCCCTTCTATGAAATGCTTGCTGTCCGAAAGAAGAAAGCCTCATCTATGAAGAGACAGTAGGACATTTAAAGATGGATTTTGAAGGACATGAACAGGACCTGTGAAGCGGTCGTGAGGTCTGAGGATAAAACACGAAAGCCATAATGCTGGATTGAAGCGGTTTTTCTCAGGAATGACCTCGAGTTGTGAAGTTGGTATTCTGGCAAGTTGTGTTAGATTTCTATGTTTAATTGAACTGCTTTATGGAAAGAAGATTATCATTTACTCTCATACAGCATCATCTCAAATCAGCAGGTCTGACTGAATGTGGCTCATCTCATTAATCTGCACACATGACTCTTTCTGCTTTCATACGTCTATAAAGCTTCATGTGCACTGCTATGTAAATATCTGAAAGGGTTTGTCAGAGACTGTCTGACAACACAACATTTGAGTGTCTTTTTGTCTTTTTTCTCAATATGCTGTTTGTACGTTTCTCTTTTTTCCTTTTTCTTTTTGCCAAATTTGCCAAAGTTTATCATTTTGTCCCCCACCCCATGTGGTATCTTATCCTGAACACTGGTGAGACAGCTGATTCATGAATTAAAATGATAGTGTTATTTTGGTCTTCATTGATCTCACGGTTGCCTTGAAAGAGTGTGAAAATTCAACCAGATTTCACATTATGAAGCATGTAAACCTGTTACACAACAGAACTACTGATTTATACGTTTTCTATTTTTCCACCTCAAATCTATTTCTTAAATGAACCCCCAAAACACACACTTTCCTTTATATGCGCTGATAATTGAAGTCTCAAATACTAATTTATCAATGCTGTACATATTTAAACATATAGTTTGTTTTCATTTTTTAATGTCTGAATATACTTTGTGCAAAAGTAAATGCGGTGAAGAAAACGTTTTGGCCTGTTTACATTTATTTCTCTATTGCTGTGTAATCTTGTGCTTAAAATAAAGTTGATATGATCAAGCTTTATTATTGTGCATCTAAATACCAAATGCTGTTACTTTTAGATTTTTTATATAGTCGGTAGAAGACAAACTTTTTTCCACTTTTTCCTATTTATTTCTCAATGTCTTTGGTAAATTGTGTTTTTTCTGTAATGTTTATTATTGAGACCTCTCCTAACATCAGGTGTGTCGAAGGCGGTTTTTGTTGATGCTTTTGCTTATGAAGACCTTGAACTTCAACACAAGAAAAATCATGTTGAAGAAAAAAAATTCTAAAATTTTTTCTGTCCTAAAGATTTTCTTTTCAAACATATTTTTTCTCCTCAAAAGTTTTTTTTTTTCTCAAAATTGTTTTTCTTTTCAAACATATTTTTTCTCCTCAAAAGTTTTTTTTTTTTTTCAAAATTGTTTTTCTTTTCAAACATATTTTTCTCCTCAAAGTTTTTTTTTTTTTTCTTTTCAAAATTGTTTTTCTTTTTTTCTCAAACATATTTTTTTCTCCTCAAAAGTTTTTTTTTTCTCAAAATTGTTTTTCTTTTCAAACATATTTTTTCTCCTCAAAAGTTTTTTTTTCCTCAAAATTGTTTTTCTTTTCAAACATATTTTTTCTCCTCAAAAGTTTTTTTTTTTCTCAAAATTGTTTTTCTTTTCAAACATATTTTTTCTCCTCAAAAGTTTTTTTTCTCAAAATTGTTTTTTCTTTTCAAAATTGTTTTCTTTTCAAACATATTTTTTTCCTCAAAATTGTTTTTTTTTTTTTCAAAACATATTTTTTCTCCTCAAAAGTTTTTTCTCAAAATTGTTTTTCTTTTCAAACATATTTTTCTCCTCAAAGTTTTTTTCAAAATTGTTTTTCTCAAAATTGTTTTTCTTTTCAAACATATTTTTTCTCCTCAAAAGTTTTTTTTTTTCTCAAAATTGTTTTTCTTTTCAAACATATTTTTTCTCCTCAAAAGTTTTTTTTTCCTCAAAATTGTTTTTCTTTTCAAACATATTTTTTCTCCTCAAAAGTTTTTTCAAAGTTTTCTCAAAATTTTTTTTTCAAACATATTTTTTCTCCCTCAAAAGTTTTTTTTTTATTTTTTCTCCTCAAAATTGTTTTTCTTTTCAAACATATTTTTTCTCCTCAAAAGTTTTTTTTCTCAAAATTGTTTTTCTTTTCAAACATATTTTTTCTCCTCAAAAGTTTTTTTTTCTCAAAATTGTTTTTCTTTTCAAACATATTTTTTCTCCTCAAAAGTTTTTTTTTTTTTTTTCTCAAAATTGTTTTTCTTTTCAAACATATTTTTTCTCCTCAAAAGTTTTTTTTTTTTTCTCAAAATTGTTTTTTTTTTTTTCAAACATATTTTTTTCTCCTCAAAAGTTTTTTTTTTTTTTTCTCAAAGCCAGCCTCAACAAATTGTTTTTCTTTTCAAACATATTTTTTCTCCTCAAAAGTTTTTTTTTTTTTCCTCAAAATTGTTTTTCTTTTCAAACATATTTTTTCCTCTCCTCAAAAGTTTTTTTTCCTCAAAATTGTTTTCTTTTCAAATATTTTTCAAAATTATTTTTTTTCCTCAAAATTTTCAAAAATATTTTTTTTTTTTTTTTTTCCTCAAAATATTTTTTTCTCCTCAAAAGTTTTTTTTTCTCCTCAAAAGTTGTTTTTTTTTTCTCAAAATATTTTTTCTTTTCAAAAGTATTTTTCTCCTCAAAAGTTTTTTTTTTTTTCCTCAAAATTGTTTTTTTTTTTTTCAAACATATTTTTTTCTTTTTTCAAAAGTATTTTTTCTCCTCAAAAGTTTTTTTCTCTTTGTTTTTCTTTTCAAAATGTATTTTTCTTTCAAAAGTTTTTTTCCTCAAAAGTTTTTTCTTTCTCTCCTCAAAATTGTTTTCTCTTTTTTTCTTTTCAACATATTTTTTCTCCTCAAAAGTTTTTTTTTTTCTCAAAATTGTTTTTCTTTTCAAACATATTTTTTCTCCTCAAAACTTTTTTTTCTCAAAATTGTTTTTCTTTTCAAACATATTTTCTCAAAAGTTTTTTCCTCAAAATTGTTTTCCTTTTCAAAATATTTTTCTCCTCACCAGCAGGTGTTTTCTTTTTCACATCAGTTTGAAGAAATCTTTTTCTCCTCAAAAGGTTTTTTTTCTTTTTTTCCTCAAAATTGGCCTTTTCATATTTGCTTTAAAATAAGTGCACTCTTTTTCTCCTCAAAAAATTTTTTTTATTGCAGCTATAATAGAAAGCTTTTTTTCTTCAAAATTGTTTTCTGCTACAACAGGAAATGTATAATATAACAAAGTTTTATATAAACACTTTCTAATACTCCTGTCAATACAAACTACATTTTAGGTTCTTTTAGAAACAGAAAATAATCTATAATCTTTCGTTTACATAATTTTCTGTTCATGGGCTAGTAAAGGTTTTCTCCAGTACAATTTGTTCTAAAATTCAAAAATGCGTTATAGAAATAAAATTTTAATTGAACTAGTTTGTGACTTCATGACCGGGTAAAACAAATATAAACACACCACATGAAATAAATCACTCAACACTGTTGCTCTTTTAATTCTTAAAAATATTTTGTACATTGACAAAATACACCATCTCTTAAGTTACAGAATATTTTTTACATTTGTTAAGAGACTTGTGCGTTAGGTCATTTGGCTTTAAGGCTTTTAGTTTTTATTACAAAACCAACATAGTTTCTCAACTTTTGCAAACCAGCTCTGAAATTGATGTTGAAATAATACTGCGACACATTCATGAAAATGCAAGAAAATAAATAAAGCGGTTCTGGAATACATTGCAAGTATTTTGTTATTCTAATACATTTGGGATCCTGGTAAAGATCTAAAGCTGTCTTTGAAAATCTCTCTTGCAGTAATAATTCATTTTAATAGTCATGTAAAACAAAACACTTCAGCTGAGAAAACATCTTAAAATATGCAGTTCTAAAGCTTTGTAAGGAAAATAAAATCTCATAAAATATGAACATAAAGTAATTAAGGGTGAACTTACTGAAAACTGTAAATGTTAGAGACCCCTGAGATGAACTTTATTCTCATGTACCTTCAATATTAAACAACTTCTATTTCCAATGAACTCAAGGTAAAAATACAAGTACAGTGGGGATTAATACAAGACAAAAGAATAACATTTAAATGACCTAAAATAAGTACAATAAATGTTATAAACACTTCTGCAGTAGATGCAAATCAAAGCAACAGCAGATCTTCATGTATGATTTTGGTTTTACATGCATCTGTTCTTGTAAGATTGTGTAGATAATGTTTCTGAATGTTATCAGTGACTCGAGATGAGATCTCTGACATCCTTATACCCCATCACAAAACCATGAATATATACAAATGCCTTTCTTCTGGATGTTCAATCTGAAAACAAAAGAAAGATCAAATTAATCAATGCAGGCTTAGTTCAAACAATTATGTGTTCAATTAACAATTTAGTCCAATTTTAATCCTTTAACTCATTATTTAAAGTGATTGTTCCAAAATGAAACTTTATATGCAGAACACAAAAAAGATATTTGGAAGAACATTGATAAGCAAACAACACTGGACCTTTTGACTTTGATTTCTTCTAAACATTGATTTCTTAAAAAAAATCTTTTTTTTCAGGAAAAATAATCATTTACAGATTTTGAATAACATAAAGATAAATAAATAATGTCACAACATTTCATTTTTGGTTAACAATATAACATCATAAAACCATTGACTAGGGCATAAAAAAGAATGGACAGGTTTATAGTCGTGTACTGTATATTAATAATCACAAGGGGGCAGACGGAGCACTAGAGAGGAAGATTTCTTTTTATATTGATCATTAAACAACATCCTAATGACTGCCATTCTATCAGTTTACATACAGGAACATTTTGACAGAAGTGTTTTAGATCACACCAATAAAACTTCATCACATGATGCCTTTTGGTAACACAACACACCTTTACTTTACGTCTCATATAGGAACAGATCAACAGCAGATGCCTTATTTTAGTCTAATTTAGATTTTTTACATATTCATTAACAATGGATTTGTGCAGAATAAAATCATTAAACTGTTGTCCCTCAATATTCCCCATATTTAACATGAAATAATTAAAAATAATACGTGAGCCTGTCTGTAAATGGTATAAAGAGCGGTAAGAGCGTACAGATGTTAGTTCTGGAGGTCACTGGCAGTACAGCTGTAATCTGTGTCTAACATGTCAATGCTGTGGTCTGACCACATTAAATCCACACTGGGATGCAGGAACCACTGGAGTGACAATGGGAATTCTTAAGAAGCCGCTGTCTGGCGGGCTGGGGTTTGCATATCCATCTTCGGGGAAAGTCTGACTATACTGAGCGTAAGAGCGCCAAGTCACGGACACCGAGTAAAATGCTGAATGCTGATTTTGTTTTTTGCTTTAGGTTAGTACCTTTAAAGTACTTCATGTGAAAAGCTCATTTATGCGTCACCGTACTGAAACAGATCTAATTTAGCCCCTTTCAAAACAGACTCGTCCAAACGATCCTTCTAAAACACAAGAGATATTTAGCAGAATCTCAGAAGAGTTGAAATCGTATTTGTCATCTGCACATTTCAGTATAATGCATAAAAATGTGATGTGCCAATGATGCCAAAAACATTGGTTTCTGTATTTCACATGACCCAATTTGTCATTTAAATAAGTGTTCGCACAAATTACATTTTAAAGCTGTGACTCGAGACTTTCAGCAAAAAAGCACATTCACATCTGTGTTAAGGGCTGCAGATGATCTAGAACATAAAGTCCTGTAAACCACCTTTATTTGCTTCTTTCTCTTTGTTAAAGAGCAGGATTAACACATGATTAGTTTAAAGCTTTCATGTCGATCCAGACCTGCAGTTTCTCAGAAGAAGTTCTTGATGAGCGGAGTAACCAGTTTGACCCACAACTTCACATATCGGTTTGGCTGGTTAAACGTCGACCTTGAAACTTCTGTAGAGCTTTGATACAACATTTCCTGTTCCTGTTGAAAAGAGGAAAAAAATGAGCCTTCACACATCAGCAGGTTTTTACATATTTACATCTACTGTCCAGTATATCACACAGACAGATGTTATGTCATGTCATCTTCAGCTGGTCCTGTAAAGATTACATCATCTGATATAAACGGATCTTTTACCGCCTGATAAGAGAGATTATCAGAAACTCACAGTTCACAAACTATAAAAATGACTCCCAGTTATTCAGACTTTATTGTAGACTATATAGAAGTTCCCAGAAGAACCGGTAAAGATGAATGGCTTTGGTGTAATCTTTACGAGTAATTCAATTAAAGGTATGAAATACAATCTGATTCCATCACTGTCTGTTAAGAGTACAGGTGCGGCCTTTTTAATATCACACATTATTACACGGCTATTAAAAATGAAATAATTCATTTTCTTTGGTCAATTGTGACACACTGCAGTAAAATCTTTTGCTAAATGGTATTTACTGCAACATTTCATTTATTGGGTAGTTAAGTAGTTGTGAAAAAAGTCATTAAATATTATATTTAGCTATAAAGAATCAAAGAATAGACTATGATTAACTGGTGTCAGATTTTATGTACATTTATTTTAGCATCATCATCATCAGATTGTACCAAACCTGTTGCAGTTGGACCTGAAGATCTTCATTTTCTGTTACTATGGCAATCTGAGCCTCCAGATCTCTGTGCACGGAGCGATATCCAAAATTTGGAGAGCCAATAAGAGTGAGGCAGGGGCGGTCTTTTCCTTTGATATAGTACCAGAGTCCTATAAAACGAGAAAATTTGATCCAAAAAACGATTACCTCACTGAATTATCCAGAAAAAACACTTTTTTACACAAATTCTTGCATCCTATGATGTCAGGATGAAACCACTATGACATCAAACATTCCAGCGTCAGCAGCCTGATGTCTAGATTCCACTGTAACACAGATGATGTTGTCATACGGGTTAAAGAAGGTGTAGAGCCGGCTGAGAGATGCACTTACAGACAACACCCTGAACCTGTTTCAAAGCAGTTCCACATTAATGATGTTTATCAAAAACTCAGAAAACAACAGACAACAATGCAACTTCTTTCTCTCGGCCGTGTACACTAACCAAACGTATGTTCTAATAATAACAGTGTCAGACACTTCAAATAACCGCCAGTAGCCGCCCCGGCCCGAGGTAATGTTCTTGATGACTGAAGTTGTAAATCAGGAAACACAACTGCCGGGAATACTGTAAAAATTCATTCCTGAGGACTTCCTCGTGCACGCTAAACCATTATCAATTAGCCCTTATATGTAGCAACAAATGCCTTTCAGCTCAGATGTCAATATTTTGTGGTTTAAATACTCATGGGAGATCTCTTTCAAAGTTTTTAAAGCATTAGTTTACGTTTAAAGCAAAAGTGCTGCATCTGCCAAATGCATAAATGTAGATGAAGATTTCCATTTGTGAGAGCAGCATCTATACAGACAGAATGTAAATCTGAACCCTTTCTGTCTGTTCCACATGACATGACAAGCTCTTATCTAATAAACCAGTGATCATCAGAACTGACACGGGTTTTATTTCAATCAAATCACTTTTAATAGTTCATTATTGTTGCAGTTAACACATTAACCCTTTAGGTGAGGTTTGTCATTAGTATTTTTATTGACTGTTTTATACATAAAATGGTACTACATAATGTAAAGAAAATATGATCTTGATATATTTAAAACTACCAGAGTAAAGTCATGTCATAGATTGAAATCATTCAAATTAAACAAATCTTGATCCTCATATCATAACTGAGAGTATGATTCAAATGATCAAACCCTGGACCCAGATAAGCTCAAAGAACACTTTTACACAGAAGATTTACATTTCCAGAATGACTAACAGTGCATTGAATCATGTATGTGGATGTATTTGATTAGTTTGTTTTGCTCCCTGGAATCCATGAGCTTTACGATGTTGAGGACATTGAGTCCTATCCAAAAAACAGCATCAAATCACACACACAGCCGGTGCAAAGCATGATTGATTTAAATGATCTTCATATTCCCTGTTATTTTCTGATAAATGTGAGCTCTGCCAGGAATATCTCAACATGTGTAAATATGTAGATGGTTTCAGACATTCAGCCAAAAGCAGCGATGCCAAAGCCCTCCTCTGGTTTACAGAGAAAACATCTCACGTATATCTGGCAGTCTCTGTGTCCTGATGTTGTCCAGGAAGAACTCAGAGGCTATTCAATCACAAGTGCTGGGAAACCTGCTCTGTGCATTCAATTATGAGCTTTCCTGTTACACCCAAGTTTTGGGAATTGATTGGGAACTCGCCACAAAACAGCAGAGAATAAACACGTACCTTTAGCGTGAAATGTCCAATCGCTGCGGTGGTACTCGTGCAGATGAACGCGGCTCTGCTGGCCGAGCTGACACACCTGAAATGAAGAGACTGCCGAGTTAAAACCAACAAAACCACACGCTCTATGGAAAGTAAACCTGATATAAATAAAAAACAGCTTCTAATATTTGGAAGAAGAAAGAAGTGCCATGACCGAAACCTTGTGCTATGAGGACTGTGCTTTCATGTGCCAGTAAGATAATCATTTTTAACTTCATTTCTTCATTAACTTCATGGACACAAGCCAATAGTTATTAGTTTAGTTATAGAATAAGGTTATAGAAATGCAAAACAACAACAAACACACAAATCCACCGTTCACATTTGTGTGTCTCATCATAGCAAACCCCAAACTGTAAAGTAAAAGCACACCTTGTTGTAGAACTGTCGGGCAATGTGAATGTAGGCCTCAGGAATTGCACCAGCCACTCCTTTGGCCCCAAAAAACCCATTAACCTCAGGTGAGGCCATAAGGATTCGGTAGTCTGCGGCAGCACCCAGCACCAGCTGAACGTAGGTCTTCGTCAGGTTAAAGTAGCCCGACGTCAGGTAGACTGCGGAGTCTCCGCCCGCCTCTGTAAGCAGTCGCTTTGTTACTTGCTCGTCCAGGTGAATGCCCAGAGGTTTCATTTGCACGAGAGGAAAGATCCAGGTGTCATCCGAGTCCAGAGTCTCCGGGGATTCTGCCTCCAGGATGCTCTGTCGGACACGGGCGGCGGTGACCACCTCCATGATCCGTCTCTCTGCTGATGCGGAGAAATCTGCTCGATTACCTGTTTGACCACAAGAACACATTTGTGAACACTGAAGTCTGTGCAACTATTAAAAGTATTGGACACATTTGGGGTCTGATGCAGCTCTTTAAGGCATTGCACGTGCAATCCCGAAACTGATTATGTGATTCTAAAGTGACATTATCTATGAAGATAATCCCATAATGCATTGCATCAAGCTGAGCGGTTTTGCATAATAAATGCCAAGTAAACCTAAAGCATTGTCTCTTAATATTTGTAAGTCGCTTTGGATAAAAGCATCAGCTAGATGTAAATGTAAATATTTTTCTGTGAACTATTGAGAGTGAATTGAAATACAGTTTAAAGTCATTCACAAAAAATGTAAAAATTTTAAAATGCTATTAAAAAACTCTGTTATTCTCATGAGTCATTAGACACAGAAGCATGACAAAATCTTCTCAGGAAAAATGATGGAACACGCTAAATCTGATACTGCCAGTAAAATGATGGCAAACATATCCAGGATATTCATGCCACAGCCCATCCCTATTGAGCCAGCAGACAGTAAGGCATCTCACTAGATCTGGAACAGAGCCTTACAAACATCTGCATCAATCAAATGTCCAAATATCCGACAGCAAAGACATCACAGAGCGCTTCTGAGAAACCGCCAGGATCTCGACAGACGCATTCACGCTTAAGCCGGCACGAACCCACGCGTCATCCCTTCCTCTCCGATCCGATCCATTCGATTGAACATTCGCTCGTGCGAAATCCTGCAAATGCATGATCAAAACCTCAGAGACACGGGTCAATAACTGCTGACCGTCTGGAAAGGCGCTCTGTCAAACCCTGGCGCCTCTGCTAGACATAATGTGCCACGGTGAGTCATAGCAAGAGAGATAATCTGTAAATAATGAATTAGCTTCAGGGCAAAAAGCTGCATGTTGGTAATGTATGGCAGAAACCTGCTGTTCTTATTTGGTTAACGACGAGACGGTCGGCCGCTTTGACCGTCCTGAAATACCAAACATAGGAAAAGCGAAAGCCTCCGCAAATATGCGCGGCCAGCGAGGAAGAAACAAAGCGCTCTTTAAAGCGGGATAAGGGGCTTTCCCCACGGCCACCCCGAGCCTCAGCGGTCCAAACGCATCCAGTTAACAGGGCCGTGAAGTTCAGCGGCTCTTACCGACAGACTGTGGGATCCAATTACTGAAGATCCAGGAGCGGGACGTTACTGCCGACTCAGCGGATGAACTTCTGTATGGACCAGAGCTTCACGATTCTTACTGGAACACGAGGCTTTCTGCAAAACTATGTCTTTTAAAATGAACTAGTCAGCCTGAACGTTAACCAGCTCAGATGTTGCTCAAGACATCAATACATTAAGAGTATGGAGATGTAAATATAAATCTTTATCATCTGGATTTGAGTAAATTTGATGAGAAATGTTTGTGTTCATATTAAAATCGATCTCTTTTGAAACTCTAACATCTAAAACACAGAAGATTAAGCAAAAGTTTCCAGTTGCTAATCTCATTGAAATAAGTGAGATGAGAAAAAGCCCCTATGAGACACTTATTTCATAAGAACCATTTACATACAAACACAAGCTTGTTGAAAACATACGATGCCAATAAAAACGTTTTATCATCTACAAACTGGTTGACTAGTCAGCGTCTCTGTTCCCCACATCTCTAACCACTACATTCATACACGATAAGAGCGTAAAGAAATGTCACCCTGACTCCAGTCTTTCTTTTTCCTCCTTTTACCGTCATAGTTAATGATTCTTGTTTTTGGCTATCAGTCCATCATTTCCCGTTGACCTCATTGTCTTGACAGACTGTAGCAAGGTCCCTTCCCGAACTGATCATCCTCCTGCATCTCTGCTTTCCTCCCTCCCTCAGATCACTTACCACCAGCAAGGTGACATCATTGCATTATTTCTGGGATCTGTGACAAACCGTGGCTTCGCTCCACCATTATGTCATCGGGCAGCGCTCGCTTCATAGCCGCGGCGCTTGGGTTACGGATGCGACTCCAATGAGCGTAATCACTCATTTACTCGAGTCTCCGCTGAGCCCGACGACAAACCGACACCTACGGAACCATGTGAAACCGTTACCCAAGTACATAACGTAATCCATTTCCCACGTGCACATTTTGGGTCTATAAAAAAATGAGCGTTTGCACAATCATGAATCTTTTACAACTGTGAACAATTCACATAACAAACAAACAGAACGATTCAAAACTGCACTCGTTTAATTGACACTTATGTATGAAATTAAGCAATTAAATGAGAAATATTACCTATGACTCTAAATGAAGCAATTAAAAATGCATTTTTCCCTTTCCCACATGCATATTTGGATATGGATATGGATAAGAAAAGAGACATCATGCTCATCATGATTAGCTCGAGGAAACCATGCATGAACTGCCATTTCTAAAGCATATTTTGCATTACAGTTTTATTTTATAATTTCAAAACTTTTGCACTTACACAAAATTTGTGTTTACATGTATTTAGGATGAAATATATGTGCAGTTTTCAGCCTCTGAGGCTTTACTAACTGAGCTTCCTGTTATTCAACATGTGACCACAATGACTATCAGAACTCTGATTCATGTGTTAGAAGAGAAATAAAAACAGCTCTTATCAGGAATACTCTGATAGCAAAGCGTTCATCAACCCAAAAGTGCTGATCAGTTACACAAGTCTGCATCAGTCACATCTGGACGATCTACTACGTAAAAAAAAAAGGAGGTTAGGTCACTTTGCCTTTCATATAGATTTGATTTCTGTCCGACTTGAACACGAAATTGTTCTTTCTTCACACAACCTACAAATTGCAAGCAAATGACATGATGTGAACCGTAAGCGAGGAAAGGAAACATAAGAAAGTGATTGATAAGCTGTCTGGCATTCCTTCATTTTGCCAACATTAAGTAGAATAACACGACTGCTGCTCCTGTTCCACAACTAAATCAACAAGAAGAGTCCTTTCCCACAAACACCTCACCTTAAATAACTCCTTCAATTACATTATAATTATATACTTCAATTACATAAACAAGTGTTTTATTTTAATACGTCTCATCCAGAGAACCTCCGTCCTCGCCCACATCCAAACAAGACACACCTACCCGAGAGAAGAACTACAGCCATCTTAATCCAGTAATGTGTAATTACAGCCCTTTAGAAAATGATTATCATGATTTGATGTATTTCAGGTCAGAAATGAAACTTCTCTCGTCATAAGCACTTGCCTTTGTAAGGATGCACCATCCCCTCCATCACGTCCACGCTGTTGTCAGGTCGAAGCTGCAGAGACACGTCGCCAACGGCTTCCACAAGATCAGCGAAGAAATCCGCCACCTCCTCACAGTCCTCCAGGAGCACATAACGGTCCTGACGGTTGGTGAAGTACGAGTCGCTCAGATTGGCCCTGCACGACATGATATCACAAAGACACATGTAGCCGTAAACTGTTCGCTTGACATTGACAAATATAAAAACAGAATATGGAAAAATGTTATCTGAGCCTTCTGTGCGTGTTATGAAAACTGACTGTATTGGAAATGTTTTCTAACAGACACATGAATGCATTAGTGTGCACACACCCACTGATGATGAGACTGTTGTCGAAAAGGTAAACTTTGATGTGCTGTACCCCGATGGTCTCGTTGAAGCGCTCGGGCACCAGGAGACGCAGTAGACCCCGCAGGTCCGGTGTGTGATACAGGGACACTCTCATCTGTTCCGGAAACCGCTGGAGAAGCGGCAACAACATTGTGCGGGAATTGTGCTTTCCTGATGTGCAAAAATAACAATGTACAAATCATAGCATCACTAGTTAAAAGGTCAGTAAACAGGAAGAGATTTTCTGTTTACTATTAAAGTGGGCGGTTCTTTGCCAGAATAAGACACGAAAGACAAACATCTGACCAGGTGCACAGCTATTATTAAACGATTGCACTAATAATAGTTCACAGAGAACAAGCAGGAAGTGAATGAATCAAATACAGGACGTCAATGCTGGAATCTGATGTCTCTGTTATCACGAGATATTAGATTATGAACTCTTACAACACTGGGCGAGTCCTCGTGCATGCAGTCAATGGAATGACTAATCATTCCTGTTCAGAAATTTTCGAGGTAAAAGAAAGAAAAACAGGGAGGAGGTCTGCTTTCTATCCTTCAATTAGCAAAACTGGTCATTCTCCAAACCAACACCCATGCTGTTACATAAAGACATGAATTACGCATGTCAGTCACGGTTCAAAGAAGGAAATAGAAACTAGCCGGGGTTTTCCTATAAGCATTCCATCATTGCTAACATCAAACAGATCAAGCAAACACTTATTAAATGCAGAATAACTGCTTGTGCAATCAATCTTTCTTCAGATCAGGTATATATATATACATATATATATGACATTTTGCATCATAGTTAACCAACAACACACTGCAACACATCTGATCTCATCACCATTATCTGATTTTAAACAGAAATGGTTTGGACAGGGCTTGTAAGCATCACATCTCATGAGAAGTTTATCAGGATTAAGAGACAGACCTCTCGAGCCTCTCGTATAATCCAGCAGGAAAGCCACTTTGAGATCAGGTGCATCTTTTCCTTGCGAGCGCTCTAATGCTTCTTCCATACAGTCGACCTACACAAGAAAACCAGACGGTCATTAAAAATCTCACTCATGTCCTTATGTTACACAGGTATCATCTACACTGTGGCTGTCAGCTGTGATTAGCAGTAACGACAGTAAAGATGACTTCTGAAATGAGGTTAAATACTATTTTTAAAGCAGACAAGATGGACTGACAGGTTTTAATGACATGAGACAGTGTAAACACATTCTTTCAGATCTGCAACGTTTCCTTTTTCCTCCTGTTTGAACAGTTTGGAAAGCTTCTGTCTTGTCCAGCTGGTTTTGCATGTCGACCTGAACAAGGAAATGTCAACTTACTGATAACTGAGCTTATCTCACACTTACTGTACACACACACACATCAATTCATTTAGCTATTTCACATTTACACTTTCAGCAGAAAATGTGGGTGGTGGATGAAGTCTCTATAATATTTAGGGTCTCTAGATATGACTTTTTGAATCTTCCTTAACCAGTGTCACAAAGAAATCTTATTGATCAGTTATCTGACTTATGACAAGCTTGTTTTTATACTTCAAGTTCTTCTTTACACTGGAGATATACACTGGACGCTTTCAGTCAGTTTTGAGGTTTTTTCTGCTCAGTTACAGTAACGTGCAAAACATACAAGATCTTGCTCAAGAGGTCCTGTGCCGAGATAAAGGGAAGCCATGACCACCCGACTCTTAGCCGTCCTGATCCGAGCCTGGAAAAAAGAGAATGACTTAAGAGATATTGAGCAAATGATTTATGACGAGCTCTATAAACACAATAAAAGTGATAAACAGCCAATCAGAGACAATATAAGTGTCGAAAGGTGGGGCGCCTTTAGATTCAAGGTTTACAATGAGTCATTTTGTATCATACGAAAGGTATATGACAACCCCAAGATATTTTTAATTATTAACTTTTTCTATTGTTTATTTCATTCATTTGTTTTCGTTTTATTGAAACTTTATGGATGCAAACCAAAAGATAAGACAACTCCTAATCCCTGTGGGTGTGTGTTTTTAATAAAGCTTCATATTATAAAAAACAAAACACTCAACACTATAATTCATTATGAATCTGAGTAAATAAGCGACAATACACTATTAAAACAACACAAAGTAACAATTACATGCACAAGAGTCACATATTTCGCACCAATTTGAACAAAGTTGCACTGTTGGTTTTGCAAACATGAACATCACAAATGAATACACGTGTACCTTCATAGTCTGATAAAAGTCATCAGGTGAGTGAAGGACACGGATACGGCCTCCAGGGACCCTGAAAGCAGGTACATGATCAGCTATCCAGCGGAAGCGTGTGTGGAGCCCCTCGACCCCTGTGATGCCCGGCGGTCTGGAGGAGGTCAGGGGGGGCGGGTCAGTCTCTGCCACCAGAGGAGCCAAGAGGAGCACTGCAGACCTGTAGACAAGAGGAGAACACCTTTAATCCAAGAGTCAGACTCTTCTTGCTTTACAATGTGATGCTGTGTTTTCATACAGAGTACATTAACATCTGGTGGATAATGATGACTGGTTTTTCCTTTCCTGTCAGTTCAAACAACAAGACCATGAATTTAGATTCCAAGATCTACTAGTTTGCCAACTTATGCAAAAGAATAAATGAAATAACAAGGAATACTGGAAACTAACAAAGCAAGCGTGTACGTGAAATATCTGAAAATGTTCAACATTCTGGAAAGAAATAATTCAACTAGTTAAGAATAACAGACCACACAAAGACACATTGTAATACTCAGTATGTCACTTATTAGCTTAAAAAATATTGTTTTTTAGCATGACTTGAGCTTCAGAATCAACATTTGTGATGCCAGTGTTGGTCCATCTTACTGCTGATTTGACAAAGGTCATCTGGAAATTTTGCAGCAGTCTTTATATACCTAAATGTATTAAATCTACATCAAAAACTTCTTCAAGATCAAGTCACCAAGATCTGACGTGGGATGTAAACTAAACGGTGTAATGTCCAGCTCAAAGGCAAGCATGCAGGACACAAAAGCAGAAATATGGTCTGTATGACACGGCATGAAGTCTGCAACCCTTTACTTCGATCTGCTGCCAAACCTCAAGTTCATGTTGAGTTCTCTACAACACAGACAGTCTCACCACACGCTACAGCAGATCTCACAGAAATCCAGAGGCGTCTGTATGACGAGTGTAAAACAATACTGAGGCCAATCGCTGGTGAACTGCTCATTGCAAATCTACACAAGTGTAGTTACGTCAATTTAGACCCAACATGTTTTAAAAACACATGAATCTGTCATAATGACTGGCTTTTGGTGAGAAAATTGATATAAAGCCACTCAATCTTTGCATATAGAAACTGAAATGTGTTATGGCTGCAGTGCAAAGCAATTCTTTAATATTATTTTATTCCAATGCACATCTATACTTTAACCCTAAATAATCTGGTAAACCTTATTAGTTAAGTCTTAAAAGTCCAATGAAATGACAAGCTACTTCAATACTTACTAACTAATAGTTAACTTTACTGAAATACATGTTTTTTGTATTATTCTGTCATATGTACTTTTTATATCTTTAAAACAAAACAAAACATTTAAAGAGCCATTCGGTGATTAACACTTTCCACATTTATTGACTAAATCGAGAATGTGAATGTGGTGTTCAGAAGACATGTTTAAATTTGATAACAAAACAAAGTAAGTGCTGACACAGGGCATGTGTTTTCTGTTTGTCTCGGTTTATTTTCTGTATTCATCATCATCACAATGTGCAGACAGATGTCACTCAGGACATGTTGGTGTTTATCAAAAACAAGCCGTTAAAAAGAAGCGAACCGGCGATCGTGTACGTTTTCCTAACATTTGCAACACATATTTGTAAAGTAGTTTTCATAGCTGCAATTTTACATATAAACGCAACATTTCTCCTTAACAAACCCGTAAGCTAATGCTAGTGAAACACGCATGACTCTGACAACACTGGCTTTCTATTAACTGTATTTATGTGATGAAATCGCCATCACTAACCCTCTCCTCCGATCATAAGTCCTGAAGAAACGATCTGAAATCCTCGTTAAAACCCAGGAGAATGCAGGAGTGTAGACGGAGAACACAAGTCTTTTCCATGTCATGGGCGCCGCCATGTTTTTACGGGAGTTTTGAATATGAAAACTTTATCTAAACGCTCGTTCCACAGACACACATCACTAGCGTTTCGTAGATTATGTGATTTACGCTTGCAGCTCAAAAAAACTGTGCCTATTACAAATATCTCATAATTATCTGTTACTGTTTATTTGTACCTCATTATTATAATGCTTTTCGTAATTAATAATTAATTATTCATTTTAATATTGCTATTCTGAACTCTCCTTCTTTGTTATACAACATGCCATTGTATATTATTATATTATATATTTTTTTAAATATTGCAATTTACACATTGAAGTCTAACTATAACATTAACTGTAATTGACTCTGTAGTTGAATCTAAAACAATTACATCTATTTTTCCTGCGTTTTTATTTTTATTTTGTCTGCAGTTGGTCCACAAATGTCCAAAGTTTTAAAGATAATAATTTACAGAAATATTAATGCAAATATTAACCCGGTGATGTTAATGTTATTTACTGACATTTTCCTATAGATGGCGTATGGAACAAATCCAGTAGCTACGTGTGTATGTGTATGTGCACTATACTATACTATACTATACTATACTATACTATACTATACTATACTATACGTTATATAGACATGTGTTTGTTTAACGTATGTTAAATAAATACTAATGTCATGCAAAAACGCTTTGCAAACCCCTTTTCCCTGAAAACGCAATGCTCCATCCTGCACCCGTGAGGATGACCGTAAATTACATTATTCTCCGGCTCTGCAAAACCAATCAATAAAGAAATGAATAAATCAAATTGAGTGTGAATAAAAGAGCATAATACGCAACATGTGTGTGGTCAGTCATAACACACCGACCACATTTCTATCCGCAAGGGCAATGCGATGTTTTCACCTTGTGTGAACGGGGAAGGGAGGGAGAGAATCCCGTAAAAAAGGGTCACGCTGATTATTTATTGGCAATCCGCCACTCGCGTGTCTCTCTGTGTGTGTGTGTGTGTGTGTGTGTGTCTCTGTGTGTGTGTGTGTGTGTGTGTGTGTGTGTGTGTGTGTGTGTGTGTGTGCGTCTGCTTTACTGGAACCTCGATGGGAGGAGCGTTTTAGAAATATCACTCGCTACTTGAACTCCACAGCACAAGGAGCAGGACACCTCCACTACCTCTGATAATACAGCTGATCCACAACTGACATGAAACTCATCTTTATCCCTTTACAAGAAGACATATTCTGCATTAACAGATCTATGGGACTCACAGCGGGAACTATGTTTTAGGAAAACTCCACGATTGAGTCGGATAACGCTTTAAAGGTAAATACAATGTATCTTACTGTACTTTATAAACCCCAAAACCTCACTTGTGTGTATGTGGATCATTTTCTATCTCTATTCTGTGTTGTATCAACGTCTACCAAACTGTATCATTTCGCTTTTCATGTCTGAGTGTTTTACTCAAATGTGTAGCAGACGGACTGAAACGACCTCGATGTAATGTGAATAAGTTGGTGTATTCCAGTAAGAGAGAGTGAAGGGGTATTTACAGTGTAACACGAGCCAGAGACCGTGTGTCATGAATGAGGAATTGGGTTATTCACAACGAACCGGAGGACCTCATTCATAACCCGCTTTCTCAGAGAGAGAGAGAGAGAATATCGGGTTCACTCGTGCTAAGAATAAAGCAAACTACTTCATTTATCTCCAGATAAGACAACTGCATCATTAAGACGTTGACATTTATGCATTTATCCACTGCAACCCATGATATTTCCATGCAATACTCTACAAATTGAACTACAGGAATACTTAATGGTATGATTCACCCCAAAATAAAACAGATCTGTCATTTATTTACCTGTATATGACTGTGTGAAGCACAAAAGAAGATATTTTGAGAGATGTCTCAGTGGTTTTGTGTAAATACAATGCAATGGTAAAGTCAACTAGATATATATATAACTAGATAAATGTCATGTGGGTGATGAATGCATTTTCAGTTTTGGGTGAAGTGTCACTTTAAGAAACGGTTAAAGTGTATGTGATGCTTCTTTAGAAGGGAAGGGCTGTTATTCAACATTTAATCCACTTGTTAAGACTATGAATGGGACCTGTTTGAAACAAATCTGATGTTCTCACTGTTCGGTACATGCTGACGTTTTTCATTTTGTTCCCCTTCCTTCAGCTGCCTTCCATACCCACCGAGACATCAGTTCTTCTGAATGTGGAAGAGGCGTCAGAACTCTGGGCGTTGTGTTGGTGCTCTCCCGTGTATGAGCACCCTGGCTGGGACGGCCCTTCGGCCCTGGACCCCAAGAACCAGTGGTTGCCGGGCGGTACGGGGGGTGGGCAGAGCGCCATGGTAACGCACAGCAGGTTCGACAGCGTCATGAGCAGCGGCCCCTTTGAAGGCGGCGTGCGCCTGCCCCCCCTCCGGTACAAGACCTTCAGTTCAAGGGCGCAGTATCAGATGGTGCTCGCGGCTGTCCGCAAACTTCAAGAGAGCGGCTTCTACTGGAGCGCGGTGAGCGGGAAGGAGGCCAGCTCGCTGCTGAGCGCGGAGCCCCCGGGCACCTTCTTGGTGCGCGACAGCTCGGACCACCACCACTTCTTCACCCTCAGCGTAAAAACCACCACGGGCACCAAAAACCTGCGCATCCAATGCGATTCCTGCTCCTTCTTCCTGCAGACCGACCCGAGGAGCGAGCAGGCGGTGCCGCGCTTCGATTGCGTGCTCAAACTCATCCATCATTACATGCCGTCCGCGAGAGGGACGGGGAGCTCGTCCGTGGCTGCGGGGAGCGACGTCAGAGACGGGAGCGCTTACTTCATTTACTCTGGTGGAGAGAAGATCCCGCTGGAGCTGCTGCGTCCGCTGGCTTCTAGCATGTCGAGTCTGCAGCACCTGTGTCGCAAGACTTTAAACGGCCATATAGACGTGTCCACCAAACGGGACCAGCTGCCTCATACGCTCCAAGAGTTCCTCCAGGAGTACGACGCTCCAATCTAGCTAATCTCAGAGCTCCAGATGTGTTTTCGATGGAAAGAGCCACACGGGCAGAGGACGCGTGCCAATGAATGCTCGCGGTTCAGTGGAGATTTCGCTCGGTGTCTGTCAGTATTGCAGGCCAGCTGTGCCTTTGACCTCTGGATTGTGAACTTTTGAAGGACGTTTGTCCTTCATTGTGGCGTTTGAAGGACAGCGTGATCTGACATCTCAGCTGCTGTTGTCACAAAGAGATCGTACCGGTCGCCTCTGTTTTCTCAAAGACAAACCGCTGCAGATAAAAGTGATGAGTACAGGAGTTAAGTGTGCTGCTGTGGCTGCCGTCCAGCTCTCCGCCAATCGATCGGGAGAAGCTCTCACGGTCTGTTTTATCCGGCTCGACATTTTTGACTTTCTCCTGGAAGGAAAGCTCTAGCCCTCCGAGAGCCGCTTGTTTGCGATGACGCACACATTTCCACTGCTTCTGGCCAAGTGTAATTGCCTCATAAGTGGGCGTGGGGGCGCAAACGGGGTGGCTACTTACCGCTCACAGCTGACACCGCTGCGTCCGACTGTTCGGGACCAGATAAACCAGACGAGAGTTTGACTCTTTTAACCTCGAGGAAGAAGACGGACCCTGACGACAGCTCAGTGGACTGTTGTTACTGTGTTTTTGACACGAGCCAAAGCAAACAGAAGTTTCATTTTGCGCTAGAAGAAAAGGCAGGCAACAAGTGAACGTTGTTCATGGCTATATTACAACATATACATGAAATGACTTTCACATACTGTGAAACAAATACACAAGCACAGTATGATAAAGCTTTAACTGATTTACTGTGGCATCTGGCATGAAGAACTGTGCTTCTCTAATCACACAGAGAGGCCGTCGTGCTTTACGTGCACATGAGAAATCAGTTCCGCTTCAGTACTCTCGTTCAATAACAACCACACAGTGTTTGTTTCACTAGCAGGAAGAAAATCTGCTATTCACTGAATGTATTACGAGTCTATGGAAGGGCTTATGGTTCAACTTGTAGATTGTCTTTTTTTTTTTTTGTCATATTTTCTCAAACCAAGGTGTTTACATGTGTGGCCACCAACAGGACAGCATGTGTTGTACTCTGTCTTTTATAAAGATGTCTTAAGATCTTAAGATCTGGTCTGATGACCGCCAGTGCAAGCTTGAAGATCAGAATACAAAGGCATTAAAATAGTAAATGCAGCAAAAAACTTTGCACATATTTATATTTATAAACTATTTCCATAATTTATATTAAAGAGCACTATTTTTACAAAATGCATTCCACCGTGTGCCTCTCGTTCTTGAGAAAGTGTGACATGAGAAATGTTGTTCTCCCAGGCCTGTGGCTTAAAATAAGCAATTTTTTAATGTGCCATTTGCTGTAGAAAACATTTCGTCCTACACACACGCATATACACGGATGAAAATACCACAACTGCTCTTGTTTTGATAAAAACAGGCCTGAGGCTTATGCACCTCGAGGTGTGTGTACAGGATGTGTCTGAGTGCATTCTCTGTTGATCAACATTAAACCATCTGCCTCACAGTATCTCTCTCTTTTATAATGTATTCTGTATCTGTACATTACTGCTGGTTATCCCTGGTTCCTTACAAGAAAATCGTTTTATTAGTGGGTGGTAAATGCAACACAAAGATCTTGATCACTAACATGTATATCACATGGTCATTATATAACGGGATAGTTCAGTCTCACTTTAATGACGTTATAAAGGCCTTTAACTTTCTATAATCTGTGGAATGTTATGGGCTGACAGACTCAGTCACTATTCACTAGAAAGAGATCCAGTCAAAGTGAATGGTGACTGACTGACACTTGTGTCATGGTTTTGACTTCAGAGACTAGCAGCAGAAAACTTCAGTGTATATTGTGAGATTTCTGCACATGATGCACTTCAGGAGACTTGCGCTATTCCACTTATTTAATGAATGAATCCCTCTCTAATTAATTTTCTCTCTTCTCCATTTAAGTAAAGGCTTTTATCAGTTGACTGTCCTCGTATTAGATGGTAATTAACACATTGTGAAAGTAGTAACTCACAAACCATTAAATGCCTAAGTGAAAAGAAATCAATAAGCCTTGATAAACTTCCTGACTAAACCCAATACTGCCCGATGACCTACAGTTCAGACATCTCAGCAGGACAAAAGCTCCAATACTATTAAAAAATTATTATTAATTATTAAATCATCAGATTGTCCTTGTCATTATACTTTTTTTAACCAAAAGTGTTGTGGTCATATCAGTGGATTCTGAGTGAACATGTTGATTAACTATACAAATAACAGCTAAATAAACTCAATCAGAAATAACTGCAGTTTTTTAATTTGCGTACTGTATTAAAAGAAGTCAAGTAATATATGACTTGTGAGATAAGGAATATGAATGAAATCTATAGTGCAAAAGTACTCTGAGATTATTAAGCAAATGTCTGTTATCACTATTTCATGTTGTCACATGCACCCATTTCCTGGAGATAAGCTTATAAGTCTCTTTTACTGTAGCTGCACATGAGAATTAAGGGTAAATTTCATACATACTTATACTAGAGAGGATCCCCTGCAAGGTATGGAGAGAGGGTAGATAGATATAGGATATATGGAGATAGGCAGAGAGAGAGAGAGAGAGAGAGAGAGAGAGAGAGAGAGGAGAGAGAGAGAGAGAGAGAGAGAGAGAGAGAGAGAGAGAGAGGACAGAGACAGAGGAGACAGAGAGAGAGAGAGAGACAGAGAGTGAGAGAGAGAGAGAGAGAGAGAGAGAGAGAGAGAGAGAGAGAGAGAGAGAGAGAGAGAGAGAGAGAGAGAGACAGAGAGAGACAGAGAGAGAGAGAGAGAGAGAGACAGAGAGAGAGAGAGAGAGACAGAGAGAGAGAGACAGTGAGACAGAGAGAGACAGAGGAGAGAGAGAGACAGAGAGAGAGAGAGAGAGAGAGACAGAGAGAGAGAGAGAGAGAGAGAGAGAGAGAGACAGAGAGAGAGAGAGACAGAGAGAGAGAGAGAGAGAGAGAGAGAGAGAGAGAGAGAGAGAGACAGAGAGAGAGAGAGAGAGAGAGAGACACAGAGAGAGAGAGAGAGAGAGACAGAGAGAGAGAGAGAGAGAGAGAGAGAGAGACAGAGAGAGAGACAGAGAGAGAGAGAGAGAGAGAGAGAGAGAGAGAGAGAGAGAGAGAGAGACAGAGAGAGAGAGAGATTTACTCTGTGGCTTGTTTAGATTACGAGAAATATGTTAAAAACCAATAAACAGTTAACACACCCATAGGCAACCAGTGAACAATCTCTTCTCATAACTCAGAGTGGTATCTCCTGCTACGTTGTTTTTATGGTATTTGGGAAGTCTCCACCTTTTCTTCACACTCGTTCAGTTCTCCCTCCCTCGTGTTTTCATAACAAAGCTTCAGTCAGTGAGTCTGTGCCCCGTTTGGTCAGGGCAACGCCCGTCAAACACAAACCCCCCGGGCTCTGAAAGTTCCTGACAACCCTCCACCCGAAACAACAGCGTTTAATTATTTGTATATCACAAAATAATATCACATTTAAGCATCATCTATTCTTAATCTATGAGAAAACATGTGCATGCAGCATTTCTCCACAGGATGTTTATGTTTATCTGCTGGGGCTTTACAGTAAATCACCTCTGTGACCTCTCTATATGTCTTTTTTTATTCGCTTACTGTAACAGTGTGGAAGGAATACTCCAGAGTTCACTTTCCATGTGTCTAGATTTGCTTATGTTTAGACTTCCCTGAAGTTTGTAAATTTACCGTAACCCAAGCTATGTTGATAACTTCACTGATTATTACTGTACGATCAAAAGATAAGCTATGAGCTGTGTGTCCGTTCATGCGTGTCTGCATGTGACTAAATGACTGAAAGTAACGGGACTCCGGTGGGCTTGTATGTGCTGGGAAGCCGTCCAGTTCTCTCGTGTGTCAGTCCCATATTGTGGTTGACTTAACAGGAAAAGAATGTGAGGCCATTTTTTATACATCCTGGCCCGCTGCAGGGGAAGAGCAAATGTGCACACAGACATATATGTGTGTCAAAGATGGAGGATGATAAATACAGTCCTTTACAGTCTGTAATCATGTCTGCCTACAGTATAATCACACAGAATACAGAACTACAAACAAACACGGTTGGCTGTCATCAAAACACAAAGTTTGCATCTGGTAAAAGTTACATCGCTCTTTCTATCTCACTTCTTATTCCGGTTATTTCCGCTCAAACAAATGATGTCAAGTCTCTGTGTGTTTCCAGAGTATATTTGTTGCCCTATGGTTTCCACTTCAGCTTAATGACATCATCAGTATGGAAAACTGCAGGTCCATTGGTCTACTGGCGATGGACAATCTTGGCATGTAGATTTAGACACACGCGTGCACTATTACAATTCAGTGTGTGACTTGTGTCCAAATGTCAAGTTTTGTTATTTGCATATTTTCACAGAAAGTGTGGGCCATGAAATGACCGGACAGCTGATTCTGCACAGCTATTGTATGAATTGACTTTTTTGTATTTTTTAGAATACTAAAAACAAAACACATTCACATCAGAAGCAAAACTGCACATCATATAACAACTTTCTGTGTCTTGTTCTTTTGTTCTCACTGAGGTTAAAACTAAACCATAAAACTATTGCACAGTATAAAAAGTTAATGAGTCGCTGTAACTTTAACATTTGTAACGTAAAAGCATATGTTGACATCCCATATTATAGCTTTAAGTTACTTTCTCTTCTGCTTTATTGCAGCGCTTTCTCAGAAAGATGCTTGAGGTTTTGATTAGGTAACAGTCCACTTTGTACAAAGGTTGGAACTGTGTTCTCGAGTGGCGTGCTTGACTGAGTGGGTTTATTTTCCTGCGAGAGACGGTCCTGTGGGAGGTCACAGAATGCAGGCAGGGATGAAAGAGCCCTCGTGGGACAGATTTACAACAGGGACTTTGTGGTCAAAGAGCTAATGGCTTCAGGAATTACTGGAGAACGCCTGAGAGAAAGACAGAGAGGAGATTCCCTCTACCCTCATTCTCAAACTAGTCATGAACGTCAGTATAGCGAGAGCTTGACGACAAACACTGCAGTCTTTAATGCCTCATTTCCATGTGTTCTCGTCTCGTCCATGCACACGCGCATGCACATGCAGTTGCAAAGAAACAAAGTCCAACTATCCCCCTCCCCATCTAACACACATGGTTCCCATTCCCTTCATACCTTCAGTGCCATCAGAGCCCAGTTTCCAGGAAAGAGGCTCTTTAATTGAGTTGACTCTTTACTGCTCTTGCAATGTGAGAGAGAGAGAGAGAGAGAGAGAGAGAGAGAGAGAGAGAGAGAGAGAGAGAGAGACAGAGAGAGAGAGACAGAGAGAGAGAGAGAGAGAGAGAGAGAGAGAGAGAGAGAGAGAGAGAGAGAGAGAGAGAGAGAGAGACAGAGAGAGAGACAGAGAGAGACAGAGAGAGAGAGAGAGAGAGAGAGACAGAGAGAGAGAGAGAGAGAGAGAGAGAGAGAGAGAGAGAGAGAGAGAGAGAGAGAGAGAGAGGAGAGAGGGAGGAGAGAGGGGAGAGAGAGAGAGAGACAGAGGACACATGACAGGGAGGCAGGGCTCAAGCACAAACTCACACATTCTTTTACTGTAAGAACTCATTTCCCCCTCCTGACTGCTCTCTTTCTTCCTGCACCCTTTCCTACATTGCCCCCTTAAATATGCCTTTGTTTGGGTCAAGATTCATTTAAACCGTGCACATAATAACATACTGCACTGTGATGCAATGAGTGCATATTTGATTGACCATCAATTTAGTTTATAGTTGCACAGATAGTTTGTATATGGTGTATCACAGCCTTTTTCAGCTGCAGCTCTTCTGCATGTGTGGATGGATGCTTACAGCATAACAATAGGGTTCTGGAAATCCCATTTATTTTCTCAATAGAGGAATTGATTTTTTGAAGACCTGCAATGAGTGCTGAGGTAAATAAGTGATGAAATGTGCTTCTGTAGAAGCCACAAGTGAATGTGATTTCAAAATTTATTTGTAAAAATCCTGTTTAACTGCTAAAATCCCAGTAAAGAACTACACTAGACATCATTTCTGAAGAGGGATCCACCAATCATAGAACTCAATCTTACCATGCTCACCGTATAACACTGCAATACATTTGAAAATAACATATACATCTGCATACATTAAGATATTGTGCACTAAACTTTAAATATTTGGTTTTTTGTACTGTTTATATTTTAATATAGTTTTTTGTTTATCGAACGCTTTATGGGAATAATAATTGTTCTGAAATGAGGGATTAAGATTTTTTTATTACTTTTTTCTAATGATCATAAATGTTTAGCTTAAAAACAAATGTTGTAATGTTGTCATTTAGTTCATGTCCTATTTGGTTTCAGAATATAATACTTTTATTGAGGAATTGTTCATTTCTTCCAATAAAAGACTCTATAGAAACCAGCTGTAATCTGCTCTGTTGTATACGTGCTTCCTGTTTTGAGATCAAACTGACCCAAAGTAATTGTATTTTTTATAAATGTACTAAGAGGCATAAACAACCCACTTAACATGTGGAGGTGTAATGATTCCTAAATGAATCACGCAACATTTGTAGATTTATAATTCTGTCAGTAAAACCTCAAACATTTGAAAGGATGATTATATTATTCCAGGTATCACAGGTTTCAAGTGACACTTTTTAAGGTGACAGTACATGTATGACTTACTGAAGCCGACACAGAGCATTAAACATGAAATTCAGAGCCTTGTGGTGAAATGCGAGTAACTGTAGCTTTATACAGTAGTTCTGAACGATAAAAGACCCAACAATACAGTTCAAACAAAGCCAAACAACTAAAATGACACAGACAGCAAAAACAGAGAGAGAGAGAGAGAGAGAGAGAGAGAGAGATTGCAGAGCGAAGGAAAGATCTGAGGACAGGAAACCAAAGAAATGAGAGAGGTTTCCTGTCTGCTGTGTTGGACAAAGAGAAGGTAACACCTGAAGGTTTGCTATATGTTCCTCAAACACACGCAGTTGTCTGAATCAGTATGTTTCCGTGCAGAGAGCAGGTTAAGTGTAGGCGTATTTTGACTGGAAGAAATCTCACCCGTGCAATGAGAATCGCTCGGCAGACTCCTGCAACACTGACGCTCGTGTGAGAGGAAACGGAGAACGACTCAAGAAAGAAATTTACAAGAAATAACGTTTCTTTGGGGTCAGTTTTCGCCACACTGTGTTTTGTTTCGCATCTCACCTTGTGACCTGCAGTGATCGACACTTTACTGGAACACACGCTGAGCCTTTCCAAGGGCGGCGCAGTTCTTTTCGATTTGAACTGATATCTGATATGGTGTTTCTCTTCTCTTTTACCAAAGACATTCCTATAACAGTGACCACAACCCACATTTACAGTTTTAAAGAAAAAAACATGGTTTCAGCCCTGCTTAAATCCTCATATTTCCTGAAAATATGAAACCACATCACAATGTGCTTAAGCTGATGATGGTATTTCAGTGAGTTTGCAGAAACATTTTTCTTATGGCAAAAGGAATATTTCTTGTCCAAGACAATAAACTATTTCAAAAACTTCCACACTCGCCTTATAGACATGATCCAGTTTAAAGGCTCGCAGATGTTTGTCTAGTTTAACACACAAACAAACGTGATGTATTTGGCAGAAAGGACATTATATTATTCAGAGCTTAGCAGAAAATCAAAGTCAACCCACACGTTTGTGGTTTTCATTCAACATCGTATCTTATGATGTTGAGAGAGTTTCAAAAGGTTTGAATCATCATGTGTGTAAATATGACGTGCAGACTGCCGATGATAATCTCACAAACATGCAATATCATGGAAATGAATAACTTCTGTATGGTACGTATGTTTAGCGTGCACACATTTGATTTTCTCAGGAAACATCAGTAACATACAAACCAGCATCACTTTGTTACAGAGGGCAAATATAATCCTACTGGTGCCAACAAGCCTCTTCATGCTTCTAATGATGAATGACTAACTTTACAACCACATTTCATGTGTGACTCATTAGCTCTTTTATATCACTTACACATTTAACTGTACTTACCTCAGAGATGGTGTTAAATACGTGTAGTTTATCTAGAATGTTCTGACGAAACACAACATTAATTGCGTTAACTTTCTCATGAAGAAATGTTCATTATTAGATTATATGTGTGATATCTATTGTAATCTAGTTAAATACATAATAGCCATTTTAAAGCATATGCATGTTTTTTAAAATAATTTACCACTGTCATGTTTCATAAACTATACAATGTGAGGTTAATATTACCTAAACGCTCAGACGTACTGTACATACTGTAGGCAGATTTAGAGTTTTTATATAAATGGAACGGTACTTTACTTGATTGAGTCAAATCAATACATTGGCAGATTGCTTACAGTAAAAAACATAAAGCTTTCCTCTGACATACATGCACACACACACACACACAACACACACATTTACTTATTCTCTTTAATTATTCATATCAATTTAGTCTTTGTGGTAACTGGTATCATTTAGAATTTGGTAAAAGCAAGATTTTTTATCTTACAAAGCATTAAATTGGCCTTATATGAGATCTACATTTCTGCATTCTGCATTACTGGTTCCATAAACGCTTTTCATTTTGAAGACTGAAAAAGCCGGTTGCCATTATTCCACAGAAAAGCACATTTCATTATTCATGAGTTCCTTCACCGTTTGATTGATTTTTCTGGAAAAATAAAAAGGTGGTTTGATGGAAGTCACATGTACTTGATGTCTTGATGTAAAGTGCTGAAAAACATGACATGAAATGTATAAGCAGGCGAAACTGAGTAACTTATAAATGATATTAATGTTCAGTCATGCCATGTTGCTGACGCATCTGTGTAATTATAGGGCATGTCCCAATAAACATGTTTATTCACACAAAGATGAATGACTTATTTTACCAGAAATGAACTTGGGCATGACAGTGTATTTGAATACCACTGAATCATGAACGCTAATGCTTTTATTCTTCTAAGACGTTTTAAAAAGAGATCCATTTGTTCTTGCCTTGGTGTAATTGACATCACCAATATGGCCTTTTCTGCCATTTCCCAATATCTGTTCCTCTTCTCATACTTCTTGTACGATCACTGGAAAAGCGATTGCTTGTGCCTGCAGCTCTGACGCAAACGGAACAGACGTTATACAATGCATCTTCCTTCCTGAATATATTCCCAAATACACCAGCCACAAAAATAGAAACTAGCCGAGACGTTATTCTCTGTGTACTTACAAAACAAAGCAAACATGCTCATACAAACCAAGCAAAGCAGTTTTGTGAAGATAGCACAGGAAGCCTTCCATTAAGAAAATCATTCCCACAAAAAATATATTTCCACCTGTGCAAATCACATGATTATCCATCATAAAACCTTAAAACTTCAGTGGTTAGTCAAATGAATTTAGCTGCAGTTTTCAGTTGAAATTTGTCTGATTTTACGTCACACGTGCACAGACAACTCAAAGTGTAATTAAACACTGTGGCTTTATTAAACATGTACAATCACTGCTACAGTAACACTTCATTTAGAAACATTACTTTAAACGCATTACAGTTAACATCAATTACAAATAAAAAACATACTTTTATAGCATTTACACATTTTTCTTGTTAATTAATACAAATACAATTGTTCATTTTTTAGTTTTTAATTGTTAGTTTTGCATTAACTAGTATGAAGAGATCAACTTAAATTTTAAATATGAACTTAAAATGTTCATTGTTACTTTATGTTAAAGAACATAATTAAACAAATGGCACATATTGTAAAGTGTTACCGCACGTAACAAACGCAAAAACAGGAGAGGCGAAACCAAACCCTAAGCTTTATAGACTTTATTAATAAATCTACACGAACCAGGAACCAGGAACAAACCCATTCACAATCAACAACAGACAAAAGCCAATAGACCCGAGGAGGAATATATCCACAGAGGATAACAAACACAGGTGTGTGTGATGAGTCAGCAAAGCATTATGGGAAATGAAGTTCAAGTTTAAGCTTTGTGTTGATTCTCTGTCTCTGTATTTACCTCATTTCCAACTCGCCTGTTATTTTTTATATCTCTGTTTCACTTTGTTTTCTCTCACCTTAGCCCCACAATCCACAAGAAACAAGACCAAAATACAACTCGTGCCATGTGTTCCTGGAAACACAGATCTCTAACTTTCCCACATGTTGCAGGACTGATACGACCAACTGGTTTTGATCTTTCCCTGCGGGTCAGAATGAGATCAGCTGCGATTTGATTCATTGCGTTCATTTCGTCTGGTAAATTGGGCTTGTTTTCCAGAGCATTGAAAGCATTTTGTGTGCCTTCATGGTCATGTGTCACGTCAGGGCAAACAGAATCCCGCAATCCTGCAATTCTTTGTGTGTGTGCTTTTGTGGGTGTGTGTATTGGAAATGACACACATCTGAATTACCAGAAATATGGTGAAATCCTGCCCTCAGGGACACTAAAATACACTTTTCTTTCACCTCGATAGACTCGCTCTAATAGGTGACAATAGACTTTTCAGAAATGTATAACAAATGATGCAACCCAATTCAACTTAACCATAATATTTATTTTGAGACAAAGCATTTTTTCAAGTAATGTCTCTCTGTAACTTTTGCCTCTATATCGCCATCTCTGTATGAAACATAAAAATTGCAGTTTGCTTTACATACATATCTTAATGTGTGTCAAACTGGCCTTTTTCACATAATCTGACCTGAAAGCTCAATTTATACATCATTATTAAAAGCTAATCACGTGGAGACAAGATTTTTTAATGTTCTTGATCAACAACTGATGTTTGTTTTTACCACAAAAAAAAGTTATGGATTGCAGCTTTAAGTAATATGATATTATCTTGCTAAATTATTGTCATAAATATAATTCAAACAAAGTGACTTAGTAAAAGAAGGAACCATGTTAAAACACATCGCAGCTGAAAGCAGCTCTAGTCACACTAATAAACAATGTAAAGACTTTTCTTTCTTTTATTATTTTTATATTGTTTCAAACCTGTATAACCCGTATGTAACACAACAGATCTGCTGCTCTTTCATACTGAAGATAAACTAACAATCTTCTTTGGGTTTCACAAAAGAAGGAAACCACAAGTTTGGAACAACACGAGGGAAAATCAGTGATTGTTTTATTTGTTTGTAATGGCTTTTATTTCTATACCTTTCTTCAGTTAGTTTAGAGAGACTGAAGTGTCTGACTGTGTGTTGTGCATGTTGTGTGGGACAGCCAATAACAGCTGCTCTATTCTTCTCCAAACATTCATCTTACAGCAATGAGTCCATTTATCCAGGAAAAGATGCAAACGCTCCAAAACAACACGGATGTTTCCACGGCAACGGCAGGGCTGGGGCAACAGGGACGAATGAGTTATATTTCATGTAGGCTGAGATTTCTTAACACGCGGTGAAGTATGAGCAAGCAAATGACTTTGTTTACTTAACATTTTCTTTCAAAATCACAAATGGCACAACTTTCCCTGAAAGCAGGCTGGTGGAAAATTACTGCATTGCAGCATGTTGTGATGTATGTTGCAACACTTTTACGCTTATGAGCATCGTATCAGATCTTGACGTTTGAAAGCAAACGCATGCAAAACTGCAAACACATGGCTACATTAAAAAACATTTGCCAAATGTATTCGGTGGTGTCTGATAAAAGCATGTTTCAGGTACAAAAAGAATCATCTCTGAACCACTCGCTAATCCTGTCTGCCGTTTGATATTCCCGACCTCAGCCACTGTTGTTATAGACGGGGTCGGATGGGATGCTAAAACAAACAGAGCAATGTTTTCATATCTCCACAGAGCTGCAGTGTTTACACTTTTCAGGAAAAAATGACACTACCAATGGATTACTAACAGTTGACTGTGTGATGCTGAGATACATCGTTCATGTGTCCAAAACCTTGAAATGCTGGTGGAAATACTGTTTAGTTATTCAAAGTCATAAAAAGAGCATTTTGTTAATGGTTGGCCTTATGTTATCCTTTGACCCCAGTTTAGAGGTGAGCTTGGAACTAGAGCTATTAAATGATTAACTGAAAGAGAGAGAGATAAGAGAAGAGAAGAAGCGCAATGGGAGGGATTTCATAATGCTGATGGAAACAATGGCAGACGTGAAGGTTTTCTCAGACTCCAGAGTTTTCAACTATACTGATGTTTCATTGAGAGACATTGCAGATCATATCTAAACCACACGAAAGAAAGAAACACTTAACACTTACTGTAAATGTGGGAAATTACACCAGACCACTTAAGACTTAGAGAAGTCATGAATCAAATAAACACAAAAAACAACTAAATCTAGTGTGAAATTATTGGTGTCTTTCCTGTTGTTTAGCAACTTTATATTTCTCTGAGATGGCATGCAGCGAGAGCTGAAGATGTGAGTCACTCAGAGGAACAGATGTGTCCTCTCACGACAGCATCCGTCCTGCTTCAGTCTTTAACCCCTTAAACATCTACTACTATGGAATTTTAGACTCACTATGAGTTAATGATTTGTGAAACACGTGTCTAAATCAGACGTGTTCACATATTCAAGCTGAAGAGATTTTTGGAGGATGTGCTGACTATGCTATAGTGATATACTATACATATTATTATCATAAAATGACATTAACAGTCACTGATATTCACTTCAGATAACCAACAGTGATGCCTAACGTACAGCAAACCTTTTAAATACTCTTTTCCGGTGTTGTACATGATGTACAGCTACACACGTGTAACTCCTTCTGCATATCCATATAAGACTCAAAACAGATTTACAATAAATACAAAATATCTGCAGTTTCCAAACAGTACATGTAAATACAAGTAAGTGTCAGACCTCATTCTTCTCCGTTTTAATAAGGTTGTATTTGTAGTAATTGCATTAGCTAACATGAACTAATGATGATGAGTATAATTTAATAGTCATTTATTCATTTCTTTCTTAATGTTAGTTTATTGTGCATTAAATAATGTTGACAGATACAATGAAATGAAATGATTATTTAAATAATACTGTAAAAGTATTGCTCATTCTTAGTTCATGTTAGCTAATGCATTAACTAATGAAAACATCCTCATGAAATGGCAATTGTTTAGTGTCACCAAGGGTTTGTTTTTACTTTATCACAAATGCTAACCTTGCCATTTCTAGATTGTTTATTCATACATTTTTCTGTCCACAGTGACCTAACGATTCCTCTCACCTCACGATTCGTGTGTCGTCCCTGAGGTCATTTCTATTACTGACCGGCAATCACGTCTGGGGTCACGGCTGGCCACAGAATAACACTACGTGTTTACTCAAGGGATAAAGGGTTGGTTCAGCTGGTAAAATATGCTTTGTATTTTATCACAGCTACATCCAGGAAACCATTCGGGACAAAAAAACAGGCACTTCACAATGTTTTGTGTCTCAGCGGTAGATAACAGTAAGTGAATGTGACGTGGACTGATGCGCACTAATACAGAACAGATGCTGTTCTTCATCTAACTGAGGTAACCGTCAGTGACTAACTTAGACACACTTCCTCTGTACTGTTGAAATTTGAGATATAAATTGCACAATGTAGTTGTGAAAAGAAAAGAAACAAAGGGCAATGAATATTATGTAACATTTCTGTCATGAAAACAATTGATCTTGTGTGTTCATATTGTTTTGTGCCAATCATTTAAAAAGTGTTTTTAGTACACGGTAGAGTAGTTTACATAAATAAACACTTAAAGAAATGTCAGGTGTTTATGTCATTAGTCTGTAAAACTAGAATCTAAACAGAAATAAACAGCATGGCCTTCATTGATCATAAACCTTCTGGTTTTACAGGCTCAGATTAAACTAATGAACTTGTGTCCAGACATTGTGTTGTTTTCTCTAGACTAAACATAGTCATATCATTCAGGAATCGCTTTATTTTGTGGCAGTTCTCAAATGTAAACTGCTGTTTGATAGATGGCGCTATCTCAGCTTGTTTCTAACCCTACCCTACCTGTAACCCAAACCCTAACTGTGAAATCAAAGGGAAATAACAGCTTAACCTAAACCTAACACAGGCCCAACACTCACCGGGACAGTACCCTTTCATAAAGTACACTAAACAGTGGTACCAAATGTACACAGAACTGTACCTAAATGGAATATAGAAGGATGTTATAATAATCTGATTGGTTTCTAGTAATGTTGATCCAAAAACAGGTCCTATCGGTGAAGTTTCAAATGAACACATAGTGGAAATGTTGTGATATGTTACTACGAACTAGTTTAACTCATTGATGGTTTTCCCGTCAATGACAGAAGTCGCATCGACCCGTTAGTAAGACCACAAATGTGCCTCAGACAAGACATGGAATACATCATCACAAAGAGGAACCTACCAGATCTCTCTCAGCCCTTCTTCAATATCTCTCATACTTCAATGGAAGTATGATGAAGAATGATGACCAAGATGACCGAAGCTGTTACACTGATAAACACCTTAATGAAGTGTCTGCTTATATCAAATCCTTCTGTCTTTATATAAAACTAGATGGACACAATGTTGAATTAAAGGTAAAATATCTTTCCAAACAAAGAGGGCATGCAGACCAGCACTAAGTAAAACAGTCAGCGAGCACCAGGACTTGCTTTAGCTGCTTTTTTTCTTTGTCCGATGACTAACAGTGGAATCTGGGCTCGAGCTCATTGGTGAGCGATGTCAAGATTTCCCACTTCCCTCCGGGTCGACTGTGACGCATCTTTGATAGTCAGTGTTTATACTGTTGGTTCTTGGACTTCAGTGATGTTCACAGTTTGAATAAGCGGCAATCAATACAAATAAAATCACCACAGCAACATTACTGCTCTCACTTTGACCGAGGTGTGCAGAGATCTCTGACGGTCGGGGAAAGCCTTCGCTCCGGCTCACGCCAAACAGCAAACCGAGACTCATGACTCATGACTTCCCTGGCAAAGCGTTCCATCGTTCGTAATATCTCTGCGGATGGCTGCGGCGGGGTACGTTTCTCTTTAGCTTTTACAACGGCCAAATTTTCACTCTGACAGCGATGAATTACTCAACAACTATGTGTTTCCTTTTCTGTTGTTTATGAAAGAACTGGCAAACGTATAGTAAGGATTGTTTTTACTGGGCTGCGTGACCTTTCTAGTACACGAACACCAGATCCATCCCTACAGCTTTTCATATTCCTTCATTAATGATCAATTCTTAGTTGCACGTGTTGTAAATAGATTGGGATTAACGGGCCGAATAAGAGAAATTAGGAATAAAGTGTCCTCCATAGTATACTTCACGCAAAAATCACATTTTATTGTAATTATATTATATAATATTTTGATATTATTAACTTCATTTTCATTTGAACTAGTATAATGAAATAGTGTACAATTTCAATCAGACTTGGGACTAAATCAGCCCACTTTTTAGTTTATAAAACAGTGAAGTATACTTTAAGCGTAACAGTTTTTCTGAAAAGCATACATAAGCTTTTTTCAAGTATACACACAGCACATAAACTTATTTTTGTTTTAACGGAACAAAACAGGCATAAGCAACAGTTCAGACCTGGTTTCCTTTCTGATGATGTGCAGATGTTTCAGCAACACTGTATTATTTTTGTTTTTATTAGAGCGATAATTTTTTCTAGAGAATTAAACATAGTTATAATAAAATCATGCCCTAGAAGACTGTAATGTAATGTAATGCGCTCTTGTGTTTACATTTGAGAACTAAACCTATCAAAAGGAATTAGCGTTAATGTATGTAGCCGGTCCCGGCAACCCACCACTTCAATCAAATTCATGAGACATCCGCGACAGATGCGTACAGCTTGTAATATATGCGAAAACAACATCGTGCACCACACATACACGTGTCCGACCGCTACGAGCACCAATATCATATCCTTATGAGTGCTGTCAAAACAAAAGGGCCCTCAGCAGTTCCAGTAACCCCTCTTTGTGGGCCCGATCTGAGGTAATTCCATTATAGCCTGATAAAGGCCGAGGCATTCCAGGAACTAGAGGCTTTTCAGCCACATTCCTCCTCTGAGCGTCTGCGTCTGCCGTCTGCCCGGCTCTGCAACTCACAATCACAAGAAATCCTTTCAGACGTCTTGTAAAAGAGCATCTCATATTGTTTGTCACTTTAAATCCTGTCACAACAAGAATGATGTGTTATTCTGAAACTGATGGCATTGTTCGGTCTGAAATGCAGTAGAATAGGATTGTGTTGTACTGTACAGTTCCTTAAATATCAATGACCTCAATGAAATTCTCAAGAAACAGGAAATCTGTCAGTTAATGATGATCTCAAAGCTTCAGGTTAAGGCAAAGATCCCGACGACAACACCATCACAAAAAATGATGGGTGAAATATGGACAGATCACACAAATCCAGCAAACCCAACAGTGTGTTCTGTTCATATTTTACTCAGTTTTGGGGTAAAAACGATTCAGTATTTTTAAACACAACATGTGGCCTTATAATGACAAATGTCATTTGTGACTAAAACAAAAGACGGCAGTATTTATATTTTACTAAGCGTGTGTACACTGAATCTCATTGAATCCAGTTTTTAATAGGTTTTAAAAACAGTTGATGTTAAATGCTCTCTTATTAAAATAAATGTATTTATGCTAAACATTATATCACAGCATACTGTGATACCATATTCTATGATGAAAGTGTCAAAATATGCTATTTTTCTTAGAATAATATTTAACACTGAATTACTATTTATGCTTGAACATAGAAAAAGACCCGTATTGCACCAGCAAATAATCAAAAATGAGACAGGTTCTTTTTCATATAAAAACACATATTTTCATCTATTTGTGCATGTTGTGACTAGAGGTCAAAGGTTATTGTGTGCTCAATTTAAAGAGTGTTGTCTGTCTTTACTAATGATGAATCTTGCTGGTGTTTTTGAGGTTCAGCGTACACAGTGTGAGGTTTTTCTTGGCAGAAACTTATAATATAATATATAATCACAATTATAATAATATAATCGCATTACAAAGCATCAAAGCTAAACATGTTTAAATCAGTACATGCATTTCCTGCAGATCAAACTTCGTTTGAATGATTCAGCTCAACAAAATAATCTTAATTACATCTCAATGAGGGTAAGAACATATAATTGCACTTACAGTAAATGAGTTCACATTCTTACACTAGACTATAGTTCACATCAATATTGTCTTTCGAAACAATAAATCCTGCCAGTAAATGATCTAACTTTGCTATGTTAGAATGGTGGCACTAAACAGGTAAAGACTCAAATATCTTGGGAGGGAAAAGAAAACAAACAGGCTATACAGGAATCTAGGAGTAGAATATCCAGACTATCATCTGTGACTCGTAACAATTATCTAAACAACTCCAAGTGTCTTTAATATATAATGATTGATAGTCCTGGCCTTTTGCAAGTGATGTGATGAAGCCCATAATGGATCATTTAGCCGAGCGATGCAGGAAACAAGGAATAACAACATTACCCAACGTGGAATATTTGAGATTTCCTGGAATAAAAGTAGAATACGGCTTTCAGAACCCAGACCGAGGAAGAGAGAAGGAAAGAAAATGTGAGTGTGTGATGGAAAAAGCCACTTAAGCATGTTGGTCACAGCGCAGGTCCATCTGAGAAACGGCTGGCCGGAAGATTCGTAAACGGGGATAAGCCAAAACCAAGACTTCCATGTTGGTCAACAGATACCTCATGACAAAACCACAACCTACGGTCTGTCAATACTTATCAACAGGACACACTGAAGACAACACGAGTCTCTCTTTTTCCAGTTTATTTCAATAAACTTTTACTTATATTACTCGTGTTTCCAAGGTCGAAAGAAAAGAGAACTAATTATAAGGACAGAAATTTGATTGTAACCGCATGGAAAGCTAATAGTCGGGAGTGATTCAGGCTTCATTCAATAGTATTGTTAACATAATGATGGCCATTACAGACTGAACAATAGATAAAACAGGTTTTAGATGTCTGTGGCCAGATTACTGCCTTTTGGAAATTCCTGGAAAAGACTTTTTTGCATTAATTCGGCTGTCTTTGATTCTCAGAACACAGGCTACCTGTTGTTATTTGGACAAAAAGAGTAATTCTACATACTGACAGTACGTCTTTTGATTTCGTATGTCCTTCTATTAATAATTGTCCATTGAAATAAAGCTCAGAGGTGAATAACAGATTCATATTAAAAGACTTTATACTGAACTTGCATCTGAGAACAGCTTGAGACATTGTTCAGATCTCTTCTGAGACATAATTAAAAAAGTCCTTTTCTTAGGCAAATCTAGGAGACTTTACAAAAATCCATTTGTTTGTCTAGTGGAAACCAGTCCAATATTAAAAAACATCTCAGATGTACATTTTCTGTTCTATTGTCAAGTCTAAAACTGTAGTAAAGGCCATTCGTGCCAAATGATTTGCTCTGAGATGCATAATTGACTATTATTCATGGAAAGGTTTTGCTCCGTGCTGCACCAAACGCACCTGGCAGTTTCACCTCGAGCAGTCACAAAATATCACATGACACCTTCTCGACCAATCAACAGCCTCCTCAAGCAGAGCATGAAAATAAATGAGAGCAGTAAGCCCCCTGCGCTCCACGCTTTATGGTGCTCCACTTCAGGGAAACCATGTGACTTTCCAGACGGGGAGAGCGAGAAAAGGGGGGAGGGAGGAAGAAATAGGGGAGGTCAATAGGAATAAGGTCAAAGAGGGACATTTGAAGATGGATTTCTTGGCCAAGCACAGATGAGGAGAGAAAGGTGAGAATGACAGTATAAAGAAGTGTACGGGGAGAAACAAATCTGTATGATAAGATTTCACATTGTATCGAGTTGAAAAGCTTTGACATGTTTCAGGTGTGCAACAATAACTATTGCGTGAAGCTTGTAGATGATGAAGATATAATAGTCATTTGGATGTGAACACAACACACACAAATAACATTCACAATTATATTGACAAGATTTGTCACCAGCTTAACATTATTACTATCAAATGGGCTTTATATGAGAAGCTGTTACACACGAGTGACGCTCGGCTGAACGCACGTGTTGTGTTTTACATGCAATAACTGTGGCCTGTACAGCATGTGTTTCTATAGAAAAAATATAATGTTGCAATATTTCTATGAGACTTTAAAGACACAACTTTAATATTCAAAAAATATGCAATGAAAATGTTATTGGAAAGAGAAAAATCCCCACTCTCGTGGCATCTCTTCTACCAGATGACCTAACTCACCTGCTTCTCATTTCATTTGTTTGGATTCTGCAAGTCTGAGGTTTGTAGAATGAAAGGTATTAAGAAAAGAATGTGCACAGGCGGATACACGGAAGTGCACTTTATCCACTTCCTGATTCACAAGAAAGAGTCTGATGATTATGAATAAAAAATAAAAACAACAATATACAGCTGAAACCTGGACAAAGAGAAGCTGAGTGGATGTTTATTCAATTCTTATGGTGGCTGAACTGTCTTAGGTTTGCTAAATAATCCTCTGAACCGGCCAAAGACAAAAAACAAACAAAGAACATGTCTTTAGATATGTGGCTCACTTGGCATATTGTACTTTTATCCGTTTTTTAAGGTAATAAATATTGTGCAGTCAGTGTGATTTTTGACTATTAACATGATAATCAATGACTATCACATAAACACGGACAATCCAGTAATCCATAAAGTTTATTTTCAGCAGTGCCAGACTCTGGGGAGTTTCAAAGACGCCTCGTGTTGTATTGGCAAACTCCACTTTCCCAGAATTTCTGGGGAAGTAAAATAAACTTTGCCGCACAAATACGCTTATGAAAACACTAAAATAATATAAATAATATTGCATGCTCGCAGTAGCAAATTAATGAACTAGTACTGCTAAATAAAATAATATAAAAACACACAATAATTAAACTAACCCTAACAATTACAATGTCTAAACATCCTCAACACAAGACACGTTTATAAGAGAAATCTAAGAAAATGTACTGAGATGAAAAATATTAATTAATTAATTAATAAATATAAATAAATAAATAGTTGCCAGTATGATAAGAAGAAAAACTTGCAAGGAAAATCTATTTCCCATTGGCAAGTTTATTCTATTTTACACAAAAAACAAGATTTATGGTTTGATGGTTTATGTCTCTGCACACCGTGACTCACAATTAAGCATTTTTGACAGAGATCATAACAAACTTAAAATCACCCTCACATGTTTATAAGCAGTTTTCTTTGAACCTACGGGATTAAAAGGAAGTTTTACGGCATATATCTCATATATCTCCTGTCTGTTGCATTAAATTGTGCTCATGTGCAACACACATTCATTAGCCAAGAAGTCGCATGATTGTAGGCGGCCACAGTTCTCCAAAGAATGTCCTAACCGTAAAGATGTGAGCAAAACAAAAGCATTTTGGTACTATCACAATCCTTGAGATTAACTTCCTCTTCTGAACTACAATGACAAAAAAACAATAAAACGTCATGACGCTTCTGTTGGAAGTTAGAAAAAATCTTCCTTTAAGTGGTAAAGTCACATCAAGTTTTTGGTTTTATTATGAAAAACATATAAGAATACAAAGCATCCTTTTGTTAAACTACCCAAACAGCCTTTAGATTTCATTTGGATTCTGAATGGGAGTGTTTTTATAAGAAAATATATATCAAATCACACACAGAGGCATTAACAAGTATCATAAGCATCTGTGAATGTTTTTGAAATGGTTCAGGTTTATAAACTGCTTAAAGGATGAAAACATTAAAAGCATCAGGTGAACCTCTTGTGGATGGGCATGAAAGAAAAACCACAGTCATGCATGGAAGATTTGACCTCAAACATGCATCATTATGAAACGTCTTCCTACTAACAAGGAAATTGCGTATATGACTTGCTTCAAAATTTCTCAATGACTTCACAACACAGACCTCAGGCCACAGTTTAATTCATGGCAATTCCAAGAGGAGAGTCAATTGTATTAGCTGTGCATTCTGCAAACTGTCCTCTGGTGGCAAACCATGAGAGTAACACCTCATTTACCGCATTCTCTTTTGATTGAGCTCATTACCAAGAGTGTGTTGACTTAAGAGAGACAGATTGCACCCTTGAAAGTGTACCCTTGCAAGAACACCTCCCTCCCTCCCTCCCTCAGCAAACAACAGAGGCTCATTTGTGATGTACACATTTGTATGGTCTATTTTCAGCCCCAGGGTTTATGGTTATTGGAAAGGCGTTGCCCTCTCTCTCCTTTCCGAGAAGGAGTCAATATTTCTCTGTCTCTGCCTCCATTCACAGCTAATCCAATTTAATGTCAGAAAAACTGCCAGCTGAGAGCGGAACGGCATATTTCTAAGACATATGTTCTGGCGCGTGCACACACGCATGTACACGCAGGGATACGTCTTCTCAGCTGAGCGCAAATACAGGTTGACAAGCAATTCATCTCAATGTTAATTCTATTGTCTCTTGCTGCAGTTATGCCATGCATGCAAAAAAACTAAAGCTTTCTTATCACCGACTGTGTAACAAACTGGATCATATGACACATTTACTTTCACTCTCTTTCACACACACGTTCCAGTTCAATTAGAAAGCGCAGTGATTGTTCTTGTCATTATAGCCAAATGAGTGATGATTGATTAAAACATGACTCTGAATTACAGTCACCTGCATCTCAAAAAACAACCGTGTGACATGTGATCCTTCCAGCTTTTACTGGAATACCTGTTGTAGGATTCCACACTTTACCAGGAAGGAAGTTAAGATATTAAAAACAAAAATACAAAAACTATTTATACAAACTATGAGTATTAAAGTGTGTTTCTTTTACTGGCAGAAACCTTAATGCAAAGACAGAGCTCATATAAATATATATATATATATGTATGTATGCTTAGTATATAATCTTATATATGGAACAACAAAAATATTTTTCACATATCTTATTTCCAGTAAATGTCCTCAAAACACAATGGACAGGAGTGGCAAAAGTTCAATTTTGGGCTCTAGGACACAATACCTACAAATAGAAACACTGGCTTATTTCTTAACCTGAGCATACACATGAAAATGCACAAATTACAATTTTTATATTCAATTTGATAATTCTTTAATTTTAGGTATTTTTAAAACAAAAATTTGTCAAACATTTCTTTTTGAGGTTTAGATCTCTCCATCGATATATAGTTTGTTATTTTCAGATTAGAATTCAACTATGAAATATTAAAGTGAATAGGGAAGTGTTCCTCCTGTGGACCGGTGACAGTAACACAGATCCAAATCTGACCCAGAACTTTAACACTAGGTTTGTGCATGAGTTGTTGCTGTAAATATCACCAGAATAGCGTGTTCTGATTCCAGTCTCTGTGACATCACAGTTTACTGTGATGATTGTGCTATATTTAGCTAGTACATTCATTTAAGACTCTAAGCGGGAAACCATGAGCCTTAGGCTGTATCTGACGCTGTTCATTTTAGATTTAGCGACGCACATGCTGAAAGCTTGCTGTCATCGTTCTTAACACGTGCTGGTGTGACACGATTACTAACTGTGGAATCTGCATTTTAGAAACAAATAGCATATTAGTCGGATGGTTTTCTCACATTGCTATTAAGAAAACTGAAAAGCTACGAAACGGCAGCGTGGTACATTGAGGCTATACTGTCAGCGTGTGCATGCTTTATCAGCACAGATCTGAAATGGATTATGAAAGCGATAGAACATGCATATAGAAAGTATAAGATACAAAACCTCTGGTCTAAACACATTCCCGAGAAACCCATTTCACTCCACTAGAGTAAATAATATGCAGCATTTACAATAACATACAGTCTGTTCAGACATAGTTTTGGTCAAAGAAATATGCAATGTAATCGGCAGGAGAATCTCAGCGAGGCAAGAAAAAAACAGAAGAATGAAGGGAACTTATTCAAACTGACTTCCAGTAAACCCTCCTCTTATTGCAACGAGTCTCTCACAACAGGGAGCTGTTTCTTCAGTCGAGAAAAAGTCTTTTATACAGGGGTAAAGAAACAAATCACGTGTAGCACCAAGCCAGAATCTGCGGGGGGAAAAACGAACATATAGAGACTGCTATAGACTTAAACAGGACTGCACTATTCCTAAAATCAATCTGAGAGTCTGTTTTCTATTGTATTCTTGACTGGACATTGTGATATATGAGGATCCCTTTTTAAACAACGAGATGATGGAGCATTAACTTGGTTTGGACTCTCCAACCATCTTCTCATATCAATTCCTTCCAATCTAGAAAATCCATCTGCTAACCTCAAAAGCGATGCTAGCTTAAACCAAGACGTAATTTAAAGGTAGAGAAGCATAAAGAGTGATATATTGGGAGGTCTCGCCCCACACGCGCTCTCAATATGCCCTTCAGCCAGAGCCACGAGAGTCACACATTGCAATGACATCGATGACAAATGATCTCATTTAAATATAATGTATGAATCTGGTGCCAACTGGCACACCCTGCCTGGACCCCATCTACCCCCACTCTCTCTTACTGGAAACCCAGACAGCTGCTGGACTCACTTTCACGAGCTCTCCTGACACCTCCCGCAGGATTTTATTAGAAACACAGCCTGTGAAGGCCAGGAAACCTCCGCTCCTGACCATATGACATCACTGCAGGATGGGCGTAAATAAGATCACCTTACTCAACGGAGTGAGCATGTGAGCGGATACTCCAATTAAACCTTCACATACCTGCTGGGATGGTATTTTTGTTATTGGCACATGGTTAGAGAAGTAAAAATAGGGAGTGTCTTTAGACAGGAGATCACAGAGATGCTCAGAGAGCAAACACGTACATGACATGTTTGTGAATGCCAAAGTCATGTTTTCATGTCTTTGTCAACATATTTTGGAAGCATGACATTTTACCAGAAGCTGGTTGCTAAACTTGTTTCCATACCTTCTATTTAAATGACTTGTAATTATATAATTATCATCTAATGGTAAATGACTTTCGCTCAGTCATTATATAGATATATATCACGCCACTGCTGCTGAACCTCCTTAAATATTAACCGTGAGCGCCCACGAGTGGACAGTGTGAGTATGACATCACCTCATTACGTCAACATTCTCTTCAGGATAAATCAGTGACTAAGAAATTGAAGATTAATTAATCGATTAATCGATTAAGATAATTATGTAAACTGGAGAATGTTTTATATACATTTATTATTTTTATATTTTAAAAATATCAGATTGTTTGTCTTTTTTTAGTAACAGATATGTTCCTTATCGAACTGATGGTTCAATATTTGTTAATCACAGATCACACTGTAATGCTTTACACTGACCCAAAGTTTAATGGTCCAGAATCCAGTGGTCAACTATGAATGCCTAAATGATGATGATGTGTTTCCTTAAACATTGTGATTATCAGTATTTGCACACATATGTGTATCTTACCAATAGATCTACTCTCATGCACAACAAGGAGAATTACCATCACCACACACGCATCTGTGTGTATCTTTACAATGATATCAACTAAGACTTCGTGTGAACTGTCACGTCAACGCCAAGTAAACTGATCGATGTGCACGAATTCCATTATTCATGTCTGAAAACACCACAGTACAGCAAAGTCTTCCTGTGAGAGAACAGAAGTCATGGCCTCCAAAACATTACATTTACTCCGCTATTGCTTACACAAAGCCCGGCGTGTTTCTCGAGTGGATCCGCTGCGGCTGTGTTCCGGATCCCCGCAGGTGACGTCAGCTGTTCGTACCGTGGACCTCCGAAGCGACACGGTCACCAAACCTGGAGCCTCCATGCGCAGAGCCATGGCTGAGGCAGAGGTCGGAGATGATGTGTTTGGAGAGGACCCTACTGTCAATGGTTAGAGATAGACACGTTACATATGGAATTAATCAATAGTTTTAAATGACTGCCATACTGCAATACTTCATTCTCTTTATATATATATATATATATATATATATATTTACTTATTTATTCAAAGAAACATTTACATTTAGGCTTTTATCCAAAGAGACTTACAAATATTAGGAGACAATGAAGCGACACATCAGAAGAGGAAACAATAGTGTGAAGAAGTGCTTTAGTAAGTTTATAATGTTTCACAGTGAAAGATAAATACATGTAGAGGAAAGAAAGAGAGAGAGGGGTATTTATTATGATGTCAGGTGTTTGTGTTTTAATCTGTTTCTTAAAGGAGGTGAGGGATGGGACAGATGGGATTGTGTTAGTGAGATTATTCCACAAGCATTAATGATTTGAATTTAAACATATATTTGTCATACAATTGTTAAACATAAGAAATTTTGTAATTGCAAGCAGCAACAAGACTTGTTTTCTCTTCATCTCTGCCAATGGAGAGAGATAAGAGAGGTTCTTCTGGTTCTCTTTTGGGTGCCTGGAAAACAAGTCTTGTTGCTGCTTGCAATTACAAAATTTCTTTATGTATTATGTTTCTGTGCTTATTCCAGTAGGATTGAACAGTGTTGAAAGGAGTACATTTATTATTAGGATGAGAATCCCTGGGTTTTAAATTCACAACCTTGCACTGCTAACTGGTTTAAAATACAGATTTGATTGGACAAATTGTCATTTTTTCAATACTATTTTGTAATTGTTGTTGAATGGTGAATACAAAACAAGTCCAAGTGGCCAGCAAACCCACACAAGAACCATTTTTGGTTCCCTATAAAACTTTTCTGTTTCTAAAAGAACCCTTTCTTTTTCCCACTACAAAGAACTCTTGCATCATACTTATATTCAAATGACTTTTTGAATAATACAAAAGGCTCATATTTTAGCTATAAATATGTTTTATGTAGTTGTGTGCAAGCTTTCCACTGGTAGTGAATGATCCAAACCCTTGTATACGTTCTCTGTACAGAACTGCAGAAAGAAGCCGCTGATATGTTTGGCATGGAGGCTGCTTTATATGTGCCCACAGGAACCATGGGTAATCTGATTGCAGGTACCGTTGCTATTAATAAAGTGTTGTCCTGATAAATGAACACACATCAGACTATTCTGCTTCCGGTGCTGCTGTGGTGTATATCTGTGCTGCTATTTCTGGAATTGTGTTGTTGTGAGTGACCTCATAAGATCACACATCTCACCCCTCATCTCTCTCTCTCTCTCTCTCTCTCTCTCTCTCTCTCTCTCTCTCTCTCTCTCTCTCTCTCTCTCTCTCTCTCTCTCTCTCTCTCTCTCTCTCTCTCTCTCTCTCTCTCTCTCTCTCTCTCTCTCTCTCTCTCTCTCTCTCTCTCTCTCTGTCTCTCTGTCTCTCTCTCTCTCTCTCTCTCTCTCTCTCTCTCTCTCTCTCTCTCTCTCTCTCTCTCTCTCTCAGTTATGGTGCACTGCAGAGAAAGGGGAGATGAGATGTTAGTAGGTGACCTCTCTCATATTTATGTCTATGAGCAGGGTGGAAGTGCACAGGTATGAACAATGGACTGATGTGTTTTCTTTCTCTTACTCATGTTCTACGTTTCAGATGATGATATTTTTTATTCGCTGGTTTTATAATTTTATATGAATTTTAGCTATGAACCCTATGTAATGCATGACCATACACACACCGTCGGACATCGTTAAGGAAAAAATGAAAGAATGTGTGTTTCTCATCTAAAAGTCCATATGGGTCAAAATTGCTCATTGTCTGTAAATGCGGTCTCATTTTCCCTTAGCTTGCAGGTGTCCATTCCGTAGCAGTGACTACTCTTGCCGACGGCACGTTTGACCTGGACCAGCTGATCTCCAAGATCCGTCACGGTTACCCTAACCCGCACTACCCACGCTCTCGTCTGGTGTGTGTGGAGAACACGCACAATATTCAGGGAGGGCGAGTCCTCCCACTCTCTTTCCTGCAGGAGGTTGGTGACCTGAACATGGGTTCATTATTTGTGAGATAAAATATATTCAGTGTTCTGCCACTGTCCTAAATGCATGTTTCATCGTGCTTAAACTCCCTCGCTCTCTGCAATTGCCACTTTCTATACATACAAGACATTTGAATGGATTATAAAAATTAAATCACAATGCAGTTGTTTGAAAATATGTAAAAATATTGTACTTTGTATGTTTTCATTTTCATGATCAATTGTGAGCAACCCAACTATAATGCAGTTAAGATGTAGTGCATGGTAACTTACTGGTTTTCTATAAACCAGCTCGGGCACTTCCAGTGAATTTAAACTGAATTAGTGCTAGGCCTGACTATTTAACTGACTAGATTAACTAACTATTTAACTAAGTCTTCCACTACTGATGGTGTTAAAGCTACCTCTGAAAATGAAAGATACCACCACACTAATGAGCGATGGTGTTTAAGTTACTGTATACTGTAGTTTACACAAAAATGAAAATGTAATCATTATTTACTCACTCGCATGTTATTCAAACAATATCTGTTTAAGTAAATACAGAGTTTTCAGTGAAACATACAATGACTAAATAATTGTGTGTATTTCTCGAAGCTTCGCTCTGTGGCTGATAGGTTTGGTCTGGCGGTGCATATGGATGGAGCGAGGTTAATGAACGCTGCTGTGGCTCAGGGTGTCCATCCGTCTGTTATAATACAATATTGTCACTCCGTCAGTGTGTGTCTGTCCAAGGTGAGCGCTGTTTTATAAAGAACCGTGTAACTCATTTACCTGTTCTGCTTCACTTCACTTTCAGTCTAAGTTTGACTTTAAATATTAAGTGTGAGGAACAGTCTTAAAAAGTTGTTATATGTCTACAGCACAAAATGAACAAGGAAGAAAATCCGGCATTAAAGATAATAAATAAATAAATAGCAATCCCTTTAAATCTCTTTAATGTTAATAAAAACCATTAACATATAAACAACTCTTGTACTTATATGTTAAAATAATTGCCATTATGATAAAAGCTTCGTGTGTTCCACGTGAAGGAATGTGCTTGTGTAGTTACTTCACACGTCTAAACACGTCTCGTCTTTAGTGAATAGTTGAAGTGACAGAAGCATTGAAAAATGACCTTGTTTAAGTCAGTGCTCAAATACTTGTATAATAACCTGCACGTCTCACGTGTCTGTACAATCAAGCCTTATTTTTATTCATAGCATCAAAAGTTTAATCTTTTTCTCTGATGACACGCTTGTAATCATATCTGGGATTGAAAAATAACCCCCCCCTCATTATTCCCCTTCATATCCAAAATGATCGACTGAAAAAAACCTGGAGAAAAAACTAATCGTTCTCAACCCTCTACGAAATCCTTAGAGAAGATGTCAACATTTGCATTTTAATTATGCCACTTGTTTGCATTGCTCTAAAAATGAGCTTCTTTCTGTCACCGAATCGTCATTTTTCCCTCTTGCTGAAAGACATTAAACGTAATTGAGGCTTAAAGACAAACAGGAATATGAATATCAAATCTATTGTGACTATATAGGCTTAATAGGAATGACTCACGTGTCCATCTGTATTCCAGGTTTTATTTATACCCGGATGCTTTTCTAAAAGCCGTTTTGGTTTTAGCCGTTACACCTGAAGTTACCGTGAATGAGTAATTTATATGTACAGGAGAGTTTATATTTGTGTTGTGCAGTGTACTTTACACAGTTCTTCAGTAAACTATTGTATGCTTTGTGCATCCATTTAATGCAATGCAGTAGAAATATACTAGTTTTGCACTAAATGTATACTCAACAAAAGTCCTTTTTGCTCTGTTGACTGATTTTATGCACATAGCTAGAAAACAACATAATTCAGGGCTGATTGAATCTGATGTGTTGTTTGGCAGGGACTGGGGCACCTGTGGGAACTATGCTTGGTGGGTCAAAAGATTTCATACAGAGAGCAACTCGCGCCCGCAAGGCACTCGGAGGAGGAATGCGGCAGTCCGGCATTTTGGCCGCAGCTGGTAGGATTGCCCTGTCGGACATGATTGGCAGACTGGAAGAAGACCACAGGAACACCAAACGCTTTGCTGAAGGTGACAGAACCCAACTGAGAATGTGCTGCATTACTACAATCATTAATCTGCACTGATAAGTTTTCTTTACTACAATAATTCTGAGAGAATTGAAATGAATGTATTAGGTGAATGAAATACTCCTTTCAATAGCTGCAAATTATTTAATTACCAATGCATTAGGATTGCGTTAGTCATGTAATTGGCCAAATAAAAAAAATCAGACAAAGGAACTTCAGAACAGAATTTAAAGGATCCCATTACCTTTTACAAGAACTACATGTTATTTCATCTCTAACCCTATTGATAGAAGACTTACAATACATTTGAAGGTTCCTTGTGTACCCACATAATATTTGAATTACCTTTCATTTTTACAGTGAATGGTTATATAAACTATAGCTATCTCTGAATTACACCTGGATCTAGACCCAAATATAGATGGAAGGAAAGGTCACTAATAAAAATACTAATATCAGACAGTAACCAGCATTGTCCTGCATCTCACCAAAGGCAGTTTCCCCATGATGAATGCCTCTTGTTTTCTCTGTGGTAGCACTTGCACAGTGTGACCCTCCTCTGTTTCAGCTGGACCTGGCCAGCGTGGAAACCAACATTCTGAAATTTCATCTGCGGGAGCATCAGATGAGCTCAGATGAGTTCTGTGAGCGGATGGCACGTGTAGATGAGGAGGAGGTGAAGGCTCTGGGTCGGGGCGTCCGGGTGCTGATGTTTCCTCACATTGGAGATGCAGTCAGAGCTGTGTGGCATCTGGACATCAGTGAGGAAGACACACAGCTGGCTATACAGAAGGCTCGCTTTGTGGCTCACAAGTCCATCAGGGCAAAATGAGAAGAATTCTCCACCAATCAGATGTGCCATCTTTAAAACCTTCTTAAAAGCTATTGATTGAACTAAAACTGCAAATTCTATATCATTATATTTACCAGTTCGCACTCTGGTTTGAAAAGCTACCAAAGATTTTATAACAGTGTTATTCTAATCCTGCCCAGTGGTTTGTTAAAAGTACATGGAGCAAATCGCTTTTTAATGACAATAAATCATTATGACATATGACTTCAGTTGTTTAATTCGTCAAAAAGATAAAGAAAGAGCAAAGCACTTGTCATATTTGTCTGGGTTTATTATTTTCATGGTGTTACATAAGAGTTTTCTGTAATGACGTGAGACAGGCTGTGCAGAGAGACACACATTGTCATGACGACAGAGCCGTGATTGCTTTTACTGTAGGAGATATCACAAGCATCTTAGCTTACAATGCTTTAAACTAGATTTATTCTGTGTATCTTTAATAACCCATAACCATGGAAATGTACAATTATGGTCATCTTATTATTTAACAGCTTCACAAGAAACAATAGACTTAAACTGTATATACAGATGTACATTGTGTGTCTCACAATGGAAAAATACTGGGATGTGCCTTACACAAGGTCAACAATCACTATGAGCCGTATACGAGTCACGAGTCTTTAACAACAGAACGACTCCAACAGAAATTCATAGTTGTTTATTGAAGGTTGGTGTGCATTGATTAAACCCTATGAGCACTGCAACAAAACACAATCCATCATTTCTGTAGAACTCAATAATATAAAACATTTACAGATGTTTGGGATACAGGTGCTTGAAATATAGTCTATTATTTTGTCAAAGGAAATGGCTGTAATTTAAATCAACAATCAGTTTTTTTACACCTGAAAATTAACTTGAAGAGAAATCATGTAAAAGCAGAACCCTGACGTTACTGCCATCATCTATTATCATGCATTATATTTAATATGATTCATAAATGACAGGATTTCTCATGCTTTACCTCCACTGTCTCTGTAAGGTTATATTAGCGCTCGGCTCCTAAAGAATCAAGTTGTCCATGATGTTGTTATTTGTCTGATAGTCAGGGAAAGTTCAGCCTTTTGATGAATAAAATCTTTATACTGACATTTTTGGTCAAACCAACGTTTACAAAAGCACATTTAAAAGGTCACATTCAAAATTATTTTAAGAGATACGTGACTGAGAATAATACTGTGGCCATAAATCAAATGTGACACGATTACCATAAAACTCTTCTTTTTCAAGGCTGCAATAGATACGACAGACGACAACAAATGCAAACAAAGTGCAGTTCAAACAAAGACTCGCAATAAAAAGCAAAGCGACATTTACTCACTATCTCAAGAAAACATTTGAGTTTTTCATATGTTGACATCATAAATCAAGTATGGATAGAAACGTGAGAGAAGATAAACAATCACATCCATTTTAGCATGTTTTAAAAAAGGAAATATCTGATGCATTTTAATAAATTACAGACAACAGCCATACAATGGCAGAAAACACCAGTCACGACTTTAAATTACATCACTGAGTTAGACAAATAAAGTCACTGAAAAAGCAGAATTGAAATGATTTTCCTTTCATAAAATACATCTATTTAATGAACAAGCAGAGGTAAAACATCTATTAACATACAGTTATAAAGCTCTTCATGTGAATTTAAATAACATGACAAAGAGGAATGCAGCAGAAAAGACACTGATGCACAAAGAAGAATATTTACTATAGCAATTATTCACAAAAGATATGAAAATGAGACAGGTATATTTAGCTGACCTATATATAACCATCTGAAAGGATCATTTATAAAGGTTTAGAGTTTTAATGTGAGGACATGAATAATCTCTTAACATTCGTGATAGTTTAACATTGTAATGACTGTTACACAGGACAAAACAAATCACAAATCTAAACAAAATCAAAATATAACTCTAAAAGCACATTGCCTAATCAAAAAGCAGAATATATCAAATATAAGGCTGTAGTGGAATACTTATCGCTGATTGGACAAGTCACGTGTCAATTAAGATATACAGTAAATAACTCAACATTTAAATTCAGCACCCATATTGACAGGTTACAAAACATACCTGTCATACCTGTCAAAGCATGACTCGTGACAGAGAAGTGTCCGAAATGAATACGGCCCACTCGAAGATACACCAAGTATACATTTTTGGCACGACTAATACTAGACGATGGGGAAACAGTTCTATATGGGTGCGACAGAATCTTCATATTGGTTTAAAGGCACCAACCTGACGGCCAGCAGTAGAAGAAGTCCGGTTATCACCTCCAAAAGACAGGAAAGCCACGCCATGTCCACAGACCAGCCGAAGGATGTGTGTACCTGAGCCATCTGTTCACGGCCCATGCGCTTTTCTGTCTCTTCTAGAGCCCGTTGAGAATATCTGATGTACAGACTCACACCAGAGAGAGTCAGAAGACCTGAGAAAACACATGCAGATACACGCGTGAATCCATCCACACAACCAAAGCCGATTCTAACAGATGTTACTGGATATGTGGCAACAAGAGCTTTTATTTAGCTGTGGAGCAATTCATTAAAAAAGAACAGTTAACAATTAGTCTTAGATCGCTTACAATAAATTGGGTTTAACGAGAGCAGATCTAATGGGACCTTACTTCAATAGTCATCAAGTTCTTTATTATACATAATAATAGACTTTTTAAAACAATGACAAGCGGTTGACAGAACATTTCATGTGTGTAGGCTGTATGTCTCAATAAAGACATATTTATAATTCATACTGAACATGAATAATAAAAAAAAATGCAATGGAGCTTTTTTGTCATTAAGAATCTAGTATGAGAGCAAAAACATCTTTACCAATGTTTGTTTCTTCATAAGGGCTTCTTGAAAGGCAACTGTACAGATTCACATCTTTAAGAGCCTTTAGCCTTTAGCTTGGACGGTATGAGTTTATAACGACTATAACTCATTCATTGCAACTGTGTTAAATTGTCTGGCGATCCAGCGATCTTATTCCCTTTCTCCCATTAAGTTAAAATTTATTGCTCACAACTTGATGTTTGCATTAACAAAGTAAGACCATATATTTAAGGCGCCAAACCTGAACCTGAACTAAATACAAAAAACCTGATTCACACAGCCTGTTCGTCTGTGTACAGAAAGCTAAAGACAAACACAGCTGTGAAACACAATATTTAGAAAATGTCTCAGTGGTTTTGTGTCGATACAACGAAAGTCAATCAGCATTGTTTGGTTACCAACATTCTTCAAAATATTTTCTTGTGTGTTCTGCAGATGAAAGAAAGTCATACAGGTTTCTAATAACATGAAGATACGTATCTCTCAGCGTTCACTGAAGCATCAGCATCAATAATCTAAACAGTGAGGAAGTCGAACCACCTCATAAATGCAACACCCCAGTGTGTCTGATGATTTCAGGACATTATTACTGAATCTTCATTAAAATGAAATGTGTTAATGTGGATCCACAGCAGCAAGAATCACATCTAATTAACCACTGACAAAATGAGAATGGATTTCTGCATCACTCATAAACATAAAATTAAGAGGCAATAACCAGTGAGAGAGAGAGAGAGAGAGAGTGAGAGAGATGAGTGAGTGAGAGAGTGGAGAGTGAGTGAGTGAGAGTGAGTGAGTGAGTGAGAGTGAGAGAGTGAGTGAGAGAGAGAGAGAGAGAGAGAGAGTGAGAGAGAGTGAGAGAGAGACAAGAGAGAGACAGAGAGAGAGAGAGAGAGAGAGAGAGAGAGAGAGAGAGAGAGAGACAGAGAGAGAGACAGAGAGAGAGAGAGACAGAGAGAGAGAGAGAGAGAGAGAGAGAGAGAGAGAGAGAGAGAGAGAGAGAGAGAGAGAGAGAGAGAGAGAGAGAGAGAGAGAGAGAGAGAGAGAGAGAGAGAGAGAGAGAGAGAGAGGAGAGAGAGAGAGAGAGAGAGAGAGAGAGAGAGAGAGAGAGAGAGAGAGAGAGAGAGAGAGAGAGAGAGAGAGAGAGAGAGAGAGAGGAGAGAGAGAGAGAGAGAGAGAGAGAGTCTTATCCAAATGTCTCGGGCTGCATAGTGAGAAAACACACGGCTGTATGCTTTTAGACACTGTTGGTGCTTCAACGTATGTTTGTATGTGTGTGTGAGGATCAAAGTAAACTTCTCCTGTCTGGGATATTTATGTTGATTTGGGATTACATATGGTCTCAGGAAAATGAGTTCTGGTTGTCCTCAGCTAAAAGGATTGGCCTGCACATTTGTTTCATGAAGAACAAAGGCAATAAAATCACAAAGGCAATAAAATCAGACTGAGGCTGTATTATCACTTTAAATAAAGCTCTTGATTCCCTTCATCTTTAATTACTAGAAGAGCTGCAGGGAGCTGCAGGGATGTTCTCTATTATCCATTCAATTTCACAGGAGGAAAGCGATGAACCGCAATAACTTTAGTCCCATAAGACTCTGACACAAGAATTCATAAAACTGTACAAGTGCAAAGGTTTAAAGGTAAAAAGTGTGTGACAATAATTGAATGTTTTCAAACATGCTTTCAAAACTACAGTACTGGCCATCACCTTATTGTTCACTTATTGTTGTCTCTGTAATCTAAAACATGGGTGTTAAATATGGACAAACCCATGAACTGTAGAAGATTCTATGGAAGAAACAATCCTGCTTTTTGTATAATGTGTATAAAAATAAATACAATGTAACTTTATTGCAGCTTTAGTTATGAGTAAATGTTACATAATCAGACACAAATCAAAACATTTTGTTTTTTTTGTTCAACCCCATCAGAAATGAGACCAACACCTTAAACTTCAGTAATGGATGAGCATCCATAAGAACCTTTTTAAGTTTCTATTGTGCAATATGCCACATAAATCTACCTTTTTCTTCCTTTATTACAAGACATGAAGAGATTTAGACTTACTGCACAGAAGGAAGTATGAAGCAGATCCAATCAGCAATATCCGACTTCTGGCTAAGGAACTGACGAGTCCACAGATTCCTCCAAACACCAGCATGACCAGACTCAAGGGGAGTAAAATGGCAATCACACTGTGCATGACTGAGTAAAGCAGAGTAAATTACAGCTGTTAAATCTGAACACATCCACAACCCATACCTTATTTATGGACGAACCTAAAGCTGTCAGAGTTGGTCCTTATGGTGCAAAATGGTCCTTATTTACAAGAGTTATGGCTATTGTATTTACAACAATGCTGTAAAACACTCACTTTCCATCTGCTTCTCTGATTCTGAATATCTGGAAGTGTCTTTTGTGTGACTTTGGGCATCTATGGTTAAAAACAGAAGCAGAAAAACACTATAATTTTCTCTGTGCACACAATCAGCTGTCAATCATCAGGGTTTCCTGCAATCTTATCATCAGACAATCTTAACTTTATTTTCAGTCCTGGAGATGAAAATAATAAATCATAATAATTTAAAGTGAAAATGTATATTTGTAGATGATTTCCATAAAATACGTAAAAAAAATGACCCTATAGATAAATTTGTGAAAAGGTGTGGAAACCTTGACGCCACTATAACCAGAAGTATACAAAAAGCTTTTCATTAAAACAGATAAAAGAATAAAAATCAATATCATACCATCTGTAACTCCCCACAGTCCAGAATGTGTCGGATCCGTGTGGTTTGTGCGCTTGTCTTCAATAATGTACCAATATTCACTTCCAATGGCGAGTGTGAGACAGATAAAACTAAACACACCCGTTAAACCAGCACCGATCACCGCGCAACCGAATGACATTCTCATCCTGTACAGAATATATACAGTTCTGATCCAGTGATACCCAAAAACTAACCGGAAAGCGCCGCGATCAGACGCTTACTTTCCCACAGCTGGAGCGAATGATGCCGTTTATCCGTCAAAGATACCGAGAAAAACATTGACATGAAAGCTTGTTTCAACAAATGACTGTGTTGGATCAAAGAAGAAAGATGTTTGTGTTCGGAGCAGTTGTGAGCAGCACTCACACTGAGCGCAAGATTACGCGCGACTGATGGAGGAAACATGACGTACAGCGCGTAACCAACACCAACCCCAGCATCCATCAATCTAACAAACCCAAATACCAATGCAACATCCAGACACACAGCAATTTATCACAGGCACATTTTTATTTCAACATTTTCATACAGAGCCATTTCAAAGCATTTTATTAAGCAACAAGTCATCTTATTAAGCTTGTTTCAAATAAATACTAGTGTATCAAAGGATGATTATTAATGAACAGATTTTGAACGTGGATAAAATGATAGACAAAGACTGAAAGTTAGGGTCCAGAAGTAAAATGGGAAAAAAGCAAAAAGCAGTTTATTCTTCCTCCATGGCAGACTGGATGATCTGGACTCTCTTGAGCTTCACTGCCTCCTCAAATTTATCAATGGCTTGACCGCACTTCTTTTTCTGTAAAAGCACATAGTGTCACTTCATCTATGCACGTATGTACTTTCAATAAATAACATGAACATAACATGATAATTAATTCAACTATACAGTTACACAGTCAAGTTTGGAAACACATGTTTATTTTGTATTTTCGTAAACTCATCAAAACCATGAAATAACACAATTGTAACTGTGGAATTATGTGTTGTGACTAAAAGCATCATAAATAAATGAACACTATGTTATATTTAATCATCTTCAAATCACACTTTGTGTAGAATTTGTAAAAAATCTTCATCATCCAACTGGAAAACAAAACTGAATGAATTTCTATCTACGCTGGACTCTTACTGACAGCTTTTTATTCATTATTTATAAGTTATCCATTTAAAATATATATTTTCAAATAAAATTGTAGTTTTGTAATGAAAGAAATTAATATGTTGGCACAATTATGTATTTGTCTACAAAAGTAGTTTCAATATTCAGATTAAAAGATTTTTGGGATCTAAACTTTTGACTGGTATTTTGTATTCATAATACGTGTATATTTCTATATGTGCATGAATGTTAAATGTTAATATGCTTTGGCAATGTAAAGACTTTCAATCCATTATGATATAAAACTCATTTTATAATGGTTTGAAACAACACTTGTTCTGTACATGCTCATACATACAATAATAAACTTCTGTCTCTCCTTCTGAAGTTTGAGAAACTCTTCCACTGTCAGATTGTCCATTGTCTTCTTCAGTAAGATGAAGTCACAGGTGGGTGAATGTGCTTTGTGTTCTTTCCTGGGAAACAGTACATCAGAAACATAAATGCCACATTAAACCTCGTCTATTTCATGTTAGAAACACACGTGCTTACTCAGGGTCATCCTCCGGTTCCCATCCCTCCAGCTCTTTCAGACAGAAAAAACACTGTGCTATATCTGGACTGTTGTCCGACGGAGTGTGAATGAATCCAGCTTTTGCCATCTGTAACACAAAAGCATAGTAAAGCATAGTAAAGCATAGTATAATAGTAAAGCATAGTAAAGCATAGTATAATAGTAAAGCATAGTAAAGCATAGTAAAGCATAGTAAAGCATAGTAAAGCACAGTAAAGCACAGTAAAGCATAGTAAAGCATAGTAAAACACAGTATAACACGAAAGCACAGTAAAGCACAGTAAAGCACAGTATAACACAGTAAAGCACAGTAAAGCACAGTAAAGCACAGTAAAGCACAGTAAAGCACAGTATAACACAGTAAAGCACAGTAAAGCACAGTAAAGCATAGTAAAGCACAGTAAAGCACAGTAAAGCATAGTAAAGCACAGTAAAGCACAGTAAAGCACAGTAAAGCACAGTAAAGCACAGTAAAGCACAGTATAACACAGTATAAGCACGACAGTAAAGCACAGTAAAGCACAGTATAACACTACAGTAGAACACAGTATAACACGACAGTATAACACTACAGAAAGCACAGTATAGCACAGTAAAGCATAGTATAACACGACAGTAGAACACGACAGTAGAACACGACAGTAGAACACAGTTAGAGTATTAACTTACGTTTTGTGGAGTGCAAACACAACCCTCTTCAAACGGCCACCCGACAAACGTTTGCAGTCTGTTCTCATAAATGTACATTTTAGTGGGATCGTCATTCATGAAATCCATTTTCTTGGATATTGTTGATGATATTAAACAAAACTAGAGCTGCTTCACGTCACTGTCGTTTCTTCCGGCTAGAGTTTGAAATTCAAAGCGCAAGTTTTGATTGGTTGTGGAGCGTCACTTGCGCGCATGCGCAGATCGAGCTAACCCTAACCCTAGGGCTCTGACGTTTTAAGAATAATTAACGCCTACAGAAATAATTCATTTGTCACGTGTCGATTATGGTAAAAGAGAATTTACTTAAATGTATTTAAAACACAATATAATAAATATTGTAAATATGAATTTCCACGTGTACATTCTCCACATACTGATTTTATATAAGCATATAATCCAGAAAATGTATCTGTTGAATTGCAGTTCAGTACATTTCTCCCTGTCCTTCCAATTTAACAACCTAAAAGGCCTGTCCAATTTTGTGCAATTCTGCTTTCAACATCCCTCTCTGTGTCTCAGCAGTAAGTGCAGTATTGTGATTGATTCTATGGTAACCACCATAGAGGTTTGCAAGGCTCTGTCTAAAACAGGTTAACAAGAGCCAATTTAAAATGAGAGAATTAAAGAATTATTTTATTATTATTGACTTTTTTTGCAGGAACCAGCTGTATATTTGTCAGACAAGACAAACGATGCTGAGATCTCTCTGGTCGTGGCAATAGAAGACACTGCTGGGTCTCTACAGCCAATTACATTTAATGACTTTCACTTAAAACCATGTAAATGAGATTTATTCCCACACAATTTAGAGACAATTTTTTATTTGTAATAATTGTAAAATCTTTTCCAAATGGATAAAAGAAATAAATAAAGGGAGAAATTCAATGATTATAGGGAATAAAATGGATTTAATACTGATTCCTTTCACAATTACTGTGTCAAAGCTTAATGAAATGTTCATTTGTCAACCCTATATATATATATATATATATATATGTCTATGTCTTTATATCAATATAACAAACACAGCAGTCTGTCACCCCAAAGCACAAAATAAGCTTTTACTGGAACTGACATACACTGACAAGGGTAACAAATAATAACATGAAAGACAAAAGATAAAGGGTTATTAAGGGTTAAAAAACAATGATAAACAAAAAAAAGCGCTTATGAATTTCCATGTGTCACATTTTTTGTAATGCGTGTACATTCTCCACATACTGATTTTATATAAGCATATAATCCAGAAAATGTGTACATACGTAATGCTGAATACTGACACTACATGAAATGCTGACTGATGATAAACAGTTCCTTAAATGTCCACATGGTGTCAGTATTCCCAGAGAGAAGAGCTGTCCGCAACCTCTCCATCTCCTTTCAGGTTTCCCCCTTGGTCTCCTCGGAGGTATTTCCCATTTTTACCTCTTATAGCCATCCGTCCATGCTCCAAGAATTCAAAGTAGAAATCTTCAGGCGTGTCTCCATCTGAACACACCAAGCCACTGTTGGAAACATACCAGAACTTTCCACCAGCACCTGTAGGAGAACGACGCTGGTCGGCTGATGGGGATTTACAGTATTTCAGATGATACAGACGCAGCTTGCACTCACCTTCAATGTGATATGCACCGTCGCTGAAGCGCAGAGTAAATATGTCGTAAACCGAACGATTGGCATCCAGTGTATTTGAGTTCTTGTGGTGACACACGTAGCCGTTCTCTCCTCTAAGAATGAGAATGGGCCTGTTGATCAGTTTCAGAACCAGCTGCTCGTCTTCACCTGAAGAAAGAAGATGAAGACCTCAAATCGTAGCTGTGCTCAAAAGCACACCACATTCATGAACATTTCATTACAAAACCATCTGCATCCCTCCCTTTGCTGCTATAAGAGCTTCCACTTTACCGAGAAGGATGTTCGAGCGTGTCTGCTGGGATTTAAGAGCGTCAGTGAGGTCAGCCACTAATGTTGGGTGATGGAGCCTGAACGCATTTGGAGTTCACTGTAGTTCAGGTGTGGGCTTCATGTTGTTCCACACCAGAAGCAGTCAATATTTTCTATATGGACCCGTAGTGCTTTTACACAGTGGCATTGTCATGCTTGGAAAGAAAAGGCTTCATTGCCACAATGTTGAAACCACACAATTCCCAAGAAGCATTAGGCTTTGTGTTCATTGAAAATACAGAACTAGCCTAACCTGATTTTTAGAAGGTATCCACATATTTTAGGGATGTTTTTGGGTACTATATGGTATGTACAGTACTTACCCACGGAGTCACTGACTGCAGCAAGCTGGCCATTTTTCTTGGTGCAGACATATTTTCCATTGCTGGCTTGCAGTGCCACCCTTCGACCCAGCCACACTATGTTAAACATTGTGTTTGCACCGCTGCACACAGACAGAATAAAGAGAGATTGTGCATGTAAGTAACATCCACATTTGCATTGGTACAAACAGAGTAATGTTTTGTCAGCAGTGTTTACACGATTTGGAGAAACTGACCGACAGAGTTGTTACGAGAACTCTGTTTTTGTTATTTTAGTGTCGTGTTATAGATGCATTTATCTCATTGATCTCATTCAGTGCGAGTGATTCTTACACTTCTGTAGCTGTTGACTGGATGCCTCCGTGAGCGACCAGCGTCCAGTAATTTCCTTCATTGGTTCTAAACGTGCATTTTTTCAAATCTCTGTCAATTTCCATTTGAAACGTCTCCATGTCTGTCTCATCGTCCTGATTGGCCGAGACGCTCACTCCTGTTGAAGCACACAAACAAACATGACATATGGGAACCTTAGCTGTCTTTGTTTTTGATCGAAGATACGTTACGTGTACAAACAATCGTTCTCATTATTGTGCTGCTTCTGCTGTGCACACGAACAAAATCACACTGATTTCTATATTTTATCATTAGAAAAACATTTCTAAAACACTTTAAATATATCTGCTTAAACAAAACAGCATGTGTTTGTCCTGAACATGTGTTTCTCCAGTTTGCAATCCTAGATGGAGACAAAGTAACATGATTCACGTTCAGACATGAACCCTGTTTTCTAAACCATGTTTATTTAAGACTCACTGTCAATAGTTAAAGGAACACAAACATGTTACGTCAGTTTACAAACATCCTTTATTTTAATTCAAGATCATTGTTGTTATAAAATGTGGCTTACTCAATATTCACGATGACAGATTCATTCAGCACAGGATTATTTGTAACATTAACAACAATTACATAACTAGCTGCGGTCTGAACCTTTTTTCATCCAAGCCGTTTATCTTGATTAAACTAGTGATTGTGTAACGTATGGAGATTCTTATACACTGTGACATCCAGTGATTGTATTTTGGCCTATATGTACTTCAAGTATATTCATGCATTCATTACAGGCATCCCAACTAAAATCTTACTCAGTCATCTGCTTATGATTCTCTATTATCATTCAGTGCAGTACAGCAAAGCGACTTTTCTCATGGCACCAGTAAAACCCTGGCACAGAAACCATGACCTTGGCCGGCAAAGACCTTGTTGCGTTTCAATGCTAATTAGTCTCGGGATTGTGTCATGGCCGTCTACTGGACTAAAATTCAATGCATGGCCACGTTCAAGACGCCATAGTAGTAGTAATACACAAGACTGCAGCAGTAAAGATGTGGTTTTCAAATTCATTCTTTTCAATATTTTTGTTTTGTTTGTGTCGAGAGAGTGTAAAAAACGAACCTACGGCTAGATTACAGATCATAAAGAAACATACATTTATACAATAATGATCAATAATGAACAGATTTCAATCGAGTCTTTGAATCTAATATCTTCACACTTTTAACTAGAAGTATATAAACCTAATGAAACTAATATATAACGAAATATATCCGTATAAATCTAAACGAATGAATGACATAATCTCAATGAAAAGCATGGATATGAAGCATCAGACAGATTGTAATGCTTAAGACTCAAAGTGGATGTGTGTCTGAAAATATCCCTTGATCATTTTCTTAATCCTCTAACAGGCGTGATCCTCTGGACTGTCATTCTTTCTCCCGTCCCAGCCCGTGACCTCTCCTAATTCTCTGCGTGTCCGTAAGGCTCAGTAAGGAGCTTTTTTCAGCACCGTATGTACGATCTCTCCTGCCCAGAGAGAGGCAGAATAAAAGCAGTGGGGAGGCGGCAGTAATACCCCTGTTTCCACGGGACGCTGCGGGGCGTCTGAGAAAAACAAGACTATCAGCAGAATCTACAGGGATTGATCACTGCAGCGTGGAATGCCTTTTTTGCAATGTGATCTAGTGCTGCATACCAATTTTTAGTTTTGTAATAAATCATTTTAGTCCATGAAAAGACTGTATGTGTTCAGATTTGTAAATAGAATTGTATAATCCGATTCCTAATGGATTTAAGTGATACAAATTTACATCTGGTATGCTGAATTAAGACAATAATGAGTGTCACACAGTGTTTCTGATAAAACCAAATCGCTGGTCCTAATCACCAGTCAATCCTGTAGGAAAGAGAAAAGACAGAGATCTCTTCCATATCTTGATTGATCTTTAGACAGCAAATAGATTCAATCAAAAGAAAAACAACTCAATACAGAGTTTCAGAAAAGACAATCTCAACAATGTCTCACACCATTTCAATATAACTGCAAACCACATAAGCAACATTCATTTTAAACATTAATTCCTGTTAAATTGATATGTAAATGCCACATAACCGAGAATGCAAAAGAAAAGAGCGATACAGTTTTTTACTAAAACAATCCAGAAACAAAGTCAGATTTCTACTCAAGACAAAATCAAGGGTTAAAAAAAGAAACAGTCTTAGATATTTCTTCCAGATCAAACATCACTCTACTGCAGTGCTTTTCATTTCTGTGGCCCGTTACACTTTATTTTTCAATTTCACGACTCTGACTCCGCTTTGGTTTTGCACCAGAGATAGAAGAAGAGAGGCCAGCTGGGGCAGGACACTCTATCTCCTCTTCTGATCATTTCTCATCCACGGCATTGTGATTACTGAGCCCAATCCTAAACTCCTGAGAATGACCTCACTCCCATCACAGAACGCTCCTTCTCAATTTACCAACCCATTTCTGCACAATGGAACAGTATCCGCAGACTGGGAGACAGTGAGAGGGACTTCTCCAAACTGGGGCAAGTGGATCACTGCATGTGGACCTACAGGAGTACACAAAACACTTCAAAAGACCACCGTGAGAGCTTTAGGTTATACTAGGGGTGTGAATTGGCACTGGTTTCACGATTCAATTCGATTACGATTATCATGTCAATGATTCGATTCAATTCGATTTCACAATGCACTGGTAAAATTCACATGAGATCAACTCATTTCTCATTGGTAAAATTTGTAGGTGCATTTTTTAATATTCGCGTCTGTGTTTCGCCATTTTAAACTTGCATGACTGACACGTGTATATGCGAATGATGTAAACTGGTCAAATCGATTCTCTCCGGTCCTCTTTTATCCAAAGGTCTTATAGTATTCATCCTAAAACTAAAGCAGTAATCTCTAAATGTACAAAGACAGTTACTTAGAGATTAATTTTTAATGGTAAAGTGATACCACAATACACTGTCTCTTGTGGTTCACTCTTGTCTTTCTTTCTGACTAAAACGGTACCTTTGTATTTTACATTTAGATAAACAGCTCCTCCCTTTTCTTTCTTTTCTAATCTGCTGACAAAATCAGTGACCAATGTGGCCACTTATTAATGAACAAATCATCTGTGAGTGAGACGTTTACTGAACCCCAGACCTGTCTAACATCATCTCTTCTTCCCTTCATCATGTACAGACTCTTCAAAAGAAATGAACTGTTTCATCCATTAGCAGAATTACTTTACCTAATTGCTTTTTGCACAAAATGAATGTGCAGTAGATGGGAAGAGACGCCTCTCGCTCATTAAGAACAACTGTTCCATCTGGTCTCTGTCATTTTCTCTGTCTTTTTTTACTGATAATGAAATGCCTAGATTTTGATTATGTTGATCCATTACAGTCCTAATGTAATACATTAAGATTTAGTCACAGTGTATTGTAAGATCTGAACTGATCACATTAGAAGTAGTGTTTTAGATTACACTGCAAAAAAAATCAGTATTCTTTTTTAGTAAAAATGAGCAAAGACTTTTCTTTTTTCTTTTCTTTTATTATATTTAACATTAAATAAATAAAAATATGACAATTATGCTCTAAAAACTGAAGAAAAGTCTGTTTGGAATGTTTTAAAAAATTAAGAAAACATTTATTTGCACTGTAGCAACCTGTACAATTTTAGCTCTTACAATGTGATGGAGATCTGCCTCGCAACTCTCTTATCTGCTAAAATAAAATCATATTGTTTGTGCTTGTTCCCATGGGTAAACTAAACAGACAATACAACATCATGTCCTCCCCAGGGAAATACAGCAATGGTCTTTGATTTATGAATCTTTAACAGTGACAACAACAGAAAAAGTCCACACCCATAATGCATCATTGTGATATTGTACCTGATCCTTCTATTACTCTTTCCTCTGGTTTACTTTCATATTGTCTCTTTTTCTCCTTATTGGGTTTTTGCCTGTCGGCCCAGAACCCAACTGCTCCCGGAGGACTCTCTGATTTTGCGTTCTCATTGTGGCCCGGCGCATTGCATGGTCCCCAGATAAAGAAATGCAGCAGAAGGCTTGTGTTTCTGAAAGCAGACTCCACCATCATTGAAATGCCCTGTTCACTCAATTATTTATCACACCTTGCCATAGACCAGTGTGTGCGAGTGTTTGTGCGTGCACGTGTGTGTGTGTGTGTGTGTAAACGTGCATGTGTGTATTAGAGTGTTTGTTGTTTAAAAGAGAGAGTGACAGAGAGAGAGAAAGAGAGAGAGAGAGAGAGAGAGAGAGAGAGAGAGAGAGAGAGAGAGAGAGAGAGAGAGAGAGAGAGAGAGAGAGAGAGAGAGAGAGAGAGAGAGAGAGAGAGAGAGAGAGAGAGAGAGAGACAGAGAGAGAGAGAGAGAGAGAGAGAGAGAGAGAGAGAGAGAGAGAGAGAGAGACAGAGAGAGAGAGAGAGAGTGAGGATGTTACTGACCCAGCTTCCTTATAGGTGCATATTCAAAGCCATTTCTCCAATAATTTATCTATTGCAGGTGGCTTAAACTGCTTACCGACAGCTCTGTTCTGAAGATAATGGATAATGTTACAACATGCAAGATTTACATTTCACAACTTACAATTATGCAGTATGTTTGTTAGGCGGCGGATAAGAATCAGCTATGTCTGGAGGATTAATATTGGCTTACTCAGCTGAAGAGACAGCTGGCGTATATTATTTCTGTGAGGTCATGCTCATGGGCGTGACTCAGTGTTCACCTGCTCTCTCCAGACTAGTTTCCATAGACCTGACTCATAGACCTGTGTGCATAGTTTGTCATGCAGCTGCAATTTTGCATGCAAGTTATTTTCATGCTTACAGACAAAAAAATTACCGGGGAGTAAGACTGATAGCAGTATGCTGCAGATTATAACTATAGGACTATGAAGACTTTAAAATTTAACAATATTCAATCTAAGGATTACACTTTACACTTAACCTTTATATTGAAGCAATGCTGTGATGGAGTGCAAAATGCATGTTGCATGATTCCTTAATGAGTGCCTGCACTCAATAGTCTAGATTTCTAAATGTAGTTATCCAACAGGTATTAGAAGTACTTAATAGGTGTAATGAAGAGAGAGAGAGAGAGAGAGAGAGAGAGAGAGAGAGAGAGAGAGAGAGAGAGAGAGAGAGAGAGAGAGAGAGAGAGAGAGAGAGAGAGAGAGAGAGAGAGAGAGAGAGAGAGAGAGAGAGAGAGAGAGAGAGAGAGAGAGAGAGAGAGAGAGAGAGAGAGAGAGAGAGAGAGAGAGAGACTTTAACTTTACTTTACTTGTACTTTAACAACATTTTAAAGGTCTTGCATTAAACCATGTAACTTTGTTCTGTAGTTGTATTTAAACAGCTTGTATTTAATAGGAGAGTGTGAAAATCTTACCCTGTCGAATGGAGACGAATCTGTTGTTGGCAGACTGAAACACCACTTGTGGATGGCTCTCCTCGAGATCAAACAGTTCATCCTTGCCAGGTTTGGAGCAGCGTCCGGACCGCAGGGTTCCAGTGGGCCCCATTGGGGTCAAGTATTTCCCCTCATAGTCCTTGAAGGCCAACTTGCCCGACTTCAGTTCCAAGGTGTAACCTGTCCCACGGCCACTTTCAGTAGACAGTTTTCCATCGTTGCTCAAGAAACGACTGTCACTGGTCTTAAGACAGTATTTGCCATCCATGTACACAAGAGTTAAAAGTGCATCCACACCCCACGGGATGTTGCTGTCCACAGCGATCTCCCCTTCTGGAGCCGCCAGGTGTGCGTAGCGTTTGCGGGCCACGCTGAGCAGATTGGCCTGGGGGTGCAGGGCCAGGTGCACGGCCCATAGTTCTGCCTCACCAATGGTCTGAGCAAAGCAAGAGAGATAGTCCTCTGAACCCCCAAAGAAACGCAGGTATGGCTCGGACTGCAGGGCCCAGCGTCCGTCTGACTGCGCCGCGATCAGAAAGCGGCAGTCGCTCTCTTTAGTCTCAGCCTCGCAGCTCACTTTGCCATCTTTGTCGGAGGCCAGGTAGCGACCCAGGTGACTGCGCAGGAAAACCACCTGACCGTCCTGCTCGTCCTGTTCCAGAGTCCAGATCTGCTTTTTCTTGAGACTCGGACCTGACGCGTTTACTTTGAAGCCGAAGGCCTCTGCCGTTAGATAGCGATTCTCGTGATTTATAAGCCCAAATTGTAGCTTGAGGGCTTTACTGCCATTGGAGGGCATCCTGGCTAAAAAACCCAGTTTAAATTCCAGAGAAATAAACTGAATATGAAAAGCCTGCAGACTTACACAGTTAGCTCTGCTGATTAATTTTCTTCTTGCTACTAAAAAGATAAAGTTAAGTCCACTTCAGTACAGACTCCTTGTCTTCTTTTCATATACAGGCCTAAAGGAAGGTAACCCTGGTCTTCTTTTGGCAGATTCTTCTCTCTGTAAAAGACGTCTCGCTCCCTGGGGAGCTTGCAAATGCCCTGGAGATTTTTTCCCTCTGTTTCCTAATCAGCTCAGATTATAATCAGGAGGACTCAACACCTCAATCCAGAGAGCCGTTGACGTCACCCTGATCCCAATGGTTCCACTTCCTCTGTGCCTCTTTCAACCCCTTCCTTTCTCTTTCCCTCTCCTTCTCAATTTACCTTCGTGTTTCTGTCTCTCGTCCTCTCCGGTGGCTCCCGCTGGGATTCTGAAACTTCTGATCTCTTAAAGAGATGTTGCTCCAAACTGCTTCTTCTCGATGTCTCGGTTGATTAATTAGTCTCCTCTGTGTCCTCTTCTAAGTCATTTTACTTCAGTCACATCTTTGTCCAGCTTTATTTGTGTGTCTTTTAAACAGATACGAGGAGCAACAGCATGTCAGTGCCTAAAATGCCCAATACGTTTCTCCAGGTTAGAAAAAAACAACACTTCCATCCTGGAAGATCTTTCTTGTTACATGTCTTTTTCTTCAAGCTCTCTATATATTTATACGTTTCTAGAGGTTCTACAGTGTTCCTGCTTTTGTCCTCCACCCCGGTCTCTATCTCTTAGCTGGGTAACCAGAGCCCTCCCCCAGCACAAGTCGTAGTGCCGTGAGACGGGATCGGTTTTCCAGCACAAACTCAGTATACGGTTACATGTCTTCTCTGATTGCAAGCTCTGTGGGTCATCTATATTACGCTGATGTTTGTGAGTGTATTTGAAGGTAATGCATACAAACAGATGTTTATTCAAAGATGAGTGACATGCAGCAACTAACCAATTTACAGTGACCTTTCACTGTTTCTAGATCTTTTCCAGTCACAAAAGTTGCTCGCTTAGCATTTCAATTTCTATACCGTTCCACTGAATACAGAGTATGTCTGTAAGACCAAAACCAGTCTACTCTACGAGCCCCTAATCTGCCTTTCAATTAACCGACTCTTTTATTAGACCAATCTAATCCACAGCAGCCCCCAAACCCCTCCTTCTCTCCTCGGACACGGAACCTTCCATCTGTTAGACGGGTACGCCTGAAACACACACACATGCGCAGACTCGTTCTTAGCATAGGAACAATAAGACGTTCATTAACCGTTATTGGCTTTGGCAAATCTATTCTTTGTTTACTTTTGATGGAGATCCTCTAAGCAGAGATGTTAACCTTAAACATGCCTTATGACCCCTACATTTATATGCTGTTGGCACGCTTAAAAAAGCAGCTTTAAAGAAAACACATGTATTAGGTTTAGGCTAAAAATGTAAACCTGTAAAACGCCAGTCAAGCAGAACAGAGTACAATTACAGTAAAGCGCTTATATCTAACAAAAACAAAATATAAAAACATAAACTCATTTTTTATTAAATTAAGAACAACAACCAAATTAACACCAGATTCTCTTATTTCTTTCTCTATAAAATCATGTTCGGATGATGAAACAGCTCAAAGTCTCACATGGAAATTTGTACTGAAACAGTTTCTGTAAAGTTGTGAATTGAAAATGTTCCACATAAATAACATTTTATTTCATCTAACATTTTGGACCTAGTTGCTGTAATTAAATCTCTTAGGTTCCCTTGAATGGAATGAGAGCTTGTCGATAGCAGATAATCCCTTAACAGCTTGACTGACACTTTGCTCTTTCAAAGAGAAAAGCTATCACGACCTGTGAGCAGGTTAATTCTCTTGACTGCAAGTACAGTGGGACACAAACTCCCATTAAATAAATCATTAAATAAATATATTTGTCCATAGAACTACAATAATAAACTGGACCTGATAAGATAGGAGGTCTACAGATACAAGACGTCACTTCTGTGCATGTGAACGGTCTAAAGAAAGTGCAATGAAACTATATGTTGAGCATTATGTCACATACCTGAACACTCACATTCTTAAAGAAAGGAGTGTAAGTGTTTCACGTGTGCCACCAGAGGGCGGCAGAGTGACATGAAATAGCCAAAGACGAAACAGCAATTTGTGTATACAAAGGGTTTTTTTACAATTACAATGTTACAGAAAACAGGGACACAAAAACTGCGGTCTGATTTGAATTTTGGGAAACACAGTAAGTCATACTGCAACAGAGAACTATCTTAACAATACAATGAGGAAGTGAAATAAAACATACACGCAAGTCTGTCTGGTGATTAATACCTGATGTGATTGTTAGACTCTTTAGTGTTGTTAAAAGATTCAGATTTGTCTGATATTCTTTCCAGTTCTTATTATCATTTACAGTTCAAAACAACAGTTGACCCCGACCACAGCATTATTAGCAGCTCTTTTATTTCTGATGGTATTCAGCACACAAGTTCATTCTCACGGTCCATTACCTAAGTCAGACATGACTCTATGCAACACAGCATTGAGCGTGTCCATGCATGAGCGTGTGCTCACGTGTGTCTGGTGCACCTCTTGATAGGCAAGCAGATGTTTTTGGGAGGCCAGCGCTGCCAGGTTGACTCTGAAACGGTTCTTTAGAGACCATTACCCAGCTCTTCTGATGGCAGTCAAATAGCTATCATTACCACACAGCCTGGGGAGGGAACATGACTGTCAGGGAGAGAGAAAGGAGAGGGTGGGGAGGGAGGAAGTAAAGAAGCTTGAGTTTAAAAATGAACATTTCAGATTTAACCGCCCCCCCAAGCTTTTTCTACCCTATTAACTTCAACACTGCTATTCCCCGGCTCTTACCGCTAACATATGTAACCGTCTCCTTCTATCATTCTTTCTCACTCTGTTGTCATTCTTATTCCATCCTCCACATTTATCTGAACCCGGGATCTTCTCTGTCCCTTCTTTCTCAAGGTTTCTCTCCCTTTCTACACCTATTGATTCATTTTTTCTGTCTCTTTCCACTGCATCCTTGTAATATCCTGCTATATACACCATAAAGCACAACATCATGTTTCTCTAATGATGGTGTAGTATTGATGGGCTAGTTTGACGTTTGGCTCTTTTAGCAAATGCTCTATGAACATGCATGTTCAATCCTACCATCCAGATAATATTTCTTTCTTTCTTATACTTTCTCTTTCTTTCTTTTTCGTTCTTTATTTTCACTCCTATTCCACTATTCAAATGAAATTTGCTACGACTGGAAGCAGTACACTGACCATGTATCCAGGGTGCATCTTGCCTATGGCCCACGATGGATAAGCACATTCGGCAAATAAATTGTATTACTTTTGTGCTTTATTATTCACTACTGTTTATATCAAACGCAAAATGAAAAGATAATAATCTATTCACTTTCTTTCTGCATAAGCAATCTGAACAAAGACACAGAATTCAGTCTAGCAAATGTTCGACGGCTGAAGATGTCACCAGAGCTTTATAGTACAGCTGTGGTGTCCATGTGGCTGTGGGTGACCTCCTCGTCCACCACGGGAGCAGATAAATTGTACGTCTGTTGCATAATTCATAGGGGGTAAACGGGAAAGAGCGCAGTTCACAGTCTGACCTGTAGGTGTCACTGTCGCTTTACATGTCGCACCAGAGTCGCTTTTGGGAGAAAATAAGAGATTAATGTTCGGGTTTGTCAGTCGTGGTGCCTCTGTGACTGTGAGCGCGATGGGATTATAGTCTCTTGACTATTTTTAATCTTTGTTTTATAGCCCCCCCCCCCGCGCGCCTCCGCAAACGGGACCTTTCGGTTAAAGAAAGGTGCGTAACATGAGTCCAGGGTTTGCGCATGAACATTAAAGCAATTAAAAGTCATCCGTGTGGGCTACTAAACGATTTAGTCTTCTTTTAGATCCGACGGTCATTTTCCCACGACTCTGCTGAATTTATAGTCAAAACGCTCGGGAGGAATGGCGCTAAATATCGCCGTCAACAATTTGGTCTGTTGCGTTGTTATAAGAATAGACGTACAGCGCGCATCCCCCTCATCAGTGCGCTATTTTTAGCCCTTACATCCGTCTATTCAATCAGACAGTTTATTTAAGAACATTTTATTTAATTGACACATCCGTATCAACAGGACTCGCGCTCATGTAAATTTCATCCAAATGTAATCAAGCTAATGGTTTATGGCCTAATGGACGCTGATTATAAAAGAGAGGATGGATGTTTTATATACAATTTACACCTAAACTTCGGGCCATTTATTTTGCTGACGTGAAAACGCCTCCTGAAGGACGTGGATGAGACAGGAATGAGTTAACGGAGGCGAATATCACGGATGAATATGAAACTGTCAGCCAATCCGCGCTGAGATTAACACTTCGAACCGGCCTGATTGGATATAGTGGATTCAATGCGCGTTCGTTGATAAGTACGAGACTCTCAACCCACGTGGGTACGTGTGACCGTTTCCGAGCTGCTATTGGCCGAGACGGTTTGCGAAACCCATCCCCGCGCGTCTCTCTCGCTCTCTGTCCACGGAAATACCCGCGCGCGCGCGCGCGTCTGGAGTCAGCGCGAGCGCCTTCGGCTCGTCGCTTCGCATCTATCAGAGTGCGCGTGAAACTAACACGGTTCTGACATTTGGTGCCGCACCTCTTAACAACCTTAACATGATTTCCTTTAAAAACATGATTATTAGATATGATATTTAACTCGTGCACGCGCAGCCCGGGGTGTTTTATTTATCCCGAGGAATCGCTCGTGTTTGGCCAGAAATGAAATCGGACATTCACTTAACGTTAGACAGTCGTTTAGGTTTAACTACATATTGAAAACACTCATCCCACGTCCTCCATCTGCTCATTTATCCCACCAGCTCTGCTTATTCACTGCTTTGTACACACAAGAAACCCTATTGGTTGTGGCTTGGGGTCAATAACCCGGGCCAGGTGTCCAGACCGGGTCAGTCCTAATAAATGATGTCGTTCTGCCTATCGTGCCTGTCCGTTGTAGGGCCCATTCCAGGTCTCACACCATGACGGTATAATGGTGCTGGTGGGATGCATGGCCTCAGGTCCGCTATGTATGTTTGCTGTGATGGTTGCCGTGGTGATCGTGTTCTTTTCCTGTGTCCACTGGGCAGCAGGCTTTACATCATGTCCGCCCAGTGGCGATGGACCTTGTCGATGACTTTAAACAATAAACATAGTTCTTATTCTTTCCCTTTGCTCCTTTTTTTCATTTAAATTTCCTGCCCTGTTTTTTTTTCAGTTTATTCACTGTTCTAAGCAGAAATAATAATAATAATCTATCACAGATAGATATTTTCAAATGGTGTATGTGACCCTGCCTATGGCGGTCCAAATATTTCATAAGAAAAATCATTGTGAAATGAATGACTGAATCAAACTTTGATGCATGACAGGGTCACATACAACATGTGAAAGAAAATACACAATTACCTGTACATGGTTTATAGAAATGTACACCTCTAAACCCATTTATTTAGAGGTACACATGACTCGGGATGCTTTAGTCTGCCTCATTTTGGATCAGACACAGACACTCATATACACAGTCTCTACCCATGCATTATCCATATCCAGGCTTAGACACACACACACACACACACTCCCAGATGCTGCCCTGCTGTGATGCCTGAAGCTAAGCAAGCCCGCAAGATTAATAACGACCCCTGCCTCCCGAAAGGCAAAGCAAAAAATACACTGTTTGCTGAGGGTCGAGAAGGAGAGAGAGAGAGAGAGAGAGATGGAGAGAAAGAGACTCTTTTTGTTGGCAGGTTAGTGCCATTCACTACCTCTAACACTCACAGATCCCGCACACCCCCAGGGGCCGTCGACATGGATTAATGTGTTTAGTACAATTATTTCATTTATTACTGTCTGGGGCTTTTTTCAGATAAGAACATTTTTCAGGTTGCTAACCATTATTACCTCGAGGACTTGCCGATCACAGGGGCTTCGCTCTTTTGTTAATGCTTCTCGCCAGCATCTGTTTCACAGCTTCGTTAAAAGATCGAGAGGACGAGAGCTTAATCTTTCTTTCTCTTCCATCTTTTCTCTTTTTTCCTAGGGTTTTCTCTGTTTGGTTTTACATGTAATTCCACTGTTTGTTGTACAAGCATCACAAATATTGGAATGGTTTATTTTGCTTTTGTCTTTATATATCCTCTCTGTTTCAGTGGTGTAGATTCAGATTATTTGGAGCAGCTGTATTACTGCAGGAATCTCTGTAGTGCTCACCGTACGGCTGCCGTTCTGAATGATGATACCTGCTTCACAGTGCTTTAATCTATCACCCTATCTAACCAGCAAATGTTCTCCTCCTCCCGCGTGTGTCTGTGTGTGTTTTCTGCCTTAAACCATTTCCAATATTTTACCCTGGCTCCACGTAAAGTACTACGTTGCTTGTTTGGTTCCCATAATATTAACTCACACTTATCCAAGCGAGAAAGTTCACGATCAGCATCTGACCGTCAATCAACCAGCTTCACTGCACTGACATCGGAGAAGGTCTCTGGCCATCAACCCTTTCCCCTTCATCCAACCTATTTTTATCAACATTCATTCTTCTCATCTTTGTCTACCATGGAAGATGCTTTTAAATCAGTACAGTGGGCTGTTTTTACAGACACCTCTCATCCTGAGGGGCTCGATGAGGTTTCACACAATCCACTCTTTGCTGTAACGTGCTAAGGAGAGTGTTTTCACGAGGGAATGAGAGTTGGTGTGAAGAAAAACAATTGGAATTAGTATGAATAGAGATGGAAAGGGGCAGCTGGTGATCATGGGAAAAGTGATGTGATGCTCCTCCCTCTGGACCGATGACATCATCAATACTGGTTGTGTCTGAAAGCTAAAAATACCTTTGCAGGCCGTATACGTACTGTATAAATGTCTCTATATAATAGAAAATATTATAAATATTCACTTTAACCTGTTAACTGTCACCGTTCCTCAGGAGGAGCACTTTGGTTATTTCACTAATCACTTTAATATTTCATAGTTGAATTCTAATCTAAACATGGCAACGTATATATTGCTGGAAAGGTCTAAAACTCAAGCAATAAACCCAAAAATGTTTACATAAAAAGTAAAAAAATCTAATATCTAAAATTAAAATAATGTTAGTTGGGACAGTGCATTTTCATGTGTAAACTCAATAAGTGCTGTGACAGTTGTCAGGTTAAAATATGTTTTTTATTTGACTCTATAGAAAAGTACGTTTTGTTGTCACTAAGTATTTGGCTGGTTATGTCTAAAGCAAAAGATTTGAGATGTGTGTGTTAAAAATCTGAATGATACTTCGTCCTGTAGCCCTGTGCTTTGGACTGTGGCCGTCTTTCCCCAGCGCTGATTGAACAGGGGTCATTGATAATGAAAGACGCACACTGTCGCCATCTATCTCCCTGTGTTGTTTTGAAGAACCCCTCGAACAATCTGTCACGATCACCCCCTCCCCGACTCGCTCTCTCTATCTCTCCGTCTCTTGTCCGCCCCTTCCTTTCCATTAATCACCCTGAAAAAGCCCCATCATATAACATTAGCTGCTAAAGGGTCATCGCAGGCCTGTGGAAATAGTCCCATGTCTGTGCCAGGGGTATCGTGATCATTGGCACACTGTAGCATAATCCGAACGCTATAATTAGAGTTCTTGTTTTCATGTTTAAACAATAAAAACTGCTTACCCAGATGGCAGGAAGTCATGGCTTTTGCTCTGAATGAGGAAAACGGATTGCAGAACATGAAAAACAGGTATTTCCCAACAATGGAAACAATGACATGACACTAGCTCTTTCACCATCCTCCCCGCGTGATTAATATCCTTTAGCAACACACGCTGCAAGAGTTGACTTGCTCAATCTTCTTCAGTTTATACTGTAGCAGAATGTTAGAAAATCTCATCTGTACTTGCTGCTTTATTTTTTTGGGATGTGTAAGTATTCGCTAATCCATATAACAGGATTGTAAATCCAATTGGTACAGCTTAAGTACAGTTTCACAACAAGGAAACGGCAAGATTACATGCCAACGGAGAATAAAAGCACACTGCAATTGTCACGAGCTCGTTTGCTCACTCCCACATGTACATTTGGCTGGCTGTACAACAGCAGCTCGAGATAATGGCAAGAAAACAAGCGTGCCTCCAGCAGGACAACACATTTGCGTGGACCTACCGGGGTTTTTCTCTTCCGACTCGCTTCCTTTTCCCTTTTCCTCTCTCTCCAGGCCCGACGTCTGTCACCGTGAGGTAGATCGACTGCACTCGCGTCTTCTCGGGGGTCTAAATGCCACCTGGCACCGTCCGCGAATAGGCCAATCTATTCTCATTTCCCCGGAATATGCAGGGGGGCAGGTGGGTACAGCGGGAGGGACGCTGCCTAAAAATTCAACAGATAATGATGAGAAAAAAGGGCTATGAAGAAAGAAATAACAGAGGAATGAACAGACATTGTTTTTCCATATGTGCACAGGTTATTTTATTGGTACGTGATCATGACACGTCATAACATTAAAGTTCTGCTCATCTAAGGTGCATCTCAGGTGCTCAAACATAAGATATTATTAAAAGACTAAACTGTCTGATAAGAAACCGCCGTTTCGGCAAATGACGTGAATAAAAGAGAATTGTAAGCGTGCGATTTCTGTTTATACTTTTCCATCTGTCGTCCTGAGCGAGATTCTCGTTCAACACTCACGCCGAGACGCTTGACTGAATTCCAGCACTTGCCACAGCTGACATTCTTGTGCCATTCAAGACCGCCAGCATATGGGTGATGATAGCCTACGAACACGCTTAAAATGTTCTCCATGCTTTTGGCCCAGCAGAGGCGAGATCCACTGAAAACAGAGCTATGGTGCTGAAAAGCGTGGTCTACGGTGAGCCCTCTGACAGCTAATGGCCACCGGTTACAGTCCCTCAAAAACAAACCCATTCAGCATTTGTGCACCTCGGCGCAGGCTTTCAAAAGGTTTCCTGCTCCCTAGCCAAATATTTGCCTTTCTTTCTTATGCATACATGTATTTATTTTGCTGATCAATGCCTTATGTACGCTCATCTGTGTATGACCTCACACACGCGCACAGAGACACACATTTGCTGTGAAAGATTTATTACGTGGTGTAATGGGGTACCTGGCTAACAGCGTGAGCTGGTAATTAAATACAGGTCTGTAAATGTCACCGGCAGCAGTGACACTATTTTTATTTTGCTTGGTCTTAATTGTCACTGTCGGTCCGCATGTTACGGCCGTCCCTGCGTTATACAAGCTCGTCCTCCCTGTTGTTCAAGAATCTTGTTCAAACGCAGAGGGGGAACATGAGACAGAAAAAAAGGTCGACTTTAAGAGAAAGAGCAGAAATGAAAATCAGAAGTTCTGGATGCTCATTAAATGGCATGCATTGGCTTGAGGACACACGATTACCTGCTGGGGAAGAGGAACAGGTTGTGGTGATGGGGTTTATTTGTTTTTAGCCGTGGACCTGAGAGAGAGCTGGCCGTCTGCCCGGCATCAAATAGAGATGGAAACCTGCGGCATGTGTTGTGTGCTCGAGGGTCAAAGCGTGTAACAACTCACATAAACTCACATTGCTCAGAAAGTCTCTCTGCCTTTCCTTCACAAACATACATGCCTAAACAGTTCAGTAATAAGGATGGCCTGCTTTTATGCCTTACAAACTTAAACATTTGCTTTTCTAAATAAATAACGTAAATTATAGAGAAAACAGAAAGTATGTAAACATGTCAGAAAGGTGCACATATTTAACTGGATGACATATGAGCTTTTGTTTAAATGTGATCAGACTGGAGATCTTGAATGTCATTTCATTATATTATTTACAAAAATATTGAAATTATTTCAAATGAAAAAGTTATATTAAGTTATTTCTTTATTATAGTCTTATATTATCTTATAATATTATCTTCTATTTATTATTTAATATATGGATTATATAATAAATAATATATATATATACACACATCATTAAATGTGGCTTTGGCAGATAGAGGACTCACTATCATATAAACTATTAACACTTCATCTTGTATTTTCATATGTGCATCCATATGAAAATGACATTACAAGAACATTAGTTCAGAGTATAAAACTATGCCTTTGGAAAATATCAAGTTTCAGAACATATTTCTTTCTAAAATCATATCAGCACCCGTTTTTATCATTGTCCCGTGCAGCTTTGTCTATTGTCAAATGACAATATAAATCATTACAAAAGAATCACCGTGTTCCGCCATCTCAAACCAGCGAAAAGACAAGATTGCTTTTGTCCGCTCCCCCCACTCACGCCTAACCCCCCTGCCAATTAACTGTGTGACCATAATGGATGTTGTTTGGCATGTTTTGCTGTGGGCAGATTGAATTAGCAGCCGGGTGGGGCTGGACTCGGAGCAATTTGAATGATTATCTTAACGTCTCTTAGAGCTGCAATGAAACACAGTTATACACCACCTCAGTTCTGCTAACGAAAAAACACACACACGTAAAAGCCAATTCTTGATAAATCAGGCCTACGTAGTGCAAATGGGATGTGAGGGAGGAAAGGAGGAGCGCTAAGAGGGCGAATCAGAGGATATACAGAACAGATGGATCCTTCGTTCAAGCACTTGAGTTCCTGATGAAGTGATTCTATTATGAAACACCCCTTTTTCAAGCTTTGTGAAATCTTCAATTGAGTAAATGTTTCATTTGGGGTATCTGGCCCTGTCTTTTTTCTGCTTAAAGGGATAATTCAGCCAAAAATAAAAATTATGTCATAATTGTTTTACCCTTATGTCATTCAAACCCTGTATATGAAACACAGAAGAAGATATTTTGATAAGCGCTGGTTATCGGCACTCATTGACTTTCATTGTATCTTGTGTTCACACTATGAAAGTGAATGAGTGCCGGTTACCAGCGTTTGGCAAAATATCTTCTTCTGTGTTCTGCTGAAGAAAGAAAGTCATACAGGTTTGACATGACATAAGGGGAGGAAATAATAAAGATTTTTTATTTTTGGGTGATTTGTTTTTTTTGGGTGAATCCCTTTAAGCTACATTTTCCTGCAGTTTTGTCTTTAATCTTTCTGTCTGTTTCTTTTGCTGTCTCTCTTTACATGCAGTTCCTCATCTTACCCTGTTATATCCCCTTCTTTCTCTATGGAAAAGCTCAGAATGAATGAAACACAGTGCTAGACACAGTCCAACAGCTTTTAACTTAATTCTATTTGCATATGAGATCAATTAGCTTTTTAACAGAGTTTTCACTGATTATTCATCCCTGTTTTCAATTATAGCACACTGCCGCAGGATTTGCAAAAAACACTGCACATCCGTCAATGCTAAGTATGACTTCTTCCTCATTTCTTGATCGCAGGCAGCATCATGCTTTTTTGCATTGACAAAAGTCTGTTACTTCTGTTTTTTACTCTCAGTATAGCCTTGAGCTGTGTGTGAATCTCCCTTTACTGTTTGAGACCAGCTTGACACTCCTTATTTCATTCCAGAAAGTGTCAGTATTAAAAAAAAATTATTTGCTCTTGTTTTGTTTGCATATCAATTTTTCACTTGTCTATGCTCGAATATTTTATCTTTGGATCATGGTCATAAATCATCACCTCTAATGGATCTATAAAGAAATCAATCAGCCATGTTGGTACATTTCCATACGAAATTCAAAGTTTCATCAATTTTTCGTAATGCATTAAGTGCCTCAGTTCGGCATAGTCTCAAAGCTCATTCCCTGGCTTATAAAGCAGACCCAAAACCCAAAACTTACTACAAATCAATCGTTATGAACGCAGCACACAGAGACCTTTCCCATGCATATCGTTTCTCACATTACGCTGCGGGCCAAAATAAAGCCACGACATCGTAAAGGAATTCGCGTAGCTTTGTAATAGCCGTTTTCCTACGATAACTGCAAGAGATAAGATACAGTGAGTTCATACGTTTTACACGCCTATTTGCATAGGTTCAGAGTTCATCTTGTGCTTATTTTACGAAAAAGTTACAACTTCCATGGAAATGTGTGTGAGGTGGGTGTATATATGTACATATTCAACAACGCATGGCAAAGGTCAACAACTGAAAGTTTCGCTCTTCGCCAGCAATGCTTTTGGCTGAAACTCAAGACAGCTTTGAATGTGTATGTCGGCTGCCCGGGGCATTGCTGTCATTCTCCTCCGGCATGCCCGCTGTTACCAGACTAAACGACGGTTAGCAGGAGTATGAAGAGTTACTACTTCTTTAGAACAAAAGTGTTTACAACCCTCTGGCTCTATCATCATCATCATCATCAGTTGTTTTTCAAATGAAACCGTAAATCAAAGAAGCAGAGATGAAGTAATAAGAGCGTGTGCAATGGGTTTCTTTTTCTGCCATTAAAGATTCACATTTAAAGACTGTGTGTGTGTGTGTGTTTGATAAGATTACTTTGTATAGTTGTGTGTGCGGTCAGTGAATGTGTGTACATACCTCATCCACCATCATCCACTAAAAGACAGACCACCTAGCAGGGCTATCAAGATGTAATTTACCATTGAAGTCACCAGCCCAATGCTGGATCTTTGTGCAGAACAAAGTGAAGAAAATAAGCTGAAACCCACAGGCCCTTATTGTGATCAGGTCACCCAACCCACATCAGACACTAAACAGGTGTAATGATGCAGTACTTTTCTCACTGCTGGCGTGTGGAACAGCACCGTAACTGCTCAATACCAGGTGAAAACAGAGCGAGCGGCTGGGACACAAAGGCTCAGAATGACAGTAACAAGTGGTGGCGTGGACAGTTGGTGTTATAATTACATCACGAACGGATCGTTAGCGGAAGGTCAGCGTGTTTTAACACCGCACCTGGCGACGGACCCACTGGAAAATGACTGGGAATGATTAGCGCACGCTGAACGCAACCTGCTCCAATTCATTATGACTTTCGCTGTGTCAAAGAAAGCGGAGAAAAACACGACATTCCTTCTAAAAAAAATCATAAAGAAACAAGGAAAAGAATAAAAGAATGAAGTAAATTGCATTACTACTTTACACTTCTGCAAATCAAATTAGCAACTGAAAACAATTCATTTGTCTAAAAAACCCCTTAAAAACAGATTATACTATATATAAATACAAATCTATAAATATTAATATAAAAACAAACCATTATTATAATATACATATTAATTTAAATATTATAATTATATATTTAAATACAATCTCTGAAAATATAAAATACTAGCAATTGTGCATGTCACTGTTTTACATACAAGGCAGATGTGTTTTCTCTTTCCTATGAGAGAATGGGGTTAAACATCAACAGAGCCCTTTAACCTGAACATTCCCTTTAGATTTGGAGGAAAGTGTTTCCATGGAGACGCACAGTAAAGCCACAGGAGATTCCTCAATTGTGATAGCGCTATTAAAATGGAAACATTCCCAAACGGTTACATTTCCATTCTGCAAAGGTTATGGTTGTTTAATCTGAATCTCCTTTGATGGACTGCGGTGTGATCTGCTTTATTCCATCTTCCCCTGCAGTTCCAGCACACTTTCATAAATCTGCTTGTGCACGACTCGCTTCGTATGTGACAACATTTAGTGATGGCTTACAATCAGGCCTGTCAGAAAGCTTCTTTGAATAAATTCTTCATTGACTAAGTTCATCAAACCTGTGACCCAAATCATTAGGCTTAATTAGTCCCACGAATATAACAACAGGTCAAATCATGCATGCTTTTAATAGACTTAAATGAAGGGATCCAACAACCCAGAATGTCTTTTTGACTTTATTGACTTTGCCGGTAAACCACCACATTTATGCCAACAACTTCATAGCAGACACCCACAGCAGCCCTTCTCTAGCCGTTTCTCCGTACAGACAGTGGGATGTACAGGTGTTGGCTATACGGGGATAATGACAGCGCAGCAGCAAACTGGTTTAGTTTGTCTGTCTGTCAGCCAGTGCTGCCTCAGGCCCCCTGACACACCTGTGTTATGGTTAAACGTAAAGCCTGTTTTGGGAGCGGGAGTGTGTGCGGGGATTTGCTTAAGGGGGTTTGTGGGGAACTGCTGAAGTGGCAGGTGGAAGCTTTCAGTAACAAAACAAACTCACTGCGAATGTCTCGTCTCAGCACTCCATTCGTCTTTAAACCCCTGTGTTTCTTTACATCTTTATCTTCTGTCTTTGATTCTCTCGATCTCTGTTTTCTCTGCAGTGTATGTCTGTATCTTTCACTCTTCTATGTTATTGTGGCTTTATCTTTGGCTCCATCGGTTTTAACTGTTTTGTCTGCACCTCTCTCTCTCTCTTTCTCTGTCTCTCTCTCTCTCTCTCTCTCTCTCTTTCTCTGTCTCTCTCTCTCTCTCTGTCTCTCTCTCCTCTCTCTCTCTCTCTCTCTCTCTCTCTCTGTCTCTCTCTCTCTCTGTGTCTCTCTCTCTCTCTGAGAGTGCTTATTGTAGAGCCTGAGGAGGACACGGACAAAGAGCGTTTGCGCTTCCCCACCACCTCCTCTCTTGCCTGCTCCTCCCTTAGGCGATCTCCTCCGCTATCACCTCCCCCTTTCTGTCTCCATTTTCCAGCAGCACTCTCACCAGGGTCCTGTCTCTCTTCTTCTTCATCACCCCTCTCTCTATGCCCCTTCCCTCCCGCAGGTCTGTTGTTCTCACCACCTCCGTATCTTTCGTCTCTCGCCCTGTTCTTCTCTCGGTGTCACCAACACCTTCAGCTTCCACACACACACAAAACATACTGTAGGAGGGCAAGACACAGATGTACCACTAAAGGTCCATGTATTTCCTATTAAAACAGAAGGTTTCTCTTTTTAAATAGCCAATAAGCTTTAGTTATATCTAT
>CM032808.1:16388878-16428878 GCA_019155185.1 Beaufortia kweichowensis | reverse complement strand
CTACCATCAGATGAGTTTAGTATCAATGCCAGAGGAAAACACACACACAGATGCCCCGTCATCATTTACTCTATATATTTTCTCTAACTCTCAAATAAACAAACCTACTTTTCTCTTGTCTAAGAAAACAAATTCGTGTGCACATGGCTATTTACTTGTTAGGGTGTATCAACAGAGATAAGATAAAATATACAACAGTGCAAACAAATACAAGTGAACAAACAAAAGCAGCACAGTATCACTTTCCATTTGATCCTTTTCAATTGATATAAAACTGTTGCAGGATGTTGTGTCTGTGGAATATAAAAGTATAGTATAGAGCCAATAAAATACAATTACACTCAAATGAAAACGGTCTCATTATCTACTTGCATTCATCCATTTCAATGTTATGACTTTCTTCCTCTTTCTGTACAATGAATATATATATATATATATACGCAAATGTGAAAAAAAACAGATGAGCAAATGAGGTATAACATCTAGTTTCAGTTTCTCAAACAAAGCTTTTGTATGGTTTTGTAGGACTGTAGAGTATATACGTCACATGGACTGGTTTCATGATACCCTCATGATGCTGTTATGAATGTTTTTAGCTTGACAGCTGCAAGTGAAATTACTTCCATGGGAGAGAGAGAGAGAGAACGTCATAGAGGTTTAGAACAATGCAGGTACACAATGTGATTAAATGATGACAATTTCAATTTTTGCCTGAACTAACCCTTTATCCATAAAGAAGAAAGATACATAAAAATATTCCCCTCCGTGATGTCACACGCATTGTTTGCGGCTTCCTGTGGGGAGTGGGTTTCCGGTCTAAGTTTACGATTGATTTATTTTTAGTGTCGGAGATCGGGAAAGAGGGAGAGACGAGGAGAAGAGGGCCAAGGTGTGTTGATGGAGCTGCAATTCTGACCATCCCCTGGGCAACACGCAGAGTTACAGTTACATGAACGCCGAGTGCGAGCGAGATCAAATATTCACTTGTGAAAGGTCCGCCGAGGCCGCAGCCTCCTCCCGTTAATATCGGCTTCCGTCTGGATTTTGTCAGGCAAACCCAGTGGGAGGAACTCATCTGTCATCAGGCACGTACACATGTGTGCTTCCATATACAGTACAGCGCACACACATATACGCACCGTATGCCATGAAAAGAGCGGCATGTGGTGCGGAACGTCAATTTTAAAATCTCGTGCTGTCAGAACTTTATATGCATGATATCATTCAACCATCAAACACGGCCAAGCCACGCCCCTTCCTGTCACTCTATATCAGGGGGTCAAGATTTGATTGGTGACTATGGGCAGTTAGACCCTGTTGGTATTATTCCAGAAAAAAAATCCGTGTATTCTGAAGAAATTAATTATATATTATATGAAATAAATATATTATAATTTAAGAGAAAACATAAATAGGCAATTATAATAATTCAAATATTTTTAGCAAGAAGCATATGAATTAGAGGATTATTAAAAACATGTTGAACTTGACTTGACCAGTGTTTTCAAGACATGTTTTATAATATGATTTTAATGATTGGGAAAATTAAAGTGTTCATGAAGGTCACATACTTCTTATGAATGAAGTGTATGAATGAAAGCCTTTCACTTTGTGTAGAAGAAAGAGAAAAATATAGTATACTTGCTGTATGGTGGAGGCACAGGTTATATTGGGTCTGATAAAGAGTCTGTTTACTTACAGAACATGTCAGAAAAAGACTGTGATGAATGATAGAGACAGTAGCCTCCCCTAACACATATTCAACAAGACACACATGAAACACATGCTGTTTCCTAGAAAAACTGCTCATGTGTGCATGCTAAAAGACATAAATGCATACAAAATGTGTCAATCAACTACATTTTTAATTACATTAATCAATCAATTACTTAAATGATCTTATATTAGATAAATTGCCTTTTTAAAATAATACAAAAAAAATAAGAAATGTAAAAGTTCCCTAACATACAGAACATCTAGCGGACACTTAAAACCCTGCCTGCACATACAGTAGGAAACACAGACGGCTCTTCTTTTGTGTCCCTATCATAGTTAACCACAATCTGAGAACACACACAAAGAAAAAGAGAAAAAGTTGGAGATTTATCGCTTTGGGTCTCTTTAAAGTGCCGAGCGGTGAGTAAAGTTGAGTGAGGCTTCAGTGGTCACACTCATATTATCACAGAGACAAAACACAGCCAGCGCATACCGGTCCATCTGACGGCCACACATCATCAGCACAGAGACGGAAAGATGAGACGAGATTATAAAAACTCTACTGGACGTTTGTTGGCCTCTTATTCATAATATTAAGAAAATAAACCTTGCACACTGAACTTTCTGTCATTTACTCACCCACATGACCCGTTTGATTTGGGAAACACAAAAGGAGATATTCTGAAGAGTGTTCACGCTATTCTTTTTAATACAATAAAAGTAAATTGGGACACACATTAAAGCTTCGGCTTAGGTTTCAACCTATTCCTTTGTTGTGTGGCTTCATTTATGTCTCTGGTAACTAAATTCTTTACTGTATGAAAAAGGGCATTGTTTCTATAAAACATCTTTTGTGTTCTGCAGAAGAAAATAAAACCACACGTGGGTGAGTAACTGATGACAAATAATAGTTTCGCCTCAAGAGTAATATGCTTCTTCATTAATAGAATAAAATAATAAACACCACTATACATAAAGTTCTTTAATCGTTCATTTACCCTCGAGTCATTCCAAACCTGTATGACTTTCTTTCTTTTGCATATTACAAAAGAAAACATTTGGAAGAACGCTGGTAGCCAAACAACATTGACTCCCATTTACATACACCGTATGGACACATTTCTTAAAATATTTTTTTTCTATTAAGTCTTCTGTACAGGTTTTGAATGACAAAAGGATGAATAAATGATGACCGAATTTTTTATTTTGGGGTGAACTATCCCATTAATCCTACAACATACACTTTATTGGTCTTTTCTCAATTAAATTAAACCTCTCCAACACGTCATGCTGTCCTACCAGGACTATCTGCCCGAGTTCCCACTGAGAAAAGCCCTTTCCTTCTCTCTCCCCTCACAGGATGTTAAACTCTCAGCGGGCTTTGGACCTCCTGCTAGAGTAACACGGATAAATCTGCATAGCTGGTTTGTCTGACAGACGGAGATATGTGCCGTTTGGCCAACAGAGACATGTGCAGGAGTGGCCGCTGTGTGCCATGGCTGCACTACTGCTGCGTGACCGTGCCAGCTCCACCTTTTCTGTGGGACACCCGCCTGATTTACAGCTCCCTGCGGGGGTTCCCAGCTGCCTGACGCCCATCCTGATACCAACATGCCTGTCCAGAACCGTATGTAGGGACCAAGCACCTGTTTATATAGACTGTAAAGATATAGTAGGCAAGATGTTTACAGCAGGTGCCACATATGCACATATTTATGCATGTTGTTTTATTATCGGGGGTTATTGGCATATGTGAGGAGTTATGGTGGAAGGGATACTGAGGATGGGGCATTTGGATCTCAGGTTCCTGATGAATATTGTGCAGGTGAAAACTCTGATACTGATAAATCTGATACTGATTTAACATACTGATAAATAAGAGAGGGTTAGAGAAGCGGTCTTGCCAGAAGTATTACTTTGCCTTGGAGACAGCAGATGAATATATACAGTATTTATAAATACAGATCGCAAGAACGGTCTGCGTCACACGCGCACATTTATAATCTACATCTTAAAAAGGATTTACAGGGTGTGGATTTAAATACACCCTCATAAATTTGTTATGTCATCTCGGACATCAGAACTTTAGTTACCATATGTGACCCGGACTGTGAAAACCAGGCTAAAGTCTCAAAATCACAAGATAACAAGCATCAAAGTTTGATTTCATCTAACATTATCACTATGATCTTTGACATGTCATTACATTAAATGTTCTTTACATTATATAGAAAACAGTAAATCACAAAACAATGACTTGAGCTGGGTTTTCACAGGCAGAATAACATACAAGCCACCCTTCAGTGCAGTATACAGTAGCTTTACAGAACTGCAAAAAACGAGATCTTTAAAAACAGGTCTCAGGTCTATTCCGATAAAGTTACAGAGATCAAAACAGAAAAAACAATGTTACAGTAAATGCAATGAACACTAATGTTTAGAAGAGTTAAGATAACAAAACATTTGCCACTTTAAATGGGGAATGTGACCTCCAATGCTTCACTAATCTTTTGCCATTAAAAATACTGTATGTCTAATTCTTCAGTATTTTGGTGAAAATGTAGTTTATTTGGAAATACATCAAAATAACTTCAATTGTCCAAATCACATTATGGCTACAGTTTTGTATAAGGTTAGACTAATGCAGTTCATAGTAACAGTAAATGCATACTGGTACAGATTCTGGGGTGACACAAAGTAAATATGGGTGAAAAGCAACTACAGAACCACAGATCTAGCCATGTTCCTGCCTGTTCACTTTAAATCAGGTAAAACTCGTGCGACAGCTGGCGGATTACACCACTGGCATTGTAAGCTTTAAAGAAAGATGGAAACAGGAAAAGAGAGAAACATCAACAAATGCAGTGTTGTGAAATGGCAGCGTGCAATATAATCGCTGGCATGTGGTTCAGGGCATTGACCTGAATGTGCTGTGGATGGATATGTTGTGTGTACAGGGGCCGGTATGAGGGATGGATGGAGTGAGCTGGACCTCTGGATCACCATGTCCAGCATTATCATGCATGCAGCTGACAGCTATTCATTTACACATATGGCTCTTCAGAGTCGACACACACAGTTGTGCATGCTGGAGAAACAAAGAATATGAGACCACAACTAGTGTAGCATGGTACAGTACACCTACACATTTCTTATTACTTCACAAAAGCACAAAAAAGTCCTATTCTGTCAAACTGAGCAAAAGACCATCTCCTGAACATGCATATTACACCCTAGAAATGATGTCTATTTCAGTATTAGAGAAGGTCTAAACAGCAGATCAGTTCAGCCTAATCCCATGTAATTGCAGGTTAAAGGCATCTGAAAATCCAGAGCATGAGAAATTCAGTAAAAGTGATAAGTGGCAGGTGGATTTAGGGAGGTTAGTGAGAAACAGTGCGGCTTGCATGAATCACTTGAATTCAACAAAGGCATTGAAAAGCATTATTTTACAACATTATGAAGCTATAGACGGCACTGACGGATGATATAAGAATTGAGGATTTCTTCTAGTTTAGCTGTCCACAATATGCTCATGTGTTCATGCCTGTGCAATGGCTGTTTTCAGTGTCAGAGATGTTGTGATTAAAGTCGACTGATGGCATCTTTTGTGCATAAATCCAATTAACTGTCTCAGTGCCTGTTTATCTATGCTATTACATTCCTGTGAATATTCAACACTAAATACTTTCAGGAAGATGATATGTCCTCTGGTGTGACATTTATTTAATTATTATAGTCCATTTTAAACGTGACCAGTCGAGCTACGGGTCATTAATGCCAAGGTCATGGATTTGATTCTAGACACACGCTGATAAAATGTAAAGCCTGAATGCACTACAAGTCGCTTTAAGGCATCCTCAGATCCCTAACACATTCCCCAAAAGAGAGAGAGAGAGACACAGAGAGAGAGAGAGAGAGAGAGAGAGAGAGAGAGAGAGAGAGAGAGAGAGAGAGAGAGAGAGAGAGAGAGAGAGAGAGAGAGAGAGAGAGAGAGAGAGAGAGAGAGAGAGAGAGAGAGAGAGAGAGAGAGAGAGAGAGTTGCATCTCCCTCTTTCAACATTCTTTACTGACATGACAAATTATGCTGTATTTGTATTGCTGAAGCACCAGCAGGTTAGACCGTCTCTATCTCCCTCCCGCCACACACACACACACACACACACACACACACACACACACACACACACACACACACACACACACACACACACACACACACACACACACACACACAGACACACAGACACACACACACACACACACACACACACACACACACACACACACACACACACACACACACACACACACACACAGGTTTGGGACTCTTTAGCAGCATGACACCGTATGATGGATGAGCTCTCAGACCTTCAAACTATCCCACCATAGGAAGGGCTCTTTCTCATTCCCCACCCTGTTCCACACGCTCTCGTCTGGTTCTCCTGAGAGCCACTCAGCAGGCGGGCCAGAAGAGGTCATGTGGAGGGCAGGACATTTATGAGGTATTTGCCATCTTTCACAAAAAACCCCTTTAGCACTGACACGAGCCTGTCTCTGCTCCGGCACAGAGCGAGATGTTTGGGCTTCTGGAAGTTACCATGCTTTGTCTATTACACAACAACACAACATCTATTTATTTGTGTCAGTATTCATGTGTGTTACTGAAAACGATCTTCTACTGCCAACAAAACCACACCTGTCACAAAAACATGATCGCTGTACACAGGATTTCATTTTCATTGCCTTACAAATATGTTTCTACAAACAATTATGGAGCTACAAAAATGTTAAAATACTTCACAACTTTACTATTATGGGAGATTGTTAAACATGTTATAATGAGTAACAGTGAGGCTCAAACTATATGACACTATACTATACAATACTACTATACTCCACTATACTCCACTATAGGAGACATGAAACATTAACATGTTAGAGAAGCGACAACATTTAAGGCTAAATTAAATGCATTTTCATAATAAATGTCACTTACACATAAACTGATAATAAAAAGCGTCTCATACCTGTGACGTATGGACGCACCTGCGGCTCTGCGCCTGACGGATGTGACCTCATGAACACCCAGACAGGTTATGAGTACCTGACCTGCGTCTCTGCGCATGACGGATGTGACCTCATGAACACCCAGACAGGTTATGAGTACCTGACCTGCGTCTCGGTGCTTATCATGCTTAACCTTGGTTGATCATAACCCGGGTTATCTTTCTCTTTAGACTTTACCCTGGGTTAGTAATTAATTCATCCTTGGTGATCAGGTCGACATTTTACACTGTGCACATGTAATTCTGGTTTAGAGTTTCATTTGCATATTTATAAAGTTGAAACAAAAGAGTTTGACAAGCAACAAACACACGACCTGCTGTGAAAACATGAATCCGCTCGGGCTGTCATGGATCAACTCAAATGGAAAACGTGAATAAAAGTCCCTCTTTCTTCCGCCTTTTTCCTGATTTTGAGCATTTTCTTCAGAGTCTGACGCGAATACTCGGCGCTGTCACAGGAGGCTCATTCATATTTTATGACGTAAGGACTTAGAAGTTCATGATTGGCTGACATGTCTTATTATTAGTACTGTTCATCTTTTTATTTTGGGATGTAACTCATTTCATTCACACAGGTCAATTTTGTATCAAAATATTTATTTTACCTGCAGGACATCCTGTCAATAAATAACTGTTTGCAGACTTTATTTCAAAGTTCAACTCAATGTTATTTGTATAGCTCTTTCTCACAAAGATCATTGTACCAAAGCAGCTTTACATGTATGGAAAGATAACAGTCAGTGATCAGGGATTCAAAAAAACTCTTTGAGAGAGAAATAAACCCTGACATGACAGAGATGCAATCTGTAATAAAGGACACAAATTGCCATTGATCGCATCTATAACTCGCTATGCAGTTAAAAAACACAGACATTTACTTACTTAAGAGAGTGAATAAAAATGAATTATATATAATGTGGTAGATGTGATTTTAATTGAACAGGGCCATGGGTGCAAGGAAGTTGTCTTGGGCAGTCGTCCATTTAGCATCACCAGGATGGGCATCAGGTGGGGCAGGACTGTTATGAGCAGCTGTTATTTCTCAATGTCCTGTGTCTCTCTCTCTTTTCTCTCTTCACTTGGGGACAGTGAATGAAAATGACCTGCATGACTCTTTATGACCTATAGTTAGCAGCTGTCTGTCACGAGTCAGTACTCTCCACTACATCATTATTCTTTCAGAGACATTTTTATATTACCATTTGTAGACAAAATCAATTTAATAATACTCAACCCACCTATGAGCAATATACGGTCCAAGAAAACATTTCAATATACACATCCATGAAACGTGAAAAAATACAGCAAAGCATAGTCATTTTAGATGTTTTTTTAATTAAATGCAACACGAATGCAATAAAATTAAGATAAATAACATGTTTTAAGAGTGGAAATATCTTAGATTTATATTTCCCACAAGGTCAAAAATCCACCATAAAAATCAGTTCCAAGTGGGTCTCAAATTCAGGTTACACAATGATTCCATTTCCTTTGAGGCTTGGCACGCTGGTGGTGCCAGTGTCACCATATCAAGAGTTCTGTGTCGATCCAGTGTTTGTTACAAAAATACCATTTTTCTTTTTTTTCCAATTTTTTATAGACCCAGAAAGTGACATTACATTTATTTTCACATCATATTTCTTAAAGCTTTAGCTTCTGCAGTGTAACAGCAACAATGTCATAAAAAAAGTAAGTCATCCTTTAGGATAGAAGGCATAATCCTTTTTCACAATTCCAACACGGAACAATCTGTACAGGCTTGCATATTGAACAAATAAGAGTACAACGTTGACAATGGAAAAAGAAACAAATTTTTGGCAAAGCAGGAAGAAAAGTGACGACATTAGAGGCAATATTTTAGATTTGATCTGTATTAAACTGCCCTCGTTCACAGGTTATGATTGTCCTTCATGATCACGTGATATAGGACAGCAGGAGGAAGTGCTGAAGATTTCTGTCCACTTTGCATTTTCATACACCAACTCCTATCAAACACAACATCCCGACTGACACTTCCCGGCTGCTACAACATTTGTGAAACGTACCGACGACATTTCAGGTGTTTTGGCAACACAAAAGCATTTTGAAAGCTATCTGCAAAATCAGTTGTTAAAAACATTGCAAAGTGCCCCTAATTCATGATTCAGTCTACGTATTTATTGCAGTTGGGAGTGTAGTAAATCCACAGGCATACTTTGGTTTGACATTTATTTTGGAGGCCAGATTTCTTCAGTAAGGTTTGTTTTGTGCCGTATGGACCTGGGACAACTGACATCCGAGTGTGTTTAGCACAGATGATGGTTTGTTTGTTAGTGCTTTAAAATATAGTCAAATGTAAGCACAGCTGAGAGCTTTGTGTTTCATTTGTTAATGATTAGATCACAAAAAATAATGCAATGGAATAGAAAAATAAGAATTCTTTCAAAATAAAAAACATGACAATAATGGACACAAACAGCCTGTTTTCCTCTTTATCACCCAGTTGCTGACTGGACAGTGTGGTGTCGGTTCTGCCGTTTGCTCCGTAAGCAGAACCTCTCCCAATCCTAAGGTAACTAAGGTGTCCGAAATCATGTCCCTAAAGCAAACTTCCAGAACAAACTATTTCAGTTTTAAAAAAATAACATAATTAAAAGCAATAAAGAGGAATAGAGTTCTCTCTTCATTTATATTATATTTACAGTTTGTACTTTTTAATATATATTTATATATTTATATATTTACACACATCAAATAAATCAATTGTACAACTATACACCTGAATGAGAAGATAAGCAAGAGGTACAGAAGTGTATGGCTTGACTGGAAAAAATCATTCCTTTTGTTTCTGTTTGTTTGTTGTTTTTGTTTGTTTACACACAAAACGTTTTTTTATATAGTGACTTTTTGTTATCTCTGCATCAAAAGAAAGAAAATAAACCCAAAAAAATCCCTGGAATTGTCAAAAGAGGTCATTAGACTGTACACAAGTGAGAATGCAGTTGAGTTTAGAAGAACAACGGTTAGCTCTTCTAATCGCTCATTCCTGTTTGTTTTTTGTGGCTGATCTCGGCATACACACATGGTTTTTCACATATTTGCATACTGCAAAAAAGTACCATCTCATTCACATCTCTCACACAAACAAACAGATCATCATACCACAGCTCATAGTAACAGTGTATTTGGTCCTGCTGGGATATCAAATGTTCTGGTGACATCAGTGGAGATCTTTCCTAAAGATCTTTCGGCAAATCCAACAATACAGTCAGTGTTTCACACCTCCATGCGATCCATGTTTGTCAGTCTTAGTATTCTATTGTGAACAAGTCCAGTGCTTTAGCATTTTTCAGTAAAAGAGAAATCATCTTGACTGTGAAGCCTTCATTGTTTACCACGAGTTGTCCTCTCCACAGCTACTCTAAAGAGTAGAGATTAAAGTTGCCGCACAAACCCATCTTGTATAAGACTGGCCTGATTGTCAGACATTTCTTATATCCTCAAAGAGAAATTCAGTAGTGCATTCAGCCCTAGCAGATGATAGACTCTCCCTCAGCGGTCACCAGCTGGCCACTGGTGGGGTCGTAAGTTCCAGCCAGGTAGTAAAGATCTTGACCGTTACTGTTAGGCTTCCTGACGCGGCTCAGGCGCTCATATTCAGCTCGGCTCACCACCTGGCACTTGTGCGAGATGGTTTGAACGTCATTTTCATCCTCATGGGAACTTTGGTACAGTGCATGCTGTAAAAAAACAGAAAATTTCAGTCTTTGAAAATCAAAAAAACCCCAAGAGAGGTAGGTCAAAGAGATGATTACCTTCCCATCCCGGTGCCTCTTTCCAAGTTTGGTCTCCTCAGGGTGGTAGAACCATTTTACTTTCACCACCATGTTGCTGGACCAGGATTCCCAGAGACTCTCAACACGGCCGACGAAAGGGAGGTGAGGTCGACCAGCAGAGAGAAACACTGCGCAATCACCGACTCGGATTGTGTCTTTGCCCCGAACAATGGCTTTGTAGAAGAGTTTCCTAGCTTTACCTTTCAATCCCCGTCTCTGATGACATCAAACAGAAAATTGCACAGTGTAAAGGACTTTGTCTTGCTTACAACCATTTTGGTTATCAAACTACAATGACAAAACATACCTGAGTAGGGTCACCAGACCATCTCCACAGCTGCCGTCCTGGCATGAATGAGGACGAGTTTGGTGGACCATCTGTAGACGCTGTCTTCTGTTTCTTAGTGAAGTCTTTGGAAGATTTGGATTGGACTACAGAGGCAGAGTTGTTGGCAATGTCTTTCCTTCTCTGAGGTTTCCCTGTACTACTGACTGCAACCTTTGAATTTGAGATATTCGGCATAGTTTTGGCTCCGAAAGTATGACGTGGTGGAGCAGCCGGAGGTTCGGGATGCTGTTGTTGCTGCAGCAATGTATGATGAGAGGACAGACAACCCTGGAGCAGAAGCCGCGATGCCTCTTCTTCATCTGAACTGTAGGACGAATCATTGTCAGAGGAGCAAATGCTAGAGCTGGACAATGAGCCCGAGCTAGACGCGCTGGAGGACCCCGAGGATGAAGATGAAACAGACAGACGAGACAAAAAGCGGCCAGTGGTGCGCATTGCTGCTCTTCTGGCATCTTCCTCATCTTCCTCCTCATCCATATCCGAGTAGGAGCTTAAGCAGTCGCTGTGGCAGTTAGGACCATAATCTGCATATTCACTGAGCACGAGACCCTGAGGGTGCTTACGCATGTCTGATGAACCTTTGAGTAGATTGCCACTGTTTCTTTTGGCATTTTTAACTAGAAGAACAGACTGGGAATAGCCCATACTTGAGGAGGTCAGTTCTCCAAAGCCTTTCTCCATCCGCCCGCCTCTAGAACCCTGTACCTCTGGATTTCCAAGGAGCAACAATGCCTTTCCATTCTTGGTCTTGGGGGACGTTACCCCTTCGTGGTCCAGTTTGACCAGAAATTCTTTCCGGTCCGCTATCTTTCTTCCCCGTGAACTAGAGGTTCCTTTGTGACCGAGTGGCATGCCGGTTGTCAACTGCTGATTCCCAAAGGAAGTGCAACCGTTTGCAATGCTGCTGAAAGAATCCACTTCAAAGGAAGTGCTGAAGATGCCTTTGGCTGGAGTGGTCATGCTGGAGCTAAGTAAGGGGAACGCGTCCGACTCCTTTCCTTTTAAAGCTCTCTTGGTTAACCCATTAAACTGGAAGAGATCCATGGAGGGCTTCCTTTTAGACGTTGTGGCAACCGGCCAGCCAAGAAGAGGAGAAGCAGTTTCCATCACATTTTCAGTCACACTGCTCTTTGATGACGAATTGGCTGATTTTGGCCTTCCTGGAGATGGAAACAAGCAAAAACATTACTATGGCGACATACAGAAACAAAACCCCCTAATTAATCATGTCGAAACGTATTTGCATATTGCATCTACCTTTATCCCCTCAGAGAAAACAGATACAAACAGATAAGAGCCTGACAGAAGAATATCTGATGGATTTGTGCCGTTGCACCGTTACAGATAACATCTGTCGAGTTTAAGCTGTTGGACTGGTCGCTCGTAAAGGTTTGAGTCAGATCTGCATCACTTAGACTCTATAGTTAAGTGGTGTTCAACCTTGACGCCAGTTACCCTCATTCAGCTTAAATATCTGTTTCAACACATCTCATTCCATTAGTCAACTGAACATTGATCTCATCAATACTGATATGTTAATTGCATAATCATTTAAAGTAACCACTGTAAATGCTTCCCATATTCATTTCATCTTTTTTGTTTTTTTTTCATTGAAAACTTCTGTGGCTCGTGAGAAACATTAAATACATTAATATTTTGTGTATTACAGAAACAGGAAGTTGAAGGAACTAGTGAAGCATGTCCAAAGGAACAAAAACGTTCCGAATCATCTACCAAACCAGTTTGTCTGAGAGACAATTATTTAACAGCTAAATCACAAAAGTAAGTTCTGGAGTTTCATTTGATGGATGTTTCTCAATAATGTTTCTCAGTTTGAAACAACATGTTTATGACCTTCACTGCAAAGTTAACTGGAACACTTTAGGGTCGTATGTGAATCATGAGAGATTTTAATCTTGGATGATGCAGAAAAAACAATTTCAAGATTTTGTGGGAGATATGAGAAACCGTGAGAATGTGAATGGTGCAGCTGTTGTCACCTGGTTTACTTTTATTAGTGTTCTTCCTGGTTTCTGTGTTAGCGGAACGCTCCGAGGACACATCGGCCTTCTCTTGATTGGAGCTGTTCCTCCTGCGGCAGGTAGCTGAGACCAGGTGGGCCGGTGAAGACTCTGCACCTGTAGTACAAGAACAAGCGAAGAGCTTACAGACGAGCACTAAGGGCTTTCTTTACTCTAGAGTTTCAAAGCGTGATTGACGTACAGTAAATTTGGTAGCCTGGCGGGAGCAGCCGAATGTTTTGGAGAGAAATCCATCCCCGGTCTCCATCATCGAATTCAACCATGACGCTGCCCTCTCTCTGTTCCTCTCCTGGACCACCTGTAGGAAACATTTCCAAGAACCAAGAAATAAACAACAGGTTCTGGTTTGGCTGGGAACTTTCTGCACACATAAGTTTATGTGAGATCTCACCTCTACGAACATATCCAGGATACAAACACCGTGAACGTTCACTCCAGTAGGCGCACACTCTCGTTCCGGCCGTCAGAGTTTCCACCGTTTCCGGCGGCACATCCAAAACCTAAAACATACGGATTACTTAAAAAATAAACCCACACGGACAGGAAGCTTATACACAAGTTGATTCAGATACATGTGGGAAAATGTTGGAAAACTGCCACAAGAACAGATGTCTTTGAGTATTTCTGTCTCGCAAGATGCTGTTTTCTCAGTTACTTTTAAAAATAGTGAAACAGAATACAGAATGAAACATGGTCTGCTTTGGAACTATGAAATAAAAGAGCGCAATGATTTTATTGTGAGATTGCCAGATCCCCACTACACAACAACATACATCGAGGGCACTTTAGGACCCAGTTTATATTAGTTTTTGGCCGGGACACACAGATAGTAGAAGCCAATGACTGATAAGAAACAGGATATCACTGTGTTGGGGAGATACCAGCAGCCGGCAGTGTCTCTGTGCTATTTGATCAACACTTTATTTTGCATGTGATGTGCACAATTTTCATGTTTTTGTGAACCTTTTGTGGATTGTATCAAGAAGAGATATCTTCACATATCTTGTGTACTTTGAATTTGAGAGTTGCACAGACCACATTGATAGCGAAAGCTTTAACGGGAGGTGGGGTTTGCGATAGGCGGTCCCCTGAAACAGACATGCATCATGTAATGTATTCAAATGAATGCGTGTCGACGAGGAGCTGTTGGTTTACAGTGTGTAATCAGCTTTCAATTCCCCCGTCGGCTTCGATGAACTATGCGTGTAAATGTAACCAGCAGTTCAGGCTCAAAGATGTTTCTAAATAACAAGATAAACAAGTAAAAAGGGATCAAATGTGTTTTTTGTATGTCTTCCTGGGGGGAATCGGAGAACTAATCAGGAACGGTTGTATTCAATCACATCCTGAAACTCTATATGCAAGATGGACTGCATTACATTTGAAATGAAACGGAAGTTGTGATGGTGTTTTCTTCTCTATTTTGGTGTATTTTTGAGTGAAACAGCTTCTGAAATTAGAAAAATGTGGCGCAAAAAGGCTTAAAGAATAAATGATGCAAATATGTATATTTATTATAGTTTGGTGTATACATTGTACATGAAGCAGAAATGTTCCTCATGATATTTGCAAAGGCAAAATGTGTAAGAACATCTTAAATCAGCTGTTTGTAGCTAAAGCTGAACAGGTGTCTTTCAAGCACTAATAGTGAAGAAAAAAAACACACACCAGATGCTCTATTGTGAATTGTTCTGGTAGAGAACTGAACTGATGGGACTCTGTGTGTGTGTGTGTGTCTGTGTGTGTGTGTGTGTGTGTGTGTGTGTGTCTGTCTGTCTGTGTGTGTGTGTGCGTGTGTGTGTCTGTGTGTGTGTGTGTCTGTGTGCGTGTGTCTGTCTGTGTGTCTGTGTGTGTGCGTGTGTGTGTGTGTGTGTGTGTGTGCGCAGTGTGTCTGTGTGTGTGTGTGTGTGCGCGTCGCATGTGTGTGTGTGTGCGCGTACGCGGTGTGTGTCTGTGTGCGCGGTGTCGCGCGTGCGTGCGCGCGCGTATGCGTGTGTGTGTGTGTGTGCGTGCGCGCGTGTGTGTGTGTGTGTGTCAGTGTGTGTCTGTGTGCGTGTGTGTCTGTGTGTGTGCGTGCATGCGTGTGTGTGTGTGTCTGTGTGCGTGCGTGCGTGCATGTGTGTGTGTGTGTGTGTGTGTGTGTGTGTGTGTGTGTGTCTGTGTGCGTGCGTGCGTGTGTGTGTGTCTGTGCGTGCGCGTGCATGCGTGTGTGTGTGTGTGTGTGTGTGTGCGTGCGTGTGTGCGTGTGTGTGTGTGTGTGTCTGTGTGCGTGCGTGTGTGCGTGTGTGTGTGTGCGCGTGTATAAGGGTAAAACATCTCACCGCTTCTTTCAGCAGCTGCTCCAGAGAGTAGATCTTCGGTCTGTTCCCCCGCTCTCCTTCAATGACAACACTGTATCTGAAGAGAGACAACACAATGATACTGTACATCTCCATTTGGGTTTTTTTGTGATGAAAACATTGTGAATGGTGATGATACTTACATATCAGGCAGGTCCAGTGTATGTACATAGGCAGCATACAGTAACTCGTCCTCCTTAGAGATTAACACTTTCAGTCCATCCCTCAGGATTTCTTTGGTGAGAATACACTTGGGCAGGGCTGGAAGTGACAAAGACGGATTTAAGTGATTTTAGCACACGCACATCTTGCCCCAACATGCTGAATGTAAATGTATGAGACGTCTGCGGTACAGCGTTGTGCGTGTGTGTTTCTCACCGCCCAACAGCTCTTCATCTTCCTCATCCTCATCCTCTCCCTCCGAGAAGCTGCTGTCGTCATTCATACGGAAATCTTCGTCGGCAGCAAAGCTTTCCAGCAAACGACTAACTGCTCGTCCCTTAGCCTGCTAAGAGCCGGAAAACGACATCACGTACTGGATGCATACACACATCAGCTGCACATCTATCATAACCTCTCGCCTCCTTAACACTTCATTCCTGCACACAGCCGTTGCTCAAAAGAAGCTGTTTCATCATTCTGGATGACTGACAGGTGAGGAGTGATGCATGTTTTCCTTCTTTAAGCAAAGTGGGAATTTTCCCCACCCTCTTATTAGGAAACCAAAGTGTCTTCGCAAGCCTCGCCGATGACCTCACAAAGGGCCGCTGGTGACGGCCTTGACACCTACTGTGTAAATCCTTTCCAAACTATCGACTGTTTTATTTAGACAATGCAAGATTCAGCCTGTGAATTAGCAGGCGGATCCTTTCTTATCTTTATTGTGAGCAGATTTACGAGAGGCCGTGACAGGACGATCCAGGCAGAATTGCATAATCCCTCTTAGTGAGTTTTTATGGGTGCCAAGAGGGCAAACCAGACAGATTTAGGCCACTAGGGTCTAATTTGCAATGTGGCGCTGAAGCCTCCGCAGTTCACACTCGTAGATTGTAAAGTGGACCATACCTGCTTGTTTCTGATTCGCCTGCTCCAAGTGATGTCATCATACTGAGACGATAGCGTTTCCAACCAGCAGCTTCTGGCCTTTCTCTGTAAAAGCTGTATGTTAGACAAAATATACCCTTAAACTTTCCTGCTATAAAGACGTACAGTATGAGTCTGGAGAGCTCCAGCACACAACAGAAACTGGACAGCTTAATAAATAAATGATGTACCTTGCCAAAAAGCGTTGCACTTTTCCTGGTGGTTCTTTCTCGTGGAGTAGGTGATGTCTTGAGCATCTTCATATGGTCAAAGGTGTTCTCCCTCGAGCTCTCTCTCCATTTAGGGAATGTCAGTCTTTCCTCCTCCATCTCTGAGTGATTATTATCAGCGCTGACCAACGCTGGCCTTCTCATCTTCACTTCTTTAGTGCTGGACACATTCATACACCCTGAAAGCAAAAAAATAAAAACAGATCAAATTAAGAGTGACAATAGTGTCAATAGTGAAAGATGAGCATCAATAGGAACACTAGTTTCCAAAAAGAGGCAACACAAAAGTGAAGCCGTTTGTATGGCAAAAACATATAAAGCGTTCCTTTAAAAACAGAAATTCTTTCTCAATTCTCAACAGTCTAATTAAATAAGGATGTAACATTTACCAAATCCTTGTCTCTCCGTCTTGTTCTTGGCTTTCTGATTGGCTTCAAGCTTTACGATGGAGCACCGTGAAGGACGGCTGACTCCAGACAGATGCTCTTTAGATGATAGATTCCTGATGCCCTCTGCTCCTTCCTCACTGTCGTACATGCAGTCGTCCTCCTCCTCTGTGAAAATGATAAATCGATTGAATACATTGACATCTCGACAGCGGACGTCTGATTCGCTCACGGTCTGGCGGTTTCTCACTGTATGATTCGTTCGATATTTAACAAAGTTTGGTGCCAAACGGCTGTGACTGTCAACGGTCACTCGCAGGTGTGACACCAGACTTCAGCATGAACGCTCTGGTGTTACAGATGCCGTCTGTGTGGCTCGGTGGCAACAGTGTCGGTATAACGCTGACACACTCGTCACTTACAAGACGCTCGTCAACACTCTCGCACGTGCACGAAGTGTGAAAAAAGGATAACTTTCAGGGCAATTACTGGAGCAGCGACAACACAGTCTAGCTCAACCGCAGGCTTAGCTTACATCAGAGTTCATTACCGTCGTGACAATCTCTACATTTGTTCACTTATAGAAATGCGTTTGCAGGAAGTGTGGACTAAAACACGTAGTGGACTCGGAGAGATGGAATGAGTGTGCGCTTTTTATTCAAGAGGTGTGGCATTCTAAACGCAGCTGGACTCAGGCTAACATTTCAGCTCGGATTTTAGCCAACGCATGCTTGAGGAGGTGTCGGAAATTATCTTATTGGCATGACAGCCGAGCAGGGATCATCATGGCGAGATGCATGTCTCTCACTATCTGGACGGCCCATAACTCACCTGTGTCACTGTCTGACAGAGAGATCTCAGGAGCTTCTAGCTTGCTATCGGCCGTGTTGCGGACCAGCTGCAGATTTCGGGTAGGAAGGGTCGAGGAAGAGCAGCTTAGGCTCCCCTTTGACCTTGAACCTCGTCCTATTATTGCGTTCCTCCCATCTGATCCCTGATGGACCGTCCCATTGCCTGCTGGAAAATAACAGAGAAAAAATGTTTTGAGAAATTTTGTCTCCTAATATTTGTTGTAAGTCGCTTTGGATAAAAGCGTCAGCTAAATGCCGAAATGTAAATGTCTAAAAGTAAGAACAAATCTCAAGGAAAGCCTCAAGAATTGATATAGGTTAATGCTTTAAAGTCAAGTTATTATATTTTGATGAAAGATGAATACTAAGAAGATAAGCACAGACATGATAATATTGATGATATAATATGATAATATTGTTATTTCTAAAAAGCAATTGATATTGATATACTGTAATATTCTTTTAATGTAATGTGCTTATACAAATACAAGGTAAATATGCTCTTCACCTGCGTCACTATGTTCTCCAGTTTTGTGACTTTGTGCGTGTTCTTCTTTTTCACCGTGTGATCTGGACAGATGTACAGTTGAGTTACTGTTTCTGTGACATAACAAGTTCACCAGTCTGGATCCACGCTTGACTTTAGCTTTCTGTTTCAGCTGTGAGCAGGTCTTCTGCTTAAACTGAGAGCTCAGCAGTCTTGGTCTTCCTCTCGGCCTGCAGTGAGCCTTCAGAGAAGAAAGGAAAACATTTCTACAGTTATGCTGCTTTATAATAATAATACTCACAAGGCAGCTCTGACTTGACCCATTGTTTCATTTACAACCAAAGTCTATCTAAGCACTGCTATTTCCTTCAGGAAATGTAACTTAAATAAACAAAAAACACATTAACAACCATTATCGTCAGCGAGAAAGGATTAGCCACGAACCTGTGCGCTGCTGAGATAGTGGTAAGAGCTATTGGACATCCTCTTCCGGTCTCCACCTCCAGCCAACTCCTCAGCTGTGAGCGGACCTGGCCCCGCCCCCATCCCGGCCGACCTGTCCATCACAACGGAGAGATATTCATGAGGAAAGAAGGATGAAAAGGAGAGATCAGAGGCGATCTCCGTGGCTCTCTAATAACCTTCTTTTCAAGCTTTGATGAATAGAGAGGCAGGGGCCTGGTTCCCCGCTGCACGCTTGAAAAATTGGGATCTGACGCCAAAGCGAGAAATATCTGAGAGAAGTGCTGGTAAAGCAACCTCCCACTCATAATTTTGTTTGTTCTTTTTCCTCGCTCCAGCGTTTCGGTCTCCCGTCTTTGCTTACTCTTTCTCCATTCTGTGCCAATGGTTTCAGGGCTGTGAATTCCAGCATTACATTAATAAAAAAACCCTCTCTGACTTATTACCATATCAATGCATCTGTTCCTGCACACAGAAGCACAATGCATCGGCCTTCAGGGGGGGCGAGAGGTGTGTGTGTATGTGGACGACCATCTAGCAGGCCTATTAAAGTGAAATAAGGTTCATACAGTCGCTCTGTGGCTACCGGTCTCTTGTTCTACAGCGTGAATGCATCAGTGTTCTTATTCCTGAGCAACGCCACGAGCTGCCTTAGTCAGTGCCTGGGGCGGGGGGCGGAGCTACAGACGTCAGTCACTTGGATGACTGACAGGCCGTGTCTGTGTGTCGCAGCTTCTTTTTCATGTCCTATAGTTAAGGAGGAAGATGTTCCTATATTTTAAGCACTTTCTTTTGGTTCTTTTAATAATGTGTGACCCTGCTCAGTAGTTACGTCTCGCAAACCTTATACAACGTGACAGAAAATCGCTTTTAGTGTTTTTAAATTGGAAATTAATGTTCAGTGAGCGAAACAGTTCAGACCATTAACGGTACAAATGTTCTCAAAATCATTCTCCTACTTCTTTAAAGATGAATATGGTTCTCATGTTGGAGCTGTAGCAACCCAACCAGATAGCTAGTGTAAAAATGTTGCTCTATATTGGATGTGCGGAGAGCGGTAATACAAAATGTCTGAAGAACCGCAACCAGATTCATAGCACATGCATGAACACCACACACACATGCACATTAACCGCACAGATCCTGTATGGCAGGCGGCACTAGCCGCTTCCTTTCAGCTGTCTGAGCGCTGGCTCTTTGCCCTTTACTCTGGCCAGGGCTGTCAGAAAGAATCAGTGTCCTCAACACACAGACACAAAGAGCCCCTGCTTCAGCCCGGAGAGAGAGAGAGAGAGAGAGAGAGAGAGAGAGAGAGAGAGAGAGAGACAGAGAGAGAGAGAGAGAGAGAGAGAGAGAGAGAGAGAGAGAGAGAGAGAGAGAGAGAGAGAGAGAGAGAGAGAGAGAGAGAGAGAGAGAGAGAGAGAGAGAGAGAGAGAGAGAGAGAGAGAGAGAGAGAGAGAGAGAGAGAGAGAGAGAGAGAGAGAGAGAGAGAGAGAGAGAGAGAGAGAGAGAGAGAGAGAGAGAGAGAGAGAGAGAGAGAGAGAGAGAGAGAGAGAGAGAGAGAGAGAGAGAGAGAGAGAGAGAGAGAGAGAGAGAGAGAGAGAGATACATCACCGGGACAGATGGGTGGAGAATGAGGGGTGGAAAAACATGGACCGTTGTCCAAAAACCTCAGTAAGAAAACACAGTTTTGAATGGTTTAGAAAAAACAACTTTGTGTGTTATATATTTGGAAATAGAAACTAGGTTGTTTGGACGGAATAAACTTTTTGATTCTGAACAAAGTGTGAACTATCTTTTGCAATGATACTACAGAGAAAAATAAACAGCACACAACAGGAGAACAGAAAAAAAGAGAGAGAGAGACTTCTAGAGGGAGTCGGTGGGCTGACCAAAGCTTCAGGATGTGATGGATGGACACTAACCTCTATCGACCCGAGACCACATGCGACACGGTCATACCCGTCTACAACCCATTCTGCAACATCTGCATCCAATGAATTCATCCAAAAACATCATATTACCATATTACCCACAATCCCATTCCCTCTCAAAACACAACAGGAGATAAACGATTGTTTTCTGGGAGAAGATGCTTCAAGCCTATATGGCTTTCTCAGACATAACAGACCTGAGGGGAAGGGAGGAAAGCATTACTAAGAGTAAACTGCTCGGCTGAACAGAGTAAAGAGAGTTTTGAGTGCACTTCAGTTTCTTCTCCTTGTGACACAAGTCTGTCTATCTACACATCCTCAACTACAGCCCAATGAACTCATTAAGGACACTAATAGAGGTCCTGTTTTTATCAAAACAAAGAAGAAAGCCTCAGTCTAGAGTCATCCTCCTGCATTTAAAATTCACTTCTTTTGCATTTAAATGCCACATAGAGTCTCTTAAAGCCCCCAAGACCCGGGAGACCAGGTAACCGTGGAAACCTGATTAGTAACCTGACACCAGGTTCCATTAAAAAGTGAGCTGATGTCCCCCCACCCAAAGACCACCCTTTGACCTCCTGACCCTGAACGGGAGAGAGACAGAGAGAGAGAGAGAGAGAGAGAGAGAGAGAGAGAGAGAGAGAGAGAGAGAGAGAGAGAGAGAGAGAGAGAGAGAGAGAGGCAGTGAGAGAGAGAGGGAGAGAGAGAGAGAGAGAGAGAGACGAGAGAGAGAGAGAGAGAGAGAGAGAGAGAGAGAGAGAGAAAGAGAGAGAGAGAAAGACAGTAGAGCAGTGTTTTCTGCTCCCATGATGCACTGGGGCAAAGGGAACCAGCTCTTCACACTTTGATGCCTTAGGTAATGCCATAACAAACCGTCAACACCCTTAACCGTGTCTAATGACCTCTGACCTCTCACATAAAGGATGTTTCACTTAGTACACAAACACATGCAGAGAGAAGAATTTCTCTATCCAAACACAAACCCCAAGACAAAACTTTAAATCCAATAGTGCTGACAAACACACGGTAAATTACTTAACAATTCACAATGTCAACCATCCAGCTGATGTAAACCTTGATGAAACCATCAAACCCAAGGATCTCTCCAGCATTCCCTAAAAACGCTCTGGGATCAATTCTACTGGGGTGGTGATGTCATTTGTTTTATTTGTCAGGAGGGGCTTTAACAGTGACGGGGATAGATGAGAGCTTGGTACAGCGTGTGTAATTAAACGAATGCTCCTGCTTTTCATTAGCATGCTGCTAATCAACCAGACTAGTAATAAAAAGGGAGTTTTGTTAATCAGGTAGGGTAAACTTGATCTGACCGAGTGTGGCGTAAACACAGATGCATCTCGGCGGGGGTGTGGGATCATCCATCAGGATGATAACTTAAAAGTCCGACTTCACGGATGATCGGTCGTCTCGTTTTATCAAATTAATATCGCCGGCGCGTCACAGTTTAGAAGGGAGTCGCAACACTTGTAGATAATCAATGGAAGTTGTAAATATGATTAATGACGGCTCTTTGCACTGATTAAGCACTTAGTCTGCTTTGTTTGAGCCTTCTACACTTTAGTCAGATCGTACACACGCACGCAAACATAATCATTCAGAATACCATCGCATCTTCTATCTAGACTTTATTATAAATGGATGTGAAGAGTTTGGATACAGGTAAGAAATGATGATCTAGCCTTGTTATTACAGACCTCTGTAATACTTTCATTTAATCTCTCTCTCTCTCTGGAAACAACAGATGAGTGATTTCATTATTGCTGTGTAGAATAATGTTCTGAAAAACAATAAAGCAGCAATGCTGTTATTTATTGTTTATTTGCTGTTTTGTGGGATTTTTATGCGACTCTAAACTCACACAAACACACAATATCATGTCTACTGTCATCTATATTTACAAAATTGCATCTAGCTTGATATAATTAAGCCATGAAATTGTGTGTGATTCTTGAACATTCAAGCATAAAGACAAGCACTCACTTGACTTTTTTAGGGGCGTCAGTGGGAACAGCGGGTGCTGACATGGACTTGCGCTTCCGTGGCCTTCCGGGTCCTCTGCGAGCAGGACTGCGTGAGGTTTCTTCTTTCCTGTAAACACACACACACACAGAGCTGTCAATCACGCTAATTCACACTAATGATGTCGAACGGTACGAAATGCTAAGCCACACTAATTGTGAGAGTGGACTGGTGGGAAGACTTAAGCCCAGCTCAAGCTTCTGCTAAGAGGTCTGGGCACACGCTGGGTGGTCTCTGGAGCGCGTTACACGAGGAGGTAGAGATCGAAGAGCTTTCCATCTCTGTGTGTAAATGGATTTTAAAAGGTGTGCGCGCGTCTGTGGTTCACTCACTGGTGGTCATGTTTTCTCTGTAGCTTCGCCAGCTCTCTCTGTTTTTCCTTGTAGAGCCGCTGTAGTTCTGCCAGTCGCACACGCATCGCTATCTCCTCCCGATCTAGCGTTTCCATGGTAGCCTTAACAGGACACACCTACACCGACAGACACCAATCAGTAATACCGCTAACAGCAGCTGATGTAAATGCTTGTCAACATGGTTCTTTATGTCGAAATAAACAAACGTGAGCAACTTATACCGGTTCAGAACGGGGCGTCCACTTGCACTTCTTGCGTAGATTAAGGATCCTGCGGAGGGGTGGGATGGAGTCTGTGTCTGCTGTGGGGGGGGTTAGCTCCAGGGCACGGGCAGCAGCTAGGGTTGCCAAACTTTGGAGGTCAAAGGTCAACATGTCTTCCTCTGCACAGAACAAGGGCAAAAAAGAGCTTAAACCAGATATTACACTATAAATCAGATGGGTATTTGCGGTTTACACTTCACATCAGGGTCACAAATATATCAGTATAGTCAATAATTGTGATATTAAATGCCATGATCATCAATATCACACACATGATAATATTGTACATTTTTCAGCACTGTTTAAAATTTTGTCTTAGGAGCCTACACTCATATTTTGATTGATTCACGGGGAGAAATACAGAGAAAACACAATATGAAAAATGAATTTGATAAACAGCATTATTAATATATTTTTTTAAATTATAAAAAGATAAACACAAAAATATCATTATCACTATAAATCTTTTAGGCCATGAAAATCATGTAGTATAATTCTAATATTGTGACGCACGCATTTCTGAATCACCAAACGTTTTGGACCCCATTCATACCAGTATTTATTATTGTCATGTAATCCAAAGACTAATCCAATGATACATGTTAATAACAGGTCTAAACTCTGTCCATGTACATTAAAATGTGACCTAGCAATACAGACATCTAAGCCTGTCCCTATGGATGCAAGCAGAGAGACCTTTAAGAAAGAAAAAACAGAAGAGAGAAAGCCTGAAACGATACAAGGCCACTAAGCACGCCGCTGTTTCCTGACAGCACTTTGTGCTTTCAGAGCCCGAATGAGCAATGATGATAGCTATTAACCAGAGAGAGAGAGAGAGACATGAGAGAGAGATGCCAGGAGCCACGAGAGAGAGAGAGAGAGAGACAGAGAGAGAGAGAGAGAGAGAGAGAGAGAGAGAGAGAGAGAGAGAGAGAGAGAGAGAGAGAGAGAGAGAGAGAGAGAGAGAGAGAGAGAGAGAGAGAGAGAGAGAGAGAGAGAGAGAGAGAGAGAGAGAGAGAGAGAGAGAGAGAGAGAGAGAGAGAGAGAGAGAGAGACAGAGAGAGAGAGAGAGAGAGAGAGAGAGAGAGAGAGAGAGAGAGAGAGAGAGAGAGAGAGAGAGAGAGAGAGAGAGAGAGAGAGAGAGAGAGAGAGAGAGAGAGAGAGAGAGACAGAGAGAGAGAGAGAGAGAGACAGAGAGAGAGAGAGAGAGAGAGAGAGAGAGAGAGAGTAAGATGAAGAAGGGGAATTTCTAAACATTTATCACTGTCATTAGGGCAGGCCACATGCTCCGTCTCCACACAGCCAATGAGGCTTGAATATTCATGACAGCCAAAGCTGGCCTGGGGATACTGAGAAGACTATATGAGCAAGTGTGTGTGTGTGTGTGTTAGCGAGTGAACACAGCTTGCTATTCTGTTGCGTCACAGCAAGACAGGATCACAGTATGACTCCTGCAAGGAGAGACTGTAACGGGTGGTGGAGGACAATAAGAAGTGTTTATTGAGCTATCTATTTATTCACAAACATCATTACTAGCATGGAAAGAATCCAGTTTTCTCCTCCGAGGGGAAATGCACAGTGCACGAGGAGACCCGTGCATGGAGGTCAGAGGAGATCAAGACTACAAGAGAGGATTGAACTGAAGAACATCAGGGATAAACTCATGAAACCTGTTAAGAACACATCCACGTTTGACCAAACACCAAATCAAAAGAAATGATATTTTGCATAATGAAAATGAAGCCAACATTAAGGACATGCATTGTGAATCATGGCAATTAAGCACCCACCCCCAATTTCTCATTACCGTAATGTGTCTGGACGTTTTACTCTTGAGTTGTTTTTGGAATTGCCATTATTATTCTCAATGGTGATTGTCATTACTGTAATGCTAAGGCTTTTTTTAATTAGCATAAATTAAACGCAGTAACACAAATACTATCAAACTGCATAATTATCTTACAAATTAAAGAATTATATATCATTGTTTTAAAGAATGAGATTTCTTACCACTGTGGTAACAGGAATGAGATTTGCTTTACGGTAATAAGAACTGCATTTAGAAAATAATGGTCAAAACTTCAAAAGCAATAAATAAAAAACCAAAATAAATGAGTTCATTAAATAAACAAATAAATCTTTTATGTCTTTTCTGAAAAATGTACAAGTGATAAATAAACAATAAAAATAAATATCACACTAAAATAAATATGAAGAAAATTCAGCTTAATAAATAAATAAATAAAGCTTTTGTGTCTTGAGTGACATTTGACCTCGACATGTTCTTTACAGGATTCATTAGATTCACCCAAAAAGAAAGATGATGAGACAGAAATGTGAACGACAAGTATATGTGTTAAAAGAATTACAGCACCATAAAGAAAATCTCTCAGTTGAAACGGAACAAAAAGATAGAAAGAAAGACAAGATGAGGACAACTGGCCTGTGGGGTCTTTGGTTTCCCACCTGGCTGAAATCATCGTGCCACTTTTAGCCCAGTGGTGGTCTTTGTGAAATCGATGCCCATCCCATACCGTAACAAGACCAGCAGGGACAGTAGCCACGAAATGGTACAGCGATAGAATGATATCGAATGAAAGCGAGAGATGCATGAGATGAATGGAAGAACAGAAGCCCAATATGAGAAAGGAAAGTGAGAGAGGAAGAAAAGAAGGAGAGGTTAAAGACAAACGATGCTCTTGGAGTGATAGCTGAGAACATTTAGCCCAGGAAAGACTGAGTGCTAATGCTGTATGCTGTGGTATCACTGACCAATCAATAACAACTAGCAACAATACTTCAAAAGACCTCTCAAAATCTATATCATTTTATCACACATTATTTGTCCGCACTTCACCATAACGCCGCGAGGAGCGTCAGCAGAGCGCTTGAGATGTCTGCAATAGATAAGGACCTTGAAATCAAATCTGTAAATCACTGAAGACTAAACCCGATCGCATATGAAATCGTTAGCCGGCAAGGGACCCGGTCCTGACAGCCAGCACGGTCTGCCTCACTCACCTCCAGTTCTTTAATAATTCAACACCGGCCGTGTTTATTGATGGCTTCTTTCCTGCTGCAAAGAGCTTCATCATATTCTCTTATTAGTCCCTTTAGTGCAGCTCGCTCAGACAAGAATTACACAGCAGATTACATCCCTGTTTTAATATGACCCGACAAGACAGTAGAACACACACAAGAATATACACGTCTGGAGATTTTTGCAACAAACCAGTTAGCAGTTAGTTAAATCAGTAGAGCATTGAGTTAGCAATGTAAAGGTCATGGGTTCCATTACCAAGAACACCCAGACTGATCAAATATGAATGTGGAAAGTTTTGGATAAAAGCATCTGCCAAATACATAAATGAAAATGGAAATATTGCCTAAAAGAACGAGATATTTGACCAGTACCGTAATGAGAATGATTTTTTGGGGATAAAAGATTTAGAAAGTGCTCTTGAAATAACGCTAAAAAAGTTTAAAAGAAAAGAAAAAAAGACAGCAAATGCAATTCAATCTGTTCCACGAGCGTTTGACATTCCTGCTGTCGTAAATAAAAACCTGGAAAAGCAGCACGGCTCTAAAACAGCACTCACAACAATGGGCCCTAATTAGTCGACAAAAACGCTGTCGTCCTGAGAGGAAAAAGATCAGCTGCTTTTACCATTTCATCAACTTTTTACCAGGGGACACGGCGAGCTGTGGGAAAGCACAGCATCTAAAATGAGGCTTATAAAAGTGATCAAACAGGTTGAGGAGCAGGGGCAGGGGAAACATCCCTTAAGATGACTGAGTGGACACGGTCCAATCCGACAGACCCGAGGGGAGCGAGCCATCATTACAGCTGCCTCTTAAGACGGGCTAAAGCCCTTTAAAAACACAACCCCCTCCTTCCAGCTGTCTTAGTCTCTCCCACAGGAAGTGCTGAACCCCAAAAGCCTGAAGAGCATTTGATCTTTAAGCAGGAAAAGAAGACGAGTGAGTGTGTGTGTGTGTTTGTGTGTTTTCAGGTGTGTGTTGGGATGGGGGGGGGTGTTATCTTTAATTCACACAAAGCCTAGAGATGTGGCTTGTCTGAAAGCCTTATTTTTGCATCTCTTTATGTGAGAAGAGAAAAACGAAATGAAATGACCTTCCCTGGCTGCCTGTATCACACGGCTCATGCAAATCACTGATGAGAAATTAAACCATGTGTGTGATTGGCTGCGCTTTCTATTGTGATAAGAAAGATCAGAAAAGTCTTTCTCTGGTGTTCTCAGGTTTACCTTGCTGCTGTAGACCTGTTAGAAATGTTACAAACCCCCAAAAACTGTGGGTTCATGTTATGCTGTTGTACAGAAGATTAGCAAGAATGCAACTTAATGTTCAAGATGACAGGGTGTGATGTCATAGAGGGATCAGGAGAGCCCTAATATAGACTCGAGCTAAGCCAAAAAAAGTCAAAGTTTATTCTCACCTTCATTCTCACCCGTGTCATTTCTCTGTTGCTGGGTTCGCTTCAACTCGGCCATTTCACTCAGTAATTCTATGCCATAATGAGGGGCCACCACATTAGCGCACACGGGCACAGGAGCCGCCATGCGGGCATCTCTCGTAGCACACAAAGCTGCTGCGATGAGCAGCTCCAGACTCCAAATGCAGCTGCCTGGATACTGATTTCCCAGGGAGGAGGACACGGGGCAGGGGGACACGGCTGGTGACGGGTGGGCCGTCCCTGGGTCACGGGTTGATCCGCATTCATCCTCATCTACCCTCTCTGAGTCATTCTCAGTAGATCCCGCAGACTGAGATTCCTGGATGGTGTTCATGGAAACCTGGACTGGATCTTGTAGTTCCTCATCTTTCTCTTTGTCGTCTTCATCTGGTACTTGTATAGTTGCTGTATCTGAATGAAGGTTTGGGGAATCGGTACCAGGGCAAAGGGATGTTTGTGATGTGTCAACAGGTCCACACGTGACCGCCGACTCTCTTTCATCCACCTGCATTTCTTCTTCTGCATTTATTACTCCGACATCCTCTTCGACACCATCTACGTCCTGGGACGTTCTGGTAGGAGAACCCATTCCAGGCTCCTCCCTGTTTGGGGAAAGTGGGTGTGGCTGCGGTGCAGGTTCTGCAGGTTCCGCTTGCTCCGCCTCCAGGTCCGCATGCTCGGCCAGTTGGACTTCCTGAGGGGAGGGGCCACCCATGGCGATGGCGGGGTAAGTGTATCCAGGCGGGAGATCTGAAAAGAAAAATGGAAATAAAACTGATTGAGTGTTTCCATAAACACTGATGTTGGTTTAGATTCCACAACCTTCTTTGAAATCATTCTATTACAGGCAGAAAGATTTAACTGCTTCTGAAACACACTAGCGGCGTACGAACCGGCAAGCCATTACCATTCATTTGTTGTACACATCACAATATGACCTTGTCAGTAAAGGGGCACGGACCCCTGCCGCTGAAGTGCAGAGATGGGTGATATATACTCTGTATAGAGAAGCATTAGCGACAGTGTGTACCATTCGCTGCGTTTATCTAGTATAACTCACACACGTAATGGAGCCGGCGCCATAAAGACTATAACGCAGGCATGAGCGAATTTTCCATGAATATTGAATTATGTTGGAGTTGTTATAGATGCAGCGTGTGCGCTAGTGAGAGAGTAAGATTGCACAGAGGAATGTTTGTGTATAAAATAGTCTTAAAGCGAGAGGGTGAATTCAGATGGTTTTCACAGTCGTGTGTCTCGTGTGTATATGTGATCTGGGGTATATTGATGACAGCGTGGTGTCTGGGTGTGATTGCAGAGCTAGACCTGTCACCTCCACACCACGTTATTGATGGTGTCCATCCGCCAGATGAATGAATATTCCTCCGCCAGCCAGCACCCCTGAAGGATACGAGATGCCCTGTCTGTCTGCTGTCTCCCTGACCTCCCAACGGTTCTCTGTCTCACTGACCTCCCTACGGTTCTCCGTCTCACTGACCTCCCTACGGTTCTCCGTCTCACTGACCTCCCAACGGTTCTCCGTCTCACTGACCTCCCTACGGTTCTCCGTCTCACTGACCCCCTACGGTTCTCCTCGTCTCACTGACCCCCACGGTTCTCCTCGTCTCACTGACCCCCTACGGTTCTCCGTCTCACTGACCTCCCTACGGTTCTCTCCTCCTCACTGACCTCCCTATGGTTCTCCGTCTCACTGACCTCTCCTACGGTTCTCCTCGTCCTCCACTGACCTCTCACTGACTCCTACTGTTCTCCGTCTCACTGACCTCCCTACGGTTCTCCGTCTCACTGACCTCCCTACGGTTCTCCTTCTCACTGACCTCCCTACGGTTCTCCGTCTCACTGACCTCCCTACGGTTCTCCGTCTCACTGACCTCCCTACGGTTCTCCGTCTCACTGACCTCCCTACGGTTCTCCGTCTCACTGACCTCCCTACGGTTCTCCGTCTCACTGACCTCCCTACGGTTCAAGTTTCAATGAATGGACTAATTGTCTTTGGTGATCAAACAGGCAACAAGTCCTTCAAAGATCCAGTGTATCTAATCTGTAAGTCTACTATCTCTCTCTTCTTTCTGGACTTTCTTCTGCTCCTCTATCTCTCCTTCACCGCCTCTCCCACAGGGGTTTGTGGAAGTCAGGCGTTGTGGCAAGACCCTAAACCTTGAGAATGAAATGAAATGTTCCAGCGTCTTTCCTCTAGTCACTGTTTTTTCTGAAATGTGAGGATGCTGGGAGGAGAGATTTAGAGAAAGCTCTATTCTGCCTTTTATTCTGTGCTTGTTTTGATGCAAAAATCTGGGTTTTTCCACATTTTAAGGAAGTTTTGATATTTTTACAGAAAAATAAGATTTATTTACTTAAGCAAACTTTTGAACTAAATGTCTTTTAAATATTTTTTTAATTATTACAAAATTTATTATTTGAAAATATTTTATTTAAATAATAAAAAAAAACATATTTTCTGAAACAAGAATGTTTCTCTAAATCTCAAGTTGTTTTAAAAAGTTGTATATTAGTAATTTATTTCATACTAAATTAATATTTATGGTATATATTTAGGTAAAAGGCTTGATCGTATTCTCTTCTGCAGTCATATCACAAAGAACACACATCTGAACTTTAACCCCATTCCTATAGGCTAAATTTCACCCTTTACACATCATTGTTTCTGAATGTACACTAATCACCACGTCATCCTCTGAAATCTCTTAATAAACATCATAACACAAAAGAGACAAACTCAACAAGAAAAGTGTTCCTGTGGTTTTAGGTTGTGCTTTTAATTCCCAGTAAACACACACTAATAAATATAGGTTGGATACTCTAGTGCTGTTTTCTCTTACCGGGCTCTAAAGACTGAGGGTATTCCTGAGGGGGCTGACCCTCGCCTCGCTTGTCCTGGGATTCGGCAGGCTTAGGCAGGAGGTGGGGGCTGAGTGCCGGGGAGCGAGGAGCAGCGACGGCTGGGCTGGGCTCGGGACAGGGCGCGCTCTTCAGGTGGGAGCGCGGGGCGGGCGAACGACAGCAGGGTGAAAGACGAGAGGCGCAGCCCCCCGGGGATGAAGACGAGGGTTTGGTGGAGGGGACAACAGAGAAAGGCTTAGCGTGCTTGGGCGCTCGGAGCTCAGACGATCCTTCAACCAAATCAATAGGGGGATCCTCAGGTTTCCTCTGTGGAAAGAAAGTTATTATTTATAATTAGAAGGTTTGTTCAATAGTATTTTTTGCTGTGGAATTGTAAAATTATTACATTTTACTGGTATTCCTTTAAAATTGTTCTCACATTTATATTGGAAACCATAAGCTTTCTGCAACACCAGAGCTAGTTATGATTCATGCTTCTCAGGTTTCCTAGTTCTCTTGCGTAAGGACAAGCACCTGACATGCAGTACAATGGGTGCTAATGATCCTCAGTTCACTTGCATTCTGCTCTGTGTCTCTGTATGAAAGCGCCGGGATAAAAGCTTAAATCCTAGTGTTGAACCTGCTCTTTCAAACTTACAATGTGTTTGAAAATGAAAGTTGGTATAACTGCTATGAATTTCTGAAAGCAGGAATAACAGGCCTTTCACAACCCTGGGCGATCCGGGTAGGCCTGTTGAAAGACACTAGTCTTCTGTAAAGCAATAGCCATTGGGAAATCATCCTGTGGGGTATGAGGAAATGCATGCGTATGTGTGCGTGTCACCTGTGAATGACTGTGTCTGTGCGCTAACTCCATAGCCTGCGCCGCACGATGCTGCTGGTGCTGATGCAGCTGCAGCGCGTAGAGTTCCTGTTGCCGTAGAAACTGGGAGCGGGAGTAGACAGCGGGATGCTGCATGTGTGAGGCGGGCCCTCGGGCTCCATAAACAGGAGGCCACAATCCCTGCTGCTCCATTACATCTACAGAGAGAGAGTTGAAGAAAAAGAGGGAGAAAGGAATGAGAAAAGCACGAACAAAGGTTTTCTCTTTTGCCCTAAGGCAACTCTTACTTATCGCTCTGAAGGCCTATTGATTTACGGCTATAAGTTTCTTTTGCGTCCCTCTTTTCTTCCACTCTTTTTTCACAAAGTCATCCTCTGTCCCCAGGGCACAAACTCCCATACTCACATTTCCACATTTCTTTCCTCGCCTCTCCACAGAGGCAGAGTTCACCCGACCCACGGGCGGATAGAAAATGCAAACCGCTTCCTCAATGCATCGTCTGTCACTTGCATTCACCGTTTGCTCATTCGTACCTCAGCGGATTAACGTAAATTGACGGTCACCAGTGAGCTAACCAGCCACACTCGGCTGATCTCTGGCTCGCGCGCACCGCAGTACCGGTCAAAACCATTCAGCGCCGCTGTCTCTAAATGTCACATGAATGTAGCTTTTCTGACAAGCCCAGTCTGACGGCCTGCTGAGCGTGGGCAACCAGGCTTTATTCCCAATGGATTACAGAGTTTGGGTTGGGTTATTATGACTCTGATAAGGGTTAGGTGATGGATGCACAAATGTTATATCAAGAGACACAGGACAGGACATACATGCATTATCTGAATAAATATTTTGACTAAATCAGTAGATTCTTCAAAGCTTGCAAGGGCATAAAATCATGCCATAAAGGCACCTAGTAGCCTAGTAGTAAACTGTGCTTTATTTTCTGACTTATCTCTGTGAAATTACTTTTGGATCGACCCAAATTGTGATCACAAAGTCTTTTTCCGTAATTTTATCGGTGTTTGCTGCACAACGGTTTGTGGAGGCTGAAGGGAGAGAGAGAGACGGAGAGAATGCCGAGGGATAAAGCACAGCTGTGTAAAGCACTTAGTCTCAGCCTTGAGCCTCAGCCCACAGAAATTTCAACACAATATGTTTTTCTTTCAGCCATTGGGTTTTGCATGCTGCTGATTCTCCGCCCCTCCTTCCCTGATGTATGGCAAGGACCTTTGTTTGGGAAAGATTACCGGGACAGGGTTATGTTTCCCTAGGGAGGGATCCAGTGGATGCACTTCCCCTCTTTGTTGCGGAAAGGGGAGTGTGACGCTAAGGAGCAGAGAGCTAATTAAATTTCACAGCCAGCGTGGGGAGGAGGAATGCCAAACAGCACAGCGCAGCACAATACAGCCAAAAGCCATGCGACGACGCACAGCTACATATGTAGAAGATGGTGGAATGACTGCACAACTTTTCAAAGCACACAGTACATGTCACAGTTCAAAACATATTTTACAGCAGATTCTAACTTTGTTCAAATGGCACAACAGAAAAGCCTGGACGAGAACAACACTGCTGGCATGAGTTCTGGAGTAATATTGTTCATGTGGTTTAAAAGGTAAACATAACGCTAGCATCACCAAGGTCATGGGTTGGATTTCAAGAGAATACACATATTAATTAAATACATAGTTAGCATTGTCGCTAGCGTGGATAAAAGCATCTACCAAATGTATTAAGGTGCAAATGTATTTTGAATGATTTAAAAGAGCAAATAATGTTTGTTATCTTTTATAAAACATGCTTCGTCTCTGAAATAAATTCCCCTTTTGAGGCCATACAGACAATTGAAGAATGTGTTAACATTCCCCAAATAGCTACTTTGTGTTATCAAATATGCATTCAGGTCTAGCTTTATTTTCACAACCTAATAAATTCCCAGTGGATAAAATAAAGTCTCATCCAACATGTCCTGTTTTACCCACAAATGTGTGACATTATGCAAATAAACCTGAGGTGTCCTGAGGTGCACAAAGTTATTGAAATATGAAAAGTATTTTAAAAATAATCATTTTAAAAAAGTAATTTAAATACATTTTAATATAATTTAAATTGAAGTTAAAAGCACTATTGTACTGCATATTGTATATCAATTATTTAAGTTATCAGTCGTCACATTTGACCTCATGCAGCATTAGTTAAAAGGGTAATTTCATGTTGACATTAAGCAACTGACCAAACAAAAAAACAAAACAGCAAATTCTTTCCCCATGTCCCTCATCTTCTCGGGTTCGACGCATTGACACAATGGAAACTTAAGCCTCAGGCCCACCTGAGAATAATTCTACTGCTGTGCAAACAGCGACATATTCATACAAATTTAATCTAAACCAACAGACCCTGAAACGCACACCCACACAGTGCCTTTACATCACCATTTCTACCGCTCGTGCACGCTTATCTATCCCCTCTTCCCCACCACACACACACACACACACACACACACACACACACACAGACACACACAGACACACACACACACGCACACACACGCACACGCACACACACGCACACACACACACACACACGTCAAATACACAAGCTATCTACTTGAAATGATAATTTGTTTAAACAGTTTGAATAATTCCACTTTGCGCATTCAGAGTGTGCATTAGGGTCGCTTGTGAAACTGCTCCCATTAAGTCCATACTACAATGTGCTGTAAATGCCTGCTTGGCTTAGTGAAGCGTTTCACAATAATGATTACAAAATGATACAGGGCAGAGATGGAAACGTGTATGGGGGAAGGGACACGAGACCCAGGGGACGAAATAATTCAGTGTAGAATTCCAGAATGAAACAACGATACGGACCGACCGCTTATTATCTGCTGTGACTGGATAAGATCTATTCTAGTTCACAAAATTGTGAGGTTTTTGTGAAGAACTTTTTACAGCAAAATTTGTTACACAAAGCAAAAAGTTTGAATATCTTGAATGAATTGTTAAGTCCTAAAATGATTATTATATGAAATAATAATAATTCAATAATCATCACCATCCACCTGCTCGCTTGAGAAAAAATGAAAATACATTAGTGTGAAGTTTTCTTTTCCAAAAGTTAGTATGGATATGCCATTAGCACTGAGACAAACTAATCCAAAATATTCAAATGGTGGGTAATGTACCAAGATGATGGGCGGCAGGATGTGCCGCGGGCTCGGTAGGCAGTACCACCAGGGCAGCAGAAGGGTCCTGAGGCAGAGGCAGGACCGGTTGCAAGGAACTGGGCATAGCTGCAGAAAAACCTGGAGTCAAGTTCTGATGCAATGCTGCATGACTGAGACCTAAACAAAGACAGAAAATACAGTATTTATATGTCTACATGAAGTGTGTTAAAATCCAACCGTAAATACAGATGGTATCAGCTTACCATAAGAGTGTCCCATCCAGAGAGAGGGACTTCCTGTCCGAGGCAACCAGTGATGATGGGCGTGAGCGGATGGCTCGGTGCCTAATTGACTACTGCCTGGCACAATAAGGTGTGAGGTCAGATCTCCATGGCAACTACTGGAGGGGTGGATCCTGGCAAACTCAACTCTCTCTTTGTTTTCCCTGAAGAGAAAAAATTCTATTCTCTAAGGAATTTGAACAATAATGCAACATCTCAACTTTTAAGGTTGACTGCAAAGTAAAGGACACGTTACAACTTGACAAAAACAGATATTGGACAATGAAGCATAATGAGTTGACTAACAGCCATACCTGAGGAGGAGATCTCTCTCTCTGTCGAATGGAGGCAATCCAAGATGTTCCTCACACACTCTTTTCCTTTCCTCATCCAACTCCCGGTCCAGCGGGTACATGGGACGTCCAACACCTACTTGTAACAAAAAGAAAATCTGATCATTTAATGACTACTTTAACTGCTCATACAACAGAGGTTTTTATTCCTTTAACCTACTGCAGACCGCACACACAATAGGATATCATAAGTTGCACATGACACAGCCAGTAATGAATTGAGGATGTGCCTTCTCTTCTCTGAAAACTGCCTGAGAAAGCATTATTCAGGACTGTAAATCAGTGTTTTAAACACGTGGCTGTTAATTGTCCTCCTACATTCATGTAATCTTGGCATGTGCTCAGCTAAACAGATATTGTACATTATGGCCCACTGAAGTTATAAGAGCAATTTAGCAGTCACTATAACACCTGACAACCACAAAACATTTAATTTGGATTACCAAGCAAAAATATCTAATTGGAGACATTTTTTCTTAAATAAAATACGTTTCAAAAAGGACTTTAAGAATCGCTATATATAGCTTGTTAGAACACACACACATACAAGACGTCCTGCTGGCAGTCGCTTACCCTTCACGCTGGGCATCACTCTGCTGTGGTGGCTATGGGTGGGATGCCCGTCTGGCAGGCGGCACGGGGGCTCTCTCTGCCTGGCAACGGCCACTGCTATCCCCACAGGGGGCTGCCGCACCTCTCCCTCCCCCTGAGCCTCTCCCGCCCGCTCCGAGCGTTCGCTCTCCCCAGATGACGAGGATCTCCTGGGGGGCAGGGTCTGCTTCGCCTCCTGTACAGCACAGCTCGAACCGCTTCCACTTTTGTCATTTCTCTCGCTTCTCTCTCCAGTTACTGCCCCCTGCTTGAGGCAGCCCAGGCCACCAAACGGGCTCTTCTGAGAGAATAGCAATGGTTGCTGGGTGCTGTACTTCATTAGATTTCTCATGGCACTGCTTTCAGGTCCTTGGGGGTCTGTTCGAGGTTCCCCTTGAGAAGTACGGGAGCCAGCACCCAGAGAGTTGTACACCTTGTGCTGTTCGTCATCCGACCGGTCCCGGTGTCCCCAGGAGGGATGAGCGCCAGTCTGATGCCCGCTGTATCCCTGCGATCCTGTGTCCATTTCCACCTTCCTCTTCTCTTGTGCACTGTTGCTAGTTTCCAGCTCTGGACCCTGTCCCGCAGTGGTAGCCCTGTTCCCATGTTGCTGGTGACGTATCCGAGCAACTCTCTGACTGTTTCTCTGAAGAGTGCACTCACTCTCAGCTCCATTTTTACTTTCAGATGAAGCCCTGTTTGATGGACCTGAGTGGGAACAGTCCTGGAAAGGTGGAGCCCTGGCATATACGCTGCTCTTAGCTTGGTGACCACCTTTCGTCCCCTGTGGCAGAGAGGGCCGGAAGGCATCAGATTCATCACTGCTGTCCAAGCTACATGAACGAGCTGAGTGGGAATGCTGAGTATGACTGTGCTGAACCTCGTGCGTGCGTGAATGAGGACCTGGGGGCCAGTCTGGGCCTTTGTCTGCCTTGCCATATGCGTGTGGCTGTTGGGAGGATTTTTTTTGGCAGCTGCTTGGAGGAGGCAGTAGGGGAGGAGGTGCTCGACTTCCACTGCTACTTCTCTCAGGAGTTTTGGTTTCTTTCCCTGTTCCTCCTCCAGCAGCCATCACCCCACCTCCTGCGCCTCGACAATGAGGGTTTCCCAGCTGGAACGGTCCACTGGTCTTGTCCCCCACTGGCCCCACTGAGGGAACAAAGGTGGGCCCCGTCACCTCCAAGTCCCTGCCTGCTCTGTGAGCCAGGTTCTTTTCCTGAGCAGTGGGCATGCTTAGTGAAGCAGGGGGTGGTGGGCAAAAAAGATCTGGATGGGGATGATGAGGATGGTGATGGTGTGGATCAATTGGGTGTAACCAGGAGCCTCCTACGGCAGAGCTTAGGCCCAGGGGAGGGGGCATGGAGTAGGGAACGGGATGGGCATGGCCCAGCATGGCACTGTGCCGGAGACAGTCTGAGGGTGCCTCGCTAATTCGCATCTCTCCACTAACCCCCTCCTTACAACAGTGACCGTCTCCGCTTGGTTGCCGGCCAGATCCCAGACCTGAGGCCCCTGGCCCCACACAACTGGGCAGGGAGCCCCTGGCTGCGGCCCTTGGGTCTGAGCCATTTTGGGACTTCGTGCTAAGCAGGCATGAGCTAAGGTGCTTGGGGTCATCTTTGTGCCGGAGATCCTCTTCTAGGCCTGCGTGGTGATGTGGATGGTGATGGTGGTGAAGGGCGGGTGGTGGAGGACCATGGTGCTGGCGATCATGCTTGGACTCGTGCTTGTTCTTTTCTTTCTCTTTTCCTCCGGGTGCAACTCTTCGCTCCGCTACACCCGTCTCTTTGGAACTCGTCTGGGAGGCTGTGCTCCCAGATTCCCTCTCACGGCTGCAGGAGTCTAACAGGTGGGTAGTTCGAGATAGAGGTGGGAGGCTATGATTGGTTGAGAGAAGGTGGGGCTGGGACGGAAGGCTTCGTAAATAGAAATCTTAAAAAAAGAAACCAAAAATGAAGAACATTTTGATTACGGTTTTTGATGATGATGTTCACAATTTTCAAAAATACTTTACAACATTTACTGTAATGTTTGCTGTAATTGAGAGAAATTGAACCAAACTCACCTTTCTGAGTGTCATAGAAACGATGTTGTCCATAAAGTACGCTGCTGTTGCCATGGTGATCCAGGGGACTCATGGGTAGGAAGGTGGGGGCTAGACTCCCTGAAAAGCGGGGATACCCTGGGGCTGAGAGAGAGAGAATGGAAAGAACATTGTCAGAATAAACAAATTTAACAAAAGAAAGTGACAGTTTTGGCCTTTTGCTGAGCTATGGCTGAACGCACGTTCATGAAGCCCTACAGCATGGCACAACCTTTCCCAGAAACCTCTGCACAAACAACTAAGTTCACTTCCTTACGTGACATTTATGAGTACCTCAACTAAACAAGAGCTTCATAACTACTGTTTACAAAATTACAGCCTTTCAGATATATTTTGGAAGATTCACCATTACCATTAGTGTTAGGGATTTACAGAAACCTCTATGTACAGTACTAAACTTAATGCATAACTTACATATACACACAAGCTACAATTTATATATTAAAATGGGAAAATCTTGTAGAGCATTTAGTCAATTTCAGAGATCTAAAACCGTTTCAGAGGTATAAAATATCAAAGGTTGGGTTTGTCCATATTTGACCCAACCATAGCTTGAAACAACCCAGTAATTTCTAGAGTACATCCACACACAAACACCAACACAAACTGCCATGTGTGCACATCTCATGGGTTCAGATGAAGGATAAATGTCTGCTTTGCTTGACTCTACAACTTCAAGGACATTCAACTGTGTTCTGGGATAGTAAAGGCTGCAGTGGGGTGTATTTATGTGTAAACTAAGTACATGGCTGAAACCCAACCACAGAGAAACAGAGGTCAATGGCTAGGCAGACAAGGGTCACGCTCTTAAGCCGCCCACAACACACAGCTATTATAGCCTATATCTGTGGTGTGTGCGAGTAAGTCTGGTGTGTTTCCAATGAGGGTTTTTTTCCTGGTCTTATCCAGTGTGTGTTCCTGCGTTTGGACATTTACTTCCTTGAGACACCCTGAAGTGTGTCCTTGCACACGGTTTAATTGGTTGCAGTTAAGTTTAACGGTCTGGGGCCAAAGTAAACAGAAGTCCATAGTGCTCATCCTCAGCATTCCACAGAGCCATTGTCCCAGAGCCCTCACTGCCATGACCTCTGTCAACCGAACACAATGGAAAACTCTGGGCAACAACAGACAGACATGTTATTCAAAATAGACAAATGCATCTTTGTACAAGCAAGTCACACCCCTGGACAGGACAACAAACTCAGTATTTGTTGTGTTTAGATATTGGTGTATTATGGTTTCATTGGTCATCAACAGGGCTGTAAAGATATATCAATGCATCACGTACTGCCAAACAAAAAATAAATATTGTAGGATTATTGTTTCACAACCGGTAACATTTTTATGTTAAAATTCTGTTTCATTTTTCAGTCACAGTTTTTATACATTTACATACATAAGGTTTTTTAATTCTTTAAAAAGAACAAATGGTAATAAAATGGTTAATCTGTCATTTGAATTCAGTTTTATTTGTTACATCAAATCATAAATCGTTAAACCAGTATCGTGTATCATAACATGAGCTGAGCTGCTAACAGCTATTAAACTGGTGTGTACTGGAGTATGTAAACTAACATTGTGTTTGTTATTTTGCAAGGGCAGAAATTCTAAAGAAAATCTAAACATATTTTCTCTTAAACTCACATTATGCTGTTTAGTCAAAGGCTTACTATACTGAAAACAACCCTATTAATAAACTTAAGAGGTCACGACTGGAGGAATCATGTAAACACACTTTCACTGAACTAGAATTCAATCGAGTTAAGAGACATTTGGCGACATGAATTAAATCTTTACGTGACACATACATCAATAAGGAGCGAGAAGGTGAAAGTGAGAAACACACGACCGATGTGTGACAGTGACAGAGCGTATCATTTCAAGAGGCAGATTATGAGAGACAGACAGT